>CM040243.1:82412929-82735239 GCA_022545495.1 Chrysanthemum lavandulifolium | reverse complement strand
AATATTATATGTTGCAATTTTAGAAGGGTTTTCTTGCAATTTCTCTTTATAGTGAGCATTGTAATGCCTGGGTACCACATTGGCTAATTTTTGTAAAACGGCTCCACAAGAACTCTCCCATGGATATGCATTCCATGCCCCAAAATCCTCAACTAATTGCAACAAATAATTGTCAACGATGTACCAAGGTCCACGACCTATGAACACGACCTCAGCGACTAGCAACAGACATACCGTTACCGCATCCTCATCTGATAACTTTGAAAATTGTGTGTCATTCCCAAATAAATCTAAAAGCTCATTCCCTTTTACAGTTACCTTTCTTATAAATTGTTTTTCAGGAAAGACACGCAAACAAAAAGGACTGCGATCAATTTCTACAGGGGGAGGCAAACGACCGAAAAGAAATCCGGTCATCAATAGAAACTCTCGCCGACCGAATTTCAATACATTATTCCCAATTTTGTATAAAATGGGGGGACAAGAATCAAGCAGTTTGTCGATATATACCTGGTGTTGTAAAACGAAATTCACCATATGATTGCATTTACCTAGCTGAGGAATATCTAACCATGGCCCAAAAAGCAGTTGCTCTAAACAACCTCATTCGATCTGGATTGCTTAACAATTTAGACTTAATATCCGAAAGCAACTTAACACGGGAACGAACCGTTACCTTAGCATCAAAATATTGGGAATGTAAGCCATTTGAGAGTTTAATTGATGAATAATTAGGGGTTGATTTAGGGTTTCACAATTTTGAATTGTGTTTTTACGTAGAAGAGTGTTAGTGTGTGTGTTTGTGTGTGTGGGTAAAAATTTAAAAGCAGGTAAAATTTTAAAAAGTTTAAAAATCTTTATTAAAAGGTACTAAAAGGTACAAAAGTGTCTGATAAAAAAGTCGCTAAATTATTTCGCTTTTAAGTCATTCCAAAGACGGGAAGGAACCAAAAGTATAAAAAATATTTTAGTAACTTTGAATTTTTTACTAAAGGACAAAAAAAATTCATGAGATTCTTAAAAAAGTCATTGAGATTCTATTCATTTGTCTTATCATAAATTGTAAAGTCGAAACAATAATTGGGTACACAAATTACGAAGATGACACTCGAGCTTAGATGAAAAGTAGAAAAGTCAGATCTCGAGTCTATTTTGAAAATACCCTAACTTTTTTCCTAGAAAGTTTTAACACCTTGAGCAAAATGTGTATTTGCATAATTAGCCCTTTTTTTAATAAATGTGCCACTGTTTATATCTTATTCTTTTATATCCCGACAGCTTTAAGATGGCTGTTTTAATAAAGTAACGTTACGTTTTCATAAAAAATAATGTCAAACTGTAATCCATCAAGATTCAAGAGTAAATATTAAGTTGAATATTAAAAAGACAAGTGACTGGGTCATTCATAATTGAAGAAGGTAAGACTTGGTCCGGTTCATCTATTTTAAGTTAAATATTGTCTAGTAGCAATTATTGTTTCCTAATAATTATATGTAACTTGAGACATCAAAATTTAATTAGCTCAGCCTGTACATCTAATTTGGCTAAATATTTTTTAAATATAACAAAACGGTAACATAATAGTAAAACAAATGGTTAAAATAAAAGAGAAAATCAGAAAATATTCGGTTTCAAAACGCAAGAAGTGGGAGGATGGTACGGGTCTTCATGGATATTTTCGCCTCTCGAAACGAGTTATGACCCGGAAAATATGATAATCACTCTCTAATCTAACGTATATTAATGTAACACGTTTTTCTTTTACTAATCAAATCTATAACGGTTACCACATTATGTGTTTTGACTTTTTGACCGACTAATTTTGCCTAAACTCTTTGATCAGAATGATAACATGACAGCTTAGATGTTGGTACTTTTGATCATGTCGATATTCTAGTAGATAACCTTGATATGGCGTCACAAAAGGGTTAATTGCAAGACCAGCTTAGACGAAAGCAACATGAGAGTCGAATCCACTTTTGAAATTCATAATGCTCGTTTTAAATTCCGATTACAGTTTTCAATTACAAACACGTCTCAATATAAGTTTCATATTAGAAATTGATATTGTTTGTAACATTAATAAAGTTTACATTTATAATGGTTATAGTTGAAGACAGAGTTACTATTATACCTTAAAATTTAACCACTCCGAACATCGATCATTGAGTGTGAATGAAAAATCGAATTTTGATAGTTGTTTAGGACATTGTCGTTGATGATTTGTGAAGGATATGTTTTAATGTAACGTGCATTGTTTGACTTTGGAGGATGTAGCAAATGGGTATGTTGGCCTTCCTTGTTAGCTTCCATGTTTCTCATATGTCTATTTTGACCCTATCACATGCATGTCAACAAATTTATTAAAAAAGATATGGAGGTATCATTTGCTACAATTAATTATAACGAGGGAGATTGCCTCCCGCGTTGCAGCGAAGCTTTTTGGTTTTGATATCTGCGGTTTTTGAATGACGAAATTTTACGTATCCTTAAAGGAAAAAGTCCATGTATTTCATTACACGAAGATGATGGTTTGACATGATATATAGAAATTCAACAAAATTCTGATACACACCACTAGGGATAACTTAAGATCTGTTAATGGATTCACAATTAACTTGGACAAACAAGATTAAAGAATTGTTATAGTCGAAAGCTTAATTGGATTATCAATGATGGTTTGTTACAATGGTTTATTACAAGTGAGTATTGAGAGAGAAAGGAAATACAATTCTAAAACTGAAATGAAAGAATGAAAGCTAACGACTATTTAAAGGTAGTTTTTGGAGGGAAAGTTAGTTAGGAGTATTGTGGATAACAATACATGTGCAACTCACAAATGTGATATAAATCCCATTTATGCCCCTCACATGCCACAAGACTCCTAACAATCCATCCTCCTTAAATGATTCTTGTCTCAAGAATCAAAATCATGAAACCTCTTATACAAATCTTCTAGCAGCTCCCAAGTTGCATCTTGAGGTCCACTGTTGCTCCATTGTACAAGTCCATAAACTGCTACTGCATTTTTCTTCTTCACAATCTTCCGTTCAAGAATAGCTTGTGGTTCTGCTTCAATTTGTCCCTCTTTATCCATTTGTGGAAGCATTGTTGTAACAGTAGTACTATGATCTCCTTTACACTTCTTAAGCTGTGAGACATGAAAGACATCATGAACTTGAGAGTGTGAAGGAAGGTCTAACTGATATGCCACTTGCCCAATCTTAGCCACTACTTGAAATGGACCAAAAAACTTAGGAGAGAATTTATTTTGCTTCCCTTGTCTTATGGATACTTGTCTATGTGGTTGCAGCTTCAAAAGTACCCAATCTCCCACCACAAATTCTCTTTCAGTCCTATGTTTATCTGCTTGCTGCTTCATTCTGTGTTGAGACCTTTCTAAATGAAACTTCAACATCTGAATAGCCTCCTCTCTTGCACTCAAGGACCTATCCACAACATCAACCTTACTGAATCCACTCATATATGGAACATGTACTGGTGGTGGTTGACCATATAAGGCTTCAAAGGGTGTAGTGTGTATGGCAGAATGGTAGTTGGAATTGTACCACAACTCTGCTAAAGATAGCCATTTTGACCATTCCTTTGGGTGCTCTCCTGTCATGCACCTTAGGTAACCTTCCAAACATCTATTTACAACTTCTGTTTGTCCATCTGTCTGTGGGTGGTAAGAAGTGGACAATAGTAACTTGACTTGCAGCAGTTTAAACAATTCTTTCCAAAAAGTACTAAGGAACACCTTGTCCCTATCTGACACAATTGATTCAGGAACACCATGTAATTTGCAAACTGAGTCTAGGAAAACTTGGGCCACTTGTAGAGCATTAAAGGGGTGTGCAAGAGGAATGAAATGAGCATATTTAGTTAACCTATCCACCACCACCAATATAACAGTATAACCTTGGGACTTAGGAAGACTTTCTATGAAATCCATAGAAATGCTTGACCATACAGTTTGAGGAATAGGTAATGGCTGCAACAACCCAGGATAAGAAGAGAGATCAGGTTTATACCTTTGGCATACCAAACATTCTTGTACCTATTTCTTGACTTGTTTCCTTAGACCCTTCCAGTAGAGCACTGAACAAATTTTATGGCTAGTAACCTTGACCCCAAAATGTCCTCCAATAGCACCACTATGGAAGTTTTGCAACAATTCTTTCCTTAGTAATTCATCTGCCCCAACTACTAGTTTACCCTTCCTTAATAAGAGACCATTATGAAATGAGTAGTGCTTCTTTTCTTCACCCTTTGCAAGTGTATCCATTATAGCCTGTAAATGCTCATCATTGACCCAACTGTCTTTCACCTTTTGAATCATCTCTGTAGATACAGTAGTAGTGTGCATACTAAAGAGTTCACTTTCACCTAGCATTCTTGATAGTGCATCAGCAACTACATTGTCTGCTCCCTTCTTGTAATTCACCTCATAATCAAACCCCATTAGTTTAGGAAGCCACTTCATTTGAGCTGGTGTAGTGATCCTTTGGTCCAATAAGTACTTAAGGTCGTAATGATCGGTTTTATCACAAAGTGTCTATCCAAAAGGTAACCTCTCCACTTCTCTAGTGCCAACAAAACAACTAAAACTCTTTTTCATAAGTAGATGGACCTTGATGTTTAGTTGATAATGTCTTACTCAAAATGCTATAGGATGACCATTTTGTTGCAAGACTGCTCCTATTCCAACCCCAGATGCATCAGTCTCCACTATGAATGTCTGTTCAAAGTTTGGTAAGGCTAACACAGGAGCTTGAACCATGGCTTGTTTGAGCTTAATGAAGGCCTCTTGAGCATCTGCATTCCATTTAAAAGAATTTTTCTTAAGTAACTGAGTGAGAGGTCTACTAACAGTGGCAAAGTCTTTGATAAATCTCCTGTAGTAACCAGTTAACCCAAGGAACCCTCTAAGTTGCTTCACTGTAGTTGGAACAGGCCATGACTGCATTGCTTGAACTTTAGTTGGATCTGTAGCTACCCCCTCTGTTGATATTACATGACCCAGATATTCCACATGAGATGTCCCAAACACACACTTACTTTTCTTAGCATACAAACTGTGAGTTCTCATGGTTGATAGGACAGCAGTGAGGTGTTATACATGATCTGACAAACACTTACTATAGACCAAAATGTCATCAAAAAACACCAATGTGAACTTTCTTAAGAATGCCCTGAACACTTCATTCATTAAGGATTGGAAAGTAGATGGTGCATTTGTTAGTCCAAATGGCATGACTACAAACTCATAATGTCCTTCATGAGTTTTAAAAGTTGTCTTTGCCACATCATCTTCACTCATTCTGATTTGATGATAACCAGATCTCAAATCCAACTTAGAAAACACTGTTGAACCATGCAATTCATCAATTAGCTCTTCAATAATGGGAATTGGGAACTTGTCTTTAATGGTACTTTTGTTTAACGCACGTAATCTATACACATCCTCCAAGTATTATCCTTCTTCTTAACCATTACCACTGGTGATGCAAAAGAACTTTGACTGTGTTTAATGAATCATGATTCCAACATTTCTTTAACCATGGCTTCTATGGCATCCTTCTGCATTGGTGGGTGTCTATAGGGTCTGATATTGATAGGTTGTGTTCCTGGAATTAAAGGAATTTTGTGGTCATGAGTTCTTGTTGGGGGTAAGGCTTTTGGGACTTCAAACACATCAGCATAAGTGTCAATTACTTGTTGAATCCTTTTGTCCAACTTTTCTTCACACTGATCCACCCCATTGGCTGAATTCAAGGTTAAACCAGTGTTGGGATACACACTTAACATCATTAGTTCAGCCTGTTTCCCACCTTCCATCTTATTAACTTGCTTTTTTCCTTCTAACCAATGTGCCACAGTCTTGTTAGTGCCCCTCAAACAGACCTTCCTACCATTGTACAAAAACTCCATCCTCAATTCTTTAAAATTGCACATCATATTTCCCAAGGTAGATAACCATTGGATGCCCAAGACCATATCACACCCCCCAAGTGGTAACAACATTGCATCAGAAACAAAGGTCTCCCCCTTAAGCATCCATTTAAACCCTTTACATACACTTACAGTCATCAAATTCTTTCCTCCAGCAACTGAAACAGACATAGGACAAGTTTTTCTAATATCACACCCCAACCTCTTTGCTACATTGACATCTAGGAAATTGTGAGTTGACCCTGAATCTACCAAAATATGCAACTCATGTCCATTGGCTACTAAACCAATCACCCTCATAGTTTGATAAGAACTTACACCAGATAGAGCATTTAGAGAGATTTGTGGCACCACCTCATCTAACACATTTTCCACCAAAGAATCATCTGCATCCACAAATTCTTCCTCCTCTTCTTCCTCTTCTCCAGTAATCACAATAGTATAAAATTGTCCTGCACACTTATGTCCTGGAACAAATTTCTGATCACAATAGAAACTGAGGTTTTGCTCTTTTTTCCTCATATTCTTTCTGAGTTAACTGTTTCCTATTTTGTCCACCTTGTGAATTGTTTGGTCTACTCCTCCACCCATTGGTTGCTGCAGGTAAAGCTAACAAAGGTTTGCTATTACTAGTTCCTGCTGCAACATTCAACCTATTCCCATTCCCCATATTACTACTCATCTGCAGTCTATTCTTCTTCTTAATAGCATTTAAAGTAGCCTCTTGAAGATTGGTTAAAGAATAAGCATCGGCCAAGGTCTTTGGTTTAAACATTCTAACCCCCATTTCTAACTCAGTTGGTAAACCCTCAAGATAGAAACTGATTGCATGTTCTTCACTGATGTCTACTCTACTTAGCAAAGTATCAAACACATCTTGATATTCTTTGGCATTAGTTTCATATTTAACATTCTTTAGTTCAGACATTGGATCATCAAACACAGTTCCAAATCTTTGAATGATAGCATCTCTATAAACAATCCAAGAAACCAATTCCCTATGCAATCTAATGAACTGTCTATGCCAAAGAAGTGCTTTATCAAACAAATGAACAGAAATTAACCTCACCTTCTGATCATCTGGAATGCTATCAATTGCAAAGAACTGCTCACACCTAAAGATCCACCCTCTTACATCATCCCCTGAAAACTTAGGAAACTCCACTTTAGTCATCCTACTGTACTGGTTTTGATTTGGTCCCCTATTCACCAACTGATTTTGACTCATCATCTGGAGTTGACTCATCATCTGCTCCATTGTTTGCCTGAACCCATTCAATGCTTCGTCCACATATCTTCTTGTGTTATCATCACTGTTTTCCCCACTACTGGTACCAGTTGTTCTTGTTGATGGCGCCATTGTTTTGTGATCTTTCTTGAATTATGAATGAATCTTGAATAACAGAATTTGGCGGGAAAACTCAACAGAATCTTGAACTATGAATCTTGAATCTGTTTCAATGAGACTTCACCAGGAAAAATCTTTGATACCACTGATACACACCACTAAAGATCACTTAAGATCCGTTAATGGATTCACAATTAACTTGGACAAACAAGATTAAAGAATTGTTATAGTCGAAAGCTTAATTGGATTATCAATGATGGTTTGTTACAATGGTTGGTTACAAGTGAGTATTGAGAGAGAAAGGAAATACAATTCTAAAACTGAAATGAAAGAATGAAAGCTAACGACTATTTAAAGGTAGTTTTGGAGGGAAAGTTATTTAGGAGTATTGTGGAGAACAATACATGTGCAACTCACAAATGTGATATAAATCTCATTTATGCCCCTCACATGCCACAAGACTCCTAACAAATTCACGGTAGAATCGAACATCGTGTTGGTAACGAATAAAAAAAAAATATGATTATCATGCTTGTACTTGAACCATTGATGACCGTATAACGTATGATTAGCATTTTGATTACAAAAAAGCGAATCAGAACTTGCTATATCATTAAGAATTTAAGATAATGCACTTGCTCTTCAAGTTGACCGATTCTTGATGAATTATGCAAACAAACTAAATGTGGTCACATGAACATGTCGTAACCAAGAAGGGGCCAAACCAAAACCGTGGCATCTTTCGAAAGCAAGCCAGAATAGTTCATTTAGTTTATGCCGTCGAGTCAGGTCACTTTTACATAAGATAGACGATTTAGGAATACTTGCCGCGTTTATAATGCTTCATCGTACTCATGTACCTTTGTTGTTGCTAGCCCATTTATGGCGAACAGGTTAACATTCGCCCATACCTTTGTATGGTTTGGGTCCATTTATGGCTAGTGGAATAGTACATGTGAATTAAAACAGTCCTTTAGTAGTCTGCCTTTCTTGTGTTAAAAGAGACGCACACAGTAAGAATGTCGCAAAATCCATCCCTAGAAATGATTCTAACCATTTTCTCAAATTACAAATACTGCATTACTACTTTAAGCGTTTGGATATAAGAAAGCTGATTCTCAATAAGCGAGTTGAGACTTTATAAGCTCAATTTCAGCTCAAATAAGCTTTGCAAACTTAAACAAACTTGTATACAACGAGTGTGGAACCCGCGATGCGGTGGACGGCTTGAAGCGACTTACTGCAATGACACTTAAACCTTAGGGACTATTTTGCCAAGTTGTGAAACTTTGCATTTAATGTTGGACTTACTTTGCAACAACGCTTAAACCTCAAAGACTGTTTTCAAGTTGTGAACTTTGCGTTTAATGTTTGGACTTACTGCGGCCACTTAAACCCTCGAGAATCTGTTTTTCTTAGAGTTGTGAAAGTTTGCATTTAATGCGTGTGTTTGCACACAAAACTTGTACATTGCACACAAAACTTGTACGTCTTTTAGTATATTATACAATACAATACAATAGCTCAATAACGAGCCTCAAACAAATATTTTCTACATGACAAGAACTCAGGATAACATAAACACGTAATCATTTTCAAATTATGGTTGCTTTTCCCTTTGTCAACGGAATTGCAGCTAGCGATCTCCAAAACAACTTCCATAGCCGAACAAGCCGAGCTTCGGCTTATTTAGTCTCGCCTCATATCACAGTTTTTATTTATTTTACTTCCAATGTATAAAGAGAGTCTGACAATTATCATTTTTAAAACATCAAATTTTCATGTACACTATACCTAAAAAAATAGATTAATAACATGATACTTGGCTCAAATTAAGTATTAACATGTTAACCAACTGGCTTAGCTCAGTTGGCCAACTAGGCTCCTTCTGGAGCTTGGAGGAGGTTTTATCCGGGTTCGAGTCTCGCAAGAGACAAAAAATCCAGTTTTTCTCCTAGTGTTCTAGGGGTTTCCGTTCGCGCGTCTCTTCTAGTGGTTCAGGTCCCGGAGCATACCCGTTTGGATGGTTTAACTCCGAGGTCGGATTTCAAGTGTGGTGTCGTTATAAAAAAAAGTAATTAGCATGTTCATTCAAAAAAAAAAGCAGAAAACATTATTTATCCAGAACACCTATCTATCACACTGCATATGGTTAGAGGGGTTTAGCTGAACAATGACTCTTTTTTTCCTGCAATTTTATTAAATTATAACTCGCTAATAATTTGTGCATACAAACATTACTGGTTTTAGTTATTAACCATCAAGGAATTTTTTGCACTGCCCCTATCAGTGCGACCAATCCAATTTTTTCATAAAGTTTGTCGAGTTCTTCTCGACTCTAATCTTTAAATCATTATCATCAACACAATCAAACCCGCATCCACACTGAGGCGATTGTTCAAATGCCTCAACATCAAACCCCGCGGAAAACATTCCAACAGAAAAATCCAACTCATCCTCGTCACGAGTACCCTCCACAATATCCATCCAAAAAAACAGTAACTTCACACTCACCCCTTTTAGATTCGTTACCTTGTCTAAACTGATCACTCCACTGATGGTAGGTTTGAATTGGAGATCATAACCATCAGTTGAGAAACTGCATTTTTCACTTAAGGTGACTAAGAACTCACCTGTGGCTTTGTTTAGTATGTACGATGTTACAGATGTTGGAAGTAGACCTATAGGAAAATCATATTCTTGTAGCGCTTCATAAGCTGTTGGTATCTGCGCGACAGCTGATGTGAAGAGCATTATGATGAAAGGGAGTACTGTCACCCGAGAAGACATTTGAGATAGATATGGTGATTTCATATATGGATAGGTGTTCTGCTTTACATGTACTTCTTACTAAAGAATTATAATGAGTTCGATGGTGATATAAATAACATTTGTGAATGTATGTTCTTGATCATAAAATAGGAGTGTCACACATTTTTCATATGTCCGTCATCTAAGGCGTTTGTAAATCTATGCCAACAAAAACCAAACAGAACATACACATTGGATGAAACTGTATTATAACTTGAAACTCTTAACATGTTTTCAGAATCAATAATGCTAAATCTTGCTAAATACTCACCTAAATACCTTTTAAATGTATCTAAACGTCTTAAATCCAAAATCAATGCTAAAAGTACTTAATTCCAAAATAAAGTGTGGCAGAGGAATTTCTAAACCAAATTGTTATATGTTATTAAGAGAACCATTTTGATAAACCGGTATTGGTTAGGAATCATACATTTCTAGGTTGCACTTCAAGAGATTTGTAACGATCATGGAGGTTCTCAGGAGAAAACATAAATTACTTAAGACTATACCAGCATAACCGAATTCTTATACTATCAACAACAGGATTCTGAAAAACTTAAGGAAATTAGGATAACTAGAAGGGTACCCGCGCAATGCGGCGGCGGGTACCCGATGACTATTTTGTAGCGAACAAATGTTTTTCGTTTTTACGTCTAATTCAAGAAAGTCTCTCTTTTCAACTCCGCTTCTTCCCGACTAGGCGACTACTAAAGAAAACTCATAAAAATATATCAAAATGGATGTTGAATTAAAGAAGCACAAAATTTTAAAAAATATGGTGAAATTAGATCATAAAAAATTAAACGGATTAAAAGATATTTAAATTTAAAAATAAAGGTGATTAATTAGTTAGGAAGTGATACGTATACCCCATTATCGAAATTTCTTTATTTTAGTTTGTTAGTTTTCTCTTTTGTTATTTTTAGTTAGAAAGTGACACATGTCACTCGATGATTGAGCTCCTTATCTTATTTTTTTAATTCTTTCCATAATAAGCAGTAAAAAGTCTGAATTTTAAGTCTTCAATTTTAGAAGCCTAAATCGTTTATAAAGTAGTATAGATATCTTTAGCAGGAGAAACAAGGTTCAAGCTTGTCTATAATCGAGCAATAAAGCACAAAATGACTACTGTCTACTGCTACAACCATTGGTCAGTTCTTCAGAAGACTATTCAATTTCCCGTCATGATAAGATCAAAGTCTGTTCACATTACCCGATCAAACTCACACAGAAGAATAATCGCTTATTCAAACAGTTTTATCGGGTTGGTAATTTGATGAATTTCCAGTTTCTGGAAGCTTACTGTTATAACCCAATGTAAGACCAGTGTCCGACCGAGAATAACATTCCTAAGTAGTGACTATTGATGCAGTTTTATACATGTAAATGCCACGTCTCAAGTACAGATAGATCACTTGGTAGTCAAAATAAGAATTTTATGTTTCAAGAAGTATTAGTACTAACTTTACCAGTTTAAGAAGTTGGGCTTGACCCGCAAGTGCTACTACAACCTCTGCTCTGTGAGTTCCTCAGAATCTCAGACTTAATCAGGTAACCTAAACAAGGAAGATGTGCATGTTTTCCGTACACATATCTAACCATATAAGTGATATAACCTAAGAGCAAACACCTTATATACGTCTTCTATGTACACTACAAGTCTACAACACATCACATTGTGGATCAGCTACGATTTCAACATATCAACACCTATATACTAATTAAACCGAGTATTATCTAGCGTATGATTAAGTTTCATCCATATACAAAAAGGAGTCCAAGTTTTCGTTTTGCACATAAATGTAACAATTGAAACTAATCAAACGAAAAACATCTTTCAATTATTCATACATGAATCATAAAGCAAAATTCGCCACAACAAACCATGCTCTATAGCCCAATATTCGCAAATCCATAAACCAAAATCCAATTATCAATAAGAAGACATAAAAACATCATTCATAAGACAACAACATATTACAATCAAACCCACACCCACACTGCGGCGACTCATAGAAATTACTAACACCAAAACCCGCAGACATAATCCCAACAGAGAAATCTAGCTCATTGCCATGCACACTAACCTCAACAATGTTCAACCATACAATAAGTATCTTAACACTTATACCCTTTAAATTCTTCAGCTTACCTTTCTGAATCACTCCACTTATCGTAGACTTGTATTTGAGATCATATCCTTGAATCTTGAACGTGCATGTTTCTTTTAAATATGCTTTGAACTCACCTGTGTTTTCGTTTAGCTCGTACCCTGTGACTCCTAGTGGGAGAAGGCCTACTGGGAAGTCGTATTCGAGGAGCTTGTCGTATGCTGTCGGGTTTGCGGTGGAGGGTGATACGAGGAGGAGGAGGGAGATGAGAAGGATGAGAGTTTGCCGGAGATGATTTGATCTCATCTTGGTTTTTTTGTCAACGGCCTTGTGAGTTATTTTTGGTACGTTATGTTTGCTGAGATAGATTCCTTTTGTTTGTTATTTAATCAAACTCAACTACTTGTTATGAAAAATAAATCCAAAACTTTGTCGATTATTGTTTATTATTTTTAACATTAATCTTTTTATTAAGGTAGGCATATTGCTATGTTCTTATCGATATGAACATTTTTTTGGCGGTGCATGTTACATTTTTTTGGCGGTGCATGTTACAAACCAAAGATTTGTAAATTGCAATCAACCTACATTTTCCAAATATATAAAAAGATAGAAATTGGAGTAGACAGGTACAATATCACGAATATTATTTATCTATTCACGTATGTTGTTAATTTTAAATTATTACAAACGTAAATCAATTAATTACAAATTCTATTCTAAAAGTATACCACAATCAAAGCATTATTAAAATGGTTTTGGTATGCATACCAGGAGTAAGAAACGTATACATTGTTGACTAATATTTCAAAATACGCGGCTTCTTCATATAGGCGAATTAAAAATATTAGAGGTGGCAAACAGCAAACCATGTACCACTACCAAACTAATTAATAAATTTAGACAGGCTAAACGCAGCGGGTGGTAAAACAATTTCGTATATCTGAATCGCTTTTAAAAACCCAAAACGATTAAATAAATTCTTGAATCGTAACATCTCATTTATATTTAAAAATTAAATATAAATTTTCCTTAAAACAATTTAATGTTTGAGAAAAACATTCATTATCTTTATTTAAACTTAAATGGGCAAAAATGCCCATTTCAAAAAGGAGGGTCCAAATGCTAAATCTTTAAAATTTATTTAAATTAATAATTTTTATTTTAGTACGTAATCACACCTCTAAAAATATACATATATATAGTTTTAATATCATATACATCTTAAGACCCACATGCTATTTCAGTACGTCTTCTTGAACAGCTGGACAGACAATAATTTATTTGAAGCAGCTTGGTAGTGGAAGGCATATTCCTTTGAATCAATTTATCGTAGATGCCAAAATATTGAACAGCAGATTTCTGCAGCGAAATTAGTGTTCAATAGCTCAATAACTTAGCATTAGTGGTCCCCGTGTGTTTAATCACCCCTCAACCATGTTCCGAGTGAGTTTAATAAAAATGATTTGGATAACCGAATGTAAACTGTCTGATCTCAGCATTGGCAGTGTGTAATGAGATTTTCGATAACCAAGTACTTGTACTACTTGAGAGAGAATTGAGGTTTAGTAGTAGTTTAGGTCCTTACAAAGTAATTACTGTAAAAGAAGTAGTTCATTACCAATCGAAAATCATTTGATGCATATAAGAATAACGAATTTGACACAGATGGTTATTTAAATCTATTTACAATCTCATATTGAAGTCTAAAAAAACAAAATTAATCACACGAATTTGCAAACACAACAACTACGAGGAATTTTCTCAATTGCTCTGGCCATCAACGTCATATTCAACCACAACAACACCACGTTTAGACAGGCCTCCTCTAATTTCTTCAGCATGATAAGTAATGACACCTGAGTTTATAAACATCTAGCAGTTAAAACCTGCAGTAACATTCAGTAAGCCAGAACCTGCAGTAACATTCAGAAGGCTTGTCACCCTTGAAAATAAAATAAAAAAATAATAAAAAAAAAAAACATGCAACTGTTAATGTATGCTAAAAACCAGAAAGATATTTTAAATGAAAGTCATTGGCACGCAATAGTTCATCTTAATGGCTAGGGCAAGTATGACTAGACAGGAAACTGGAAATTTAATTTCAAAAACAGATAATAAAAACCTGCACTTTCCATTTACTTGGTAGTTCATCTAAACTCCACTAGATCCATTTTTTGATTTATACTGAAAACTTGTTTCAGAAGGAAACATTTAACCCGTTACTCGACCCACGTGACTTGTACTTGTACAAGAATACTAAGGTGAAGACAATCTGTCCTAGGGGATATTTGGGATACGGTGAGGGTATGGTGGTAACTTTGACCCAATTATCTACAAATGGGTCTCGATGTGGGTTGAACAAATTGGCTAGAAGACTTAACCAAAAGGAAACGGGTCACATGGCACATGGGTCGCAAAAAGTCATCCAGAGTGTGCACAAATGCATAAAACCTCGTAATACGCTTCATTTAATAATTCATTATAATTGTAAAAATTCTGATTCTGTAATCATATATTAGACATTATATATTACTTATAAATCTCAAAGAATATGGAAACAAAAAGTGTCTGTGGTCGGTGCTACATGACTTGACTGCACTTAGAATTTACCCATTTTCAGCCGAACCCAATACCCAACCCCTCATTTTGTCACCTCTAGGAGAGGGTAATATGACCAGTCAATATTACAATAATAATAAACCATAACACGAACAACCAACAACAAACTAAACGAACAAGTAAACATTCGACAGATGCAACAACTCTCCATGAAAGCTCTCCCCGGTAACACTATATTTAGATACCAAAATTATTTATCAAATAAGGCAAAACAATCTAATATTCCTAATCTCTATTTGAAGATACGTCAAACAAGAATCTGTATCATATATTCCTATTACAGCAACTAATCTCAATCTTTACCTAATTTTAATACTTGATCTAACAAAATACCAGTGGCGGTTATTCAAAGAGCTTATATATGCTCGTGAGGTGTAGGGGGACTAAAGTAGAGTGAGATATCTTAAGCGAAGCTGTTTAAGTAAGAGTGAGGGCCTATAGAAGGTACAAACAGTCATTTGCCTGGAAACTCCTTTATCTAGCTATTATCCGCGGGACTCGTGTGTGTAGGATGACAAGCTATATAATCTATGTCCCGTGCTACAGAATTGCGAGGTGGTCTTAAGCAGTACGCAGTCAAGCAGGAGAGTGAACATTTGTTTTCTACATGCTCTCATTCTTCCGTGGTGAATGTTTGAATCCTCACAAGATATAAGTAGCTGTTACCTTCAGCTGATTGGGATGTGAAGTAAAGCTGATTGGACTGGTAAGTGGAGTACGCCATCATTTAAGGTACAAGTATTGACTTATCCACAAAAAAAACTTAATCCAAAAGTGATTGGGCACCTTACGTGGAAGGAGTAAGACAAAAGGCTCCTTGGTAAGGACAAGATACTAACTAAATAATCTTAAACAAGATGAGAAGTAGTTATATGCCTTTGGATCTGTGATATCCATCACCTCTCATGGATCTTCTTAAAGCATTGGTTTTGGTAGTGGTGGTTGGTGGGTGTTATTCCATTATTAAGGTGGCAGCTTGATCTAAGGGATATATTGTGTTCGGGAAAAAAATAGCTATAAGTGAAATCTTTTCCTAATGCATACAAGTAATACAACCTAAATAATTTAATCCAACTTTTTTTTTAATTATTGTATAATAAAATTCAGCATAAATAAAACAAGAAAATGTTTTTGGGTCTACAACCCCATCCCAGCCCGTTTCGACCTCTATTACAAAAGACAAGTTTCAAGTTTCAACCCAATACCCAACCCGCTTGAAAATGTTCGTTCACCTCTTGTGCATATATATAGTTAGGGGTATCCTTCATGTTAGTTAGACATTGTTCCATAGTGTCCATCCTGTTAGGAATTTTAGTTGGGCATGTCACCATTCATGATGGGGTAGGAATTTGTGTTCCTTTTGGCAGGCAACTACAACAGCTTGCATATTATAATTTTTCATCGACATTCTACTTTTGTCCAAAAGATGGGTTATATAACATGGCTACCATAAACTTGGACAAACACCAGGCTTACTGCTAGCCTGTTATTTTCCAAAGCTTCAAAGACCGGTGACTTAAAGTATCAATTTCATTACTTTACTACAATAGCCTAAGAAGACTACCAAATTTGTACAATTGTACTGTCTGCTAATAATTTCCAACCTCCAGTTTACATATATACTCGAGTATTTTGCCCATTCTTTGGCTATTCAACTTTTTGAATCCGGTAATTGGGTAAGCAATAATCCAGGCAACACAATTAGTTAATTTGCTTACCAGCGATAATCCAGATAACTTTTTGAAAGTTGAATGACTAATTCAACTATAACCCAAATGTTGTATTCACAATGTTTTTGTTTTTATTCTGATACAATCTAAATATCTAATAATGAAATACAATGGCTAATCTTTTGCTTCATTAACATAAACTTAACCTTAAAAGCAACTCATGTGAATCTTAAAAGAAACATGTGGACCCTTTTGGGTCAAAGGTATACTATAACTTCACTATAGCTTTCTGAATTCTTGCTTATTAGTTATTTCGAAGGGGATGCAATGGACCAATAAGCTAGTTATTCCAACCAAAACAGGAGCTAACCTCATCATATCTTAAAGGCTATGTTCACTTTCAAGAAGCAAGGAAAATCAAAGATCGCACTCAGAAGCTATCAACTAACCTGTATGAAGACTCTTTCTTGGGGCTGCTTCTAGGCCCGTAGTTGCTTACAGCTATTAACTAGACCGCAACAAAATTAACAACCAGTCTTCCTATGTAATGTACAATTCTTTGCTACATGATTTCACGATGTCTAGGTCAAATGAATATTGATCAAAAAGGTAAACTATTCTTTTGTTGGTCTCTGAAATTGAAAAACCAAAGTCGGGTATAATGGCCTCCCTTCTATACCAAACAAGAATAGGGTATTGACTTTGTACAAAAGTACATAGTTGTTACAGTTATTTAGGTCGGGCAAGAAAAACAATTGTGGTTTCACTGCCTTTTACCAACGTTTAAAGGCTTAGACTATGCATCTCCAGTGTTAATAAAGAGTTAGTATTACGCAAGTAGTATATCACTCTTACCCTTTCTAAGCTATCACGGCACTGTACACAGGATGTGTCTCTAAGGGCATGTTAGTCATTCAAAGATTCAAGCAGTGATGAAAATGCTCAAGTTCCAACACATGACAGTTACATAACGGTAATATGATATTATCTATTTCAAGTAATGACATAAGAAAGATACCTGATAATCTGAAAAGCACAGAGTCTGGATGGTTTTAGTTGACATCCTTGAGTCTCTTAATTAAAGAGTCTAGAGATTTTTTCTTCAGATTTGCCTTGTATCCTCGTGATCCAAAAGTTCCAAACAATCGCTCAGAAGTATCCTTTAGTTTCTCTGATATGATCCCTACTTTTCTGTAATCCAAAGCGCTGTAGCTTTTTCCCTGATTACCGGATTCAAAAGTTCTCTGGGTTATTGCTGGTAAGCAAATTAACTAACTGCCTTGCCTCGACAAGTGCTTTCTTCAATTGAATAGCCTCTTCTTCGGATACAAGAGAAGCTTGGTTTTCAGCAAACGATTCCAACAATTTGATATCTACATCAATCCCCATCACAGCATTCAAGCTGAACCTTTTCACGGAATCGCTAACTAAAAAGTTAACAATGGATTCCGAGATGTGAGTGAGAACATCTTGCAACACCCGTTTAAGAACCTGACCCGGCAATATCTGCTGTGCAGTGGAAAGAAGAGTTTCCAGAAAGATTATCACCTCATTTACATATTCATTTTCAGTCTGAGGCGGCTCGTCAACCATCCAGTTCACGTTCTCGATCAATGTCATGAAACCATCTACTTTCTTTTTAAGCAAGCTGCTGAGCATTTCTTCGGCTGCGTCACGTGCTTTGGTAAGCGGAAACTGCCGTCTACTCCTTTCCACCATCCTCAGTGGAATCCCAGAAAGCTTTGCAGCGTGACGAAAGAAGAAATCACAGGCTCGTTCAAGTACAGCCATATTAGCTGCAACAACCATTGCTTGATTAACCCCGCTAATTGAAGTGCTAATAAGCTTTAATAGGGCATCATCAAGGACTTTAGCCAAAAGCGGTCCAAGTACTTCTTCACAACATCATAAAAGTCGAGCTGTCCACCATGAGACATAAAACTTACAGAATCCTCTATAAATGACCTCACAATTCGACAACAATCAGGCACAGTGGATGAAAACGGTGCAATATAAGGAAACGCAGGTACAATATCAGAAGTTTGTATCTGGAAAGAAAGCACGTTCATCGAATACTCGTATTCCTTATTCATCCACATCTGCTCAAACTTATCTGCCGCAAGAGCTTCCGCAATTTGTTTCCGACAATCCGATAACAACAGCTCGTGATACTTATCCCTATGCTTATTCAACACATCAAGCAACGCATCAACCGAGTACCCATACCTTCTCAAAGTAACACCAAGCAAACTCACATAATCCTTAATCAACAACAAATGATTCGCCAGTCGCATCCTAGAAAACTGATCTTCCAAAACAGAACACATCTTACTAACCGCCGTATCCCACAAATTCTCCACTTCCATTTTATTAATCAACCCACCACCAGTCCTCAACACCCGATCCTCAACAATAAAAACCCGCAATCTGCGCGAAAACGCCTGATGAGACTCCAAAACGGCGTCATCGACGAAACCTGAAAATCCGGCGTCAACTGAAGCTTCCTATTCTCGAAATAATACTTAAAACCCATCCTCAAGCCCTAACGCCTGATGAATATGATACGACCTATACAACGGAGTCAAATCAAACCCTAACGCACCACCACCACCACCACCATCACCTCCATCACCACCACTAACAACACCGTCATCCTCCGCCTCCTCAAGCGCATAAACCGTATCCCTCACACTCAACCGACTCTGCTCCTCCGCTTGCCGCTGCCTAATCCTCAACTCCTCCTCCCTCTGTCTCCCAGCCGACGCCTGACCAATCGCCACCTGCCCCAATTTCCTACTAACCGTCCGTATCTCCACCAACCAATCCCCAAACTCCTTCCCGATCCTGCGCTCAATATCCAACCTAATCGCCGGTATAACCTTCTCCAACATCCGCCTCAACGTACTACTCGGCACCTTCCCAATAAACTCCCTCTCAATCAAATCAACACATTTCAACGCCATATAAAAACTATCATTCCTCAAATGAAAATTAACGCGCGTACATATCTCCATCACCTTAACGCACACATTCAAACTCTCAATCGCCAAACTAATATTCACACATTTGTTCCTAGCCTCAATAAACTCATCTAACGAACTTAACAACGGAACCGCAACCGACTGCAAGAGACGGTTAGAGTTCGATATATTCGACTTAAGCGTTTCGACACCGGATAACAGAGACCTTAAATCATCAACAGCTAAAATGAAATCCTGATAATGAACTTTACAAACCTCTTCAATTTCTGACTCCTTAGATCTACAAAAGTGACGGAGATGATGAAGTAGGGTTTCAGGTTTACCTGTAGCGAATGTTTTGCGGATGAATGGTGATAAGTCTTCGTTGTTTTGGATTGCGGTTGATAGTAGGAGCTGATCGAGCTTGTCGCCGGAGTCTGTGGTGGTTTCCGATGAGGTCACCGGGATTTTCCGGCGGGATTTTACGGTGTTCATGACGAGATTTCAGTTGGTTAGATCCGGTTGAATACGGCGTCGTTTGACTAGTTGGTGTTTGTTTTGTATTATTGGATTTGGACTTGTATAGGTGTAATTGTATTGTATCCTTTTGGAAATGGAACATGTTGTTGTTAGTTGCATGTTAAGTAGCCAACTTAGCTTATAGCTTTAAGCATGATTAAGAAGTAGTATTGTAATTATTGCCAAATGAGGTTAATTAAACTTATGTCTGACTTCTTCATTAGTTTTTTTTCTAAGTGAGGCACTTTATTTTAAAGTATATGAGTAATTCAGACCCGTGCGATACACACATGTTGTACCTAATTGTTCAGTGCATAATGTTCAACGTAAATCGTTAAAGTATGGATTGTGTATTCGCAAAGCATGCAATGTTCAACATAAATCGTTGAAGTAAATCGTTTTAATGTTCGCAAGCATGGGCTTTGTTCAACATAGAGCAGGGGCATCTAATTTTTCATTCGTAATCTTTGTGTAAAGGGAGGTTAAGCGGATACGGTTTTATCAAATAAGTTTAGTTATGAAATAAGTTTAAGTAGGTAGTTATGAAATAAGTTTAGTTATTAGTTGATTTAAAAGGAGGGTTAAGCGGATACGGTTTTATCAAAATATAGTTATAATAAAATGACATTCTAAATATGGTGTCAAATTAAATGTTATGACACAATATAAAAATAATAGGATTCTCAATTGAGATCCAACTGTAGCATCGTAGTGTCCTAGGTGATGGCTTAGTTGTTATATATATTATAGTCCAAAAAGAACAAAACCTAATATTGACTGTTAATTCTTTTATAGTTGTGAGTAATAACACTATGACAAAGTTTCTTAAATTTGTTTTGGTTAAGAAGCTTTTTAGAGATATAACATGATCAATTGATGAGCAAACAACACATATAATAAGCTAAAGCTAAAAAAAAGTATCATCAAGCGAAAACATTAAAAGTTAATGCAAGAATGAAGTTGCCAGGTTAAGATATCATCAAACGTGATTCTCATTACTCATTCGTGATTAATCAACAAGGGGATATAGAATCAAAGTGTCATTCATTTTAAAATTTTAAATGACATAACAAATGTCTTTCTATAAACAATATGTTCGGCATGTTAATCATTCTTTACATCATACCAGCTCCTAAAGCAAAAGTTTGTTGCATACTCGCAAAAACATAACATGAAAGTTTGTTAGCTTTTATGCAATGTAAACTAATAAATTGGTATTGCAGCTGTTATTAATTTATTTATTTGCACTTTCGCAAGAAATATATATACAATATTGCTAGCCCCCTTCAATCATAACTTTTATCAACTTTAAAGCTATCTCATTTTGTTGGGATACATGGTTCATGTTTTAATGAATGTTGTTTTTATGGATAGCATTTGCACCTCATCCAATATCCCTTTGGATTAATGCATTTTATACTTGGAGTCCATCACAACCTAAAAGAAAACCAAGCATAATCCAAATTGTGTCCAAAACCATACATATCCTAAACTTAAAACACTAACCCTAGATTCATTATCATTCAACGCTAATCACTCATACGTGTGCATCCATTCCTTTCTCCACCACACATAATAAATTGCCGCCCACAAATTTCTTCTTCTTGAATACACACAACAACCACCACAAACGCAACTCTTCTCAATTTTATTTTTACACGAATCAACAAACCCTTCATACCTTTTCTACATTTTTGCTTAAGGACCGAACACCCAAAAAAAACACATCAAGCTTTTGTCCGAATCGGCGAATCTTATAACCTACGAAGGACTCAAGAAATTTCAGCTTCAAGATCCTGTAACAACCAAGGTCTAGGGTATGTATTGGTTTATGTTTATCGTTATGTGTTTCTTTGGATGAAACAAAGATAGAATATAACATACTTGTTATAATTCCTTTCTTTATTTTCGGATATGAAAGACAAGTTTAACATTTCACATATCTATGACGATTTTATTCTTTTGGTGTGTTTAAGATCTGTTATGGCCTTGTAATATCTAGTGAAACATGAAATGAACTTCTGAGATCTTGTTGTCATTTAAGTTTCGGATCAATGATGGTAACTTTTTCGTGTTATGGATCTTGTAAGAGTATTTGGATTTTATGTACAACACGAAAAGTCAACTGAGATATTTGTTTTAGTATTGTGTTATTCGAGTCTTTGTTTAGATAAATGGAGACGGTATTTTTGTTGTTGTATGTGGTTTTTGACAGCTAGGTTAGATCTTGGAGTTGTTATGTGTTTCGCTTTATGCGGTGGTGGAAGGGATTAAGATAGATGTGGATTTGTTTGGTTATTTATAATCTTCAAAAGTCTAATTGAAAACTCACATTTAAAGATTTATTGATGTAAATAGTTCAAATTAGTTTTGGCTTTAATTGTAAAATGTTTTGTATACTTAAAACTACAACAACAACCCATGATTGAGGTTGTAAATTTGCAGTTCTTTTGTGTTTTGTAACCTTGATTGAGGGCAATCAATTGAAGCCTCCGAGCTGCGATTAGCTTGTACTGTACATTTTTTTTTTTATTTTTTTTTTATATTTTTTTTTTTTTGCACAATTACACTTTCACAATAAATCAAGGTATTGAATCTTTAGATATAGTAGATTATCATTGTTAGGGTATGTTTGGTTTGCAATTTGGAATCACTATTGGTATGGGTTTGATAGTATGTTGTACTGTGTATGGGAATAGATTTATAAACCTACCATTATAGGCAGGTATAGGGACACCTTTATTTGTGGGTTTCAAACCCAATATCAAAATCCATATTCTCAACAAACATCCTTTTAACATTCCCATTCTCATACCTTATTCCAAAACCCATGAACCAAACGCACTTTTAATAGAGCTCGATAAATTATCGAGAATGACGAATTGTTATACTTTGTGAGTTTTTTTTTTTTTTTTTAAATAGTTTTAAATCATTGAGAATTCATGTTTGTTGCATGAAAACCTTTTAATACCGCTTCAACTAAAGTCGCTCGAGAGATATCTAAGGAAGACCTATAATGGTCTATAAAATTACTAACTCGGATTACTAAATAACAGTTTATAACTTTCTTTGTTGTGTGGAACTCAAATTTTAAAGTTATGAAAGAATCTCAAACCTTTAATTTTTCATTTGTCGCATGAAACTCCATCTTTGAACATATTAAATAGTAACCTTAAAATAAAATTTTAAACCTACAATACTTAATGTTTATCACATGAAACTCAAAATTTTATTATCATATATAAAAAAAATTGCATATTTAATGCTTACATTTATGGCATGAAACACCATGTTTTAACATGTTAAATAGTAACTTATAGTAAAAATATAAATTTTTAATGTTCACGTTTTTGCACGAAACTCGAGATGTGACTAGTGTCGCCACCGTCACGGCAGTGCAACTTCATTTTTTCACACTTTCACTAGATCTACTACGAAACAGTCTTTTAATGACCACAATATCAGTTAAATAAACACATCATGCTTAAACCACAAAAACATATCTGACAACACATTTATCATTTATGCATACAAAAAAAAATCATTCGATCAAGCAGATGACCAAGCTACATCTTAAAACTGGGCTTAACACATGAAAGGTTGGACGTGTAACACTTTATGATGCGTGAAAGTGTTCTTGAAATGTAATGATGAGATTTACAAAAGGCCAAAAAGAAAATATAAAAATGATAAGTAGAAATGGTCGTGGAGTAGAGCTAATATTGTCGTATTTAACAAAGTATCTAACTAATATGAGATCAAATTATTTGGTATTGACATTGTAAACGATTTATTAATGTCGCAATATTAAAAGAAATGTTACAAAATCCATGTCGCACCAAAATAAACCAAACTCTGGTTCATGTAAGTTGTTGCAAAAAGAAACCAATATTTTGAATCATGTAAGTTGACGAATATAAGAACATTGGTATGACAACAAATAAATGTTATGTAGATTATTATTAAAAATATCGACATCACATAATCGGCTTTCCATGTCACTCACCCAATCACACTGAAATCATCATTAAGTTAAGTCAACACCGATATTCTCTTATACCTTACTTAAACACACAATACATATAAAAATGTGCAATGGTCAACTCGCTAACCATTGCCTTAAACAATTTGTTTGTCATGAGTATAAATGGCTGTCTCATAATGGTGGTTACATGTGAGGGAGCCTCTCGCTGAGCCATCACACGTTAGGGGATGTCTCCATCATGCTTACCATTACGGTGGAACCTACTAAGCCGCGTTTAGGCCACTTTGAAGTTGGTTATGTGAGAAACAAGGATTGTTATCCGCACACCGAGAGTTTTGCACTTAATTTTCTATGACGTTATGAAAATATCTCATACCACAATACGAATGACCAAGCTGTAAGAAACTCAACACGCTCACACACCAATGCAATGAAGTCGGGAGTATAATGTTTCCCAGTCGTTATGTCCCAACGAGCCGTGCGAGAATAGTCAAACGTTTAGTGATCGAGAAGATTTGAATGGATACAGAGATTTGATTAATGATTATAACTACAGAAATAGCCAACAAATTACAACGGCTTAAATGCAAATTAAAGGAAATCTAAAAAGATAAAATCTATTAAATAAACGCTATCACTATTATTAAAATGATGTTTTTGTTCTTTTTGTTTTAATAAAACTTAATTAAAAACTACGTGACGTACAAACAAAAACGTGAAACTTACACAATATTAACCCTAAAAATATGAAAATGATATTTTTATAAACCTAATGATAAAAGAAAATTATTAGAAAAGAAAATTAATTTTACAACTAATTATCTAATTATTATTAATTAAAAACTATTTTTAACTATTTAATAATTACCTAAAATACAAGAAATTAGGAAACAAAGCTAGAAAAATAAAATTATGAAATAGAAAAGTCTAAAATATCAAACTAGAATTTTCAAAACTATTTTTGTATTTTTCGATTATTTTTCTATTTTTATGAATTTTAAACTATTAAAACTAATTAAATTACTAAAAATTACAAAATAAACTATGAAAAATCTGGAAAATTACTTTTTACTTTTTATATTTATCTAAATCTAAGAAAATTGAAAAATTATTTTTTGAACCTTTTCTAATTTTTATATTAAAAGCTAATTAAAATGATTAAAACTAATTTAAATTAGGAAAATAGCAAAACAACTTAGAAAAATCTGAAAATTTCAGGAAAAGTCTAAAATATTATTAAGAAGCTAGGAAAAATAGAAAACATGGGCTTGTATGTGAGATTATGAAATCTGTAATACCAAGTGCTTTTCAATAAGACTTCAAATAAGCCAATGTACACAAATAAGCTCCAAACCGAAACAGAGCTACTAAGAGCTAAAATGACCAATCTCAACTAGAATCAACTGACCATAACCACTAGAATGCAAGTTGCAACAGATTTGGTGTTTTGAGTTTTAAGCTAAAGATGTTTCGGTATCGATTTAAGCACATGAATGAGCACCGAAATAAGCTTGAAATTGGAAAACCATATTGGTACCTACACTAGACCTGGTTGATAGTACTTAAACCAAAAATTAGATCATGGGAGCTCTAATAAGCTCTGCACAAGTATAAACCGAGAAAAGCTCGGTCTAATCGAACAATGGTGCAGGGGCACTTGTGGTCTGCTTTGAGCTTATGCAGCTTAATCCAGAGCAATAGCTAAAACCAGATGTGAGGTCCTATAGACCTCCTAGTAGACTACTTGTAAACCAAAATTCATTTGATAAAGAGCTCTAATGAAACTCATGAAAATAATATCTGCACAACTTCACTTTTCACACCATTTTGACTTTTGAAATAAGTTATCGCTTTGACTTTGATGAGTTTTGCAAGCAATTTTTGAGCAAATTATGATATGAAATGATGATATTAAGCTTCTGCAAGTATTGTTTATGACCTTTGAACATAAAACAAGAGATTAGATTTCATAAATCACAACAGACAAGTTCTTTAAGGCAGATTAGAATTAGTTTGACTTTGGTGAGGTGCAGATGCCAAACTATGACCAAAAGGAGTCTATATGAGCTAAGTAGACTCAAAGCAACAAGAAGTATACACTGATCAAATCTATTAGACAGATAAAACAGTAGTACCAAACACTCCTTTATAACTTGGTTTGAGCTCAAAATAGAATTAAACCAGGAACCTACTTATTTAAATGATCAAACTAACTTATTATGACTAAATTACTTCTGCTAGAACATGTTTTAATAGATTTAAACCACAATTATTGAAGATGCATAAAAACTTGAAAAATGACTTACAAAAGTCCTTTAGCCACTGTGGCTTGCACAGACACACAATGAGCCACTACCTATCAAGTCCAACCTAACTAACTCAAAACCAACCCAATCACCCTCTGCATCCACCCATGCTCATCTGCATTTCCATTTTCACCCAAATCAACTTTGTTGACTTTCTGTTGACCAAGTACCAAATTGAATGCGTCTTAAACTTAAGCTTATACAAAGCTTTCATAAGCTCATTTAAGCTTATTTAGACTGAGAGATAAGCATTGAGAAGCTTTGAGTGAGATTTTAACTTTGGAACTTTTAACAAGAATGAAAATATATGAAAACAGATGGAAACTTGAAATCACCGATTGAAACTTGATTACACTACCATTATAACTCGAGTTTATCACTGGGAACACAAAATTACTGATTTAAGATTAAGCTAATACATTAATTATAAAACGACATAATGAAATTTTAAAACTAAAACTACTTCTTCTTTTGCTCCTTCTCTCGCTCTTTTATGCTCCAAAATGCTTACACGTGTCCTTAGAGTGTTTCCCACCACTTTCTGAGCCAATGGGAGAGCTTTGAGTGTTATCTTATTTTTGGCGGAAAGATGCAATTTGAACTGTAGACCTCTGCAACTAGCACTAGGGGGTGGCATTTATTGTGGAGGTAAAAGTAGGTGGGTATGATGAGGAGGGGTGGAAAAGGGTGAAGTGATGCACGAGTTTTGCAGAACAGTGGTGGGAAGATAAGGAACATTTGGATGGTGGGAAGTCCGTTGTTTGACTTGGGTTGACCACCAAGGGTCAAAATGGGAAGGGTCAATTGTTTATAAGGCAGGGGTCAAAAGATAGTGACAAGTCCAAAAGTGTAGGAAAGGTTTTTAATTATAACAAGGACTAGTTTTGTAATTCCTGAAATTGCAAGGACCTGTTCTGCCAAATCATCAAACTTGTTCCAAGTGATGAAAATGACAAGCTTCAAAAGTATAGGGACCAAAATTGCCATTTTGCAATTTTCCAGGGGCTAATTTTGCCAATTTTCAAACTTGGAGGACCATTTTTGTAATTTTCTCAAACTTTTGATATTTTTCACCAAAGGACTAAATTTGATAACTTTTGATTTTAAAAGGACCTTTGGTGACTTTACTTTTGAAATTATGTGCTCGTGGACTGTTTTTGACAACTTTTGAAACTTGGGGATGAAACGCAATTTTGCAAATTTGATATGTTTTTCATCCGATTTTGATATTTTGCATTTAAAACACATAAAACACCGATTTGTGATATTTTGATCATTTTGATGTGTTTCGAGTGTTTTCGGATGATTTTGCGCTTTATTTTGTACAAAATGATGAGTATTTAGACACTCATCAATCCCCACATCGAGATATTGCTAGTCCCTAGCAATGATTTGAGAAAACATAATGGATTTTAATCTCTTTACCAAAAGCCATTACTTCGAGTAGCCAAATGTTTCAGTTCAAGTAAGAACCATGGTACACCGATAACCATGTGATTTTGAGCAAACCACCGACTTTCAACGGATTTGATTTGTCTTTACCGTAAGCCGTACCCTTACGGACTAGCCAACTCTTAGATAAATTATCAATATTATCTTTGGTGAGTGATTACCAATTATGGTTTTTCCATCGCCTTTACCACAAGCCATAAACTTGCGGGCTAGCCAACTCTTCACTTTTTAGGATATGGTGAGTTGAGAACCATACAATTTTGGGCAAATTGCAAGCCATATAAACGGATTTGAGATATCTTTACCAAGAGCCGTTTGCTCTGGATTAGCTAATCCTTTAGTCTTACGTATACATGGCGGATCGATAACCAAATGAGTAAGTGTCAAACACTTACTCCAAAAAAAAATTTTGGCCAAAACGGGGAATTGGTATAATTATATGATAAAATTCGTGAGAATTCCCCCACACTTAGAAATGAATATTGCCCTCAATATTCAAAGTACCGCGGTTATGCCGAAACAAAGAACGTAAAGGAAATACTACGGCCATTATTTAGAAAGAGGATTTTTTTTTTTTTTTTTTTTTTTTTTTTTAATCTTATATACAATGCTGGGCAACTCCCCACACTAGGGTGGTACACACGGTGAAAACCCATGTTTAGCTCTTGTTTTTGATTACCGAGTCGCTAGCTTGACTCGACCCCAATTCATTTGTTCTTGGGGAAAGTAACGTGAAAACCAATCTCGCCGGACTTTCGTTCACGGTGTTAACAAACATATGAACATCGAAAGTTCCACACCGACGAGACACAACCATGTATTGTTAATAGTAAAACTATTAAGAATGATACCGGGTCAAAGATGGTGTCCTCATTCCGGAAGAGAAAGGGAAAGAGCAACCACACCATCCGTGAAGAATGGAACAAAGATATGCATGACAATGCAAGTCCATTCCTCATCGAAAGAAGCAAATCACCATTTTGACATTTTAAGCTTAAACTTGAAGCTTATATGGTGATTGTCGATAAGATGTCCGGGAGGAGGGTGGGAAATGGTTCTTCAATCAACGGACTTTCCGGAAAAGGATGTCTCCTCCGGATCCAAGTAAGTGTTATCAATTCACTAGGAATTGACTCATCACTAAGAAATGCATCGACTTCATTCCAAAGTTGTCATCTTCCTCATCGAGAGTGAGGAAGGGATGGAAGAGTCGGGAATAAGATTGGAAGATGATGGATCATTTTGAGCAATTCATCAATGGGAAGAATGTCTCCCATTGGATCACAAACATCATCATCCAACTCGGATGAAATCGAAGAGAGTTTGGTTTCATCCACGAGTTAACAAACTCGATGCGACAAACCGATTCGGAGGTGGGACAAGTGGTGTGCTCTTAGAGCTAGCGCTTTCCACCACTTCCGATGAAGTCTCGAATCTAGATCATCATCATCATCAAGAACACTCTTGACTTCCACAGTACGACTTTCAAACCATTTGTTTGAACCGGGGTGATTTTCAAAGCTTTGAGCTCGTGACGTTTTGAAAACTCCTCTTAACCGTGAAATTGGAGAGTGTTGCATTGAATCTTCGGATTTTTGATCAATTGTGGCAACACTGTTTGTATAGAGGTTTGGAGTTCGGTTGATATTTAACGTGAGCTCTTCATTGTCAACCCGTATGGTCAACTCTTCAAAGAACACATCAATCGAGCACGACTGCGTTCTCAAGAAAGCTCTCCCAAGATGAGGGAACTCTAGAATCGCATCAAGTCTACTACAACAAAGTCGGTAGGAAAGTGAAACTTTCCCACTTTCATCACAACATCCTCGGCTATCCCAGTGGACGAGTTATGGTGCGATCCGCTAGCTCGAGTGTCATACAAGTGGATGAAAGTTTAGGAAGAGACAGTTTCTTCCATACCGAGAGTGGCATGAGGTTAATGCTAGCGCCAAGATCGCCAAGGCGGAGCATTGAAACATCCCCAAGAAATCACACGGATTAAAACCGGCGGGGTCTTCAAGCTTTTCGGAAGCTTATTAAGAATGGCACGAGCATTGCTCATTTAGAGGGTTTTCGTCATCTCGCATAACTTATCTTTGTTGCTCAATAAGCCTTTAAGCGTGGATGCAAATTTAGGCATTAGAACGAGAGCATCAACGAAGCTTATATCAAAGTGAAGCTCATTGAAGATTTGGAAAAATTTTCCATCGCTCTTTGTTTTGTCTTTGAGCTTCTCATCATTCATTCTTGATGGGTAAGGAAGTCGACTAGACTTTTGAGCCGGATGGAAGTGTTTTCGGCTCGAATGTGTCTTGAACTTCGGTTCGGACTTAAAGGTTGGACTACCGAGGTTGGACGTGTCGGTACCGTGGGCTTGAATAATGCACCTTGTCCGTTGTCTCCTTGGTAACTTGACTCATTGCCACGGGAGGAGGGGCATAGGAGTCGAAGGTCCATTGTGCGTCTTACCACTACGAGTGGTGACGGCTTTCAACTCGGCATTGGGATTAGTAATTGTATTGCTTGGGAGTCCTCCGAAGATGATGAAGCTTGGTTCGTATTCATGTTCATGAAACCGCATCATATTCTTCAACTCATTTGTCTGCCGAGACATTGTGGTATCAATTTCCTTCTTCACCAACCTCATGTTATTGATCCGAGTTTGCATAGAACGTATGCTTGACTCAAGAACTTTCATGAAGTCATTTGGTGGGGAGCATGAGAAGGTTGTTGATAATTATCTTGATTTGGAGCTTGGTAGGGTGGGTTGTGATTATTCCGTTTTGATTGAAATTTTGTCCTTGATTCGGAACAAAGCGATTTTGATTGCCATGGTTTTGCACAGGAGGAAAACCGGTGGTGTCATACCGCTAGGTGCACGGTAGTGAGGATCAACATGTGGTCGGTATTGATTGTGGTTTACCAAGCTACGGAGCTTGGTAAAAGGAAGCATCGGTTGCTTGACAATCATAATACGCGTGTGGACCACCACAAGTTTCACACACCTTGTTTACGGCTTTGATTGGTTACGGTTTATGAATCTCGCTTTTGATTTCCTTAACATCCTTAATCATACAACGGATGGCATCCGTTAGAGTCGCTATCGGAGCGCTAACTCGTAAGAGTTATTAGATGTAGAAGCGAGTGTTCGGAGTATTGACTTTGTTGCGAGAAATAGGAACTTTCGATTTTGCTCGCAAATTTCAATCACATCTTTAGGCTTACGATTCAAGATATTGCCACTGCGGTGCATTCAAGGAATCTTGATCGTTACTATTCAACCCATTGTAAAAGATATTGATTTGTTGAAGCTCGTGAATCCATGGTGAGGGCATTTCTGAGGAGATCCTTGAATCTCTCCCATGCCTCTCCAAAGTTTTCATCGAAATTTTGACGAAATCCGAAATTTCATTTTTAGATTAGTCGTCTTTGATGGAGGAAAGAAATGATTGACAAACTTTTGAACAAGTTCCTCCCAAGTTTCGATGGATCGAGGGGTTCTTTTTCCACCAAACCGGCCGCCCCTCAGTGAGAATGGAAATAGCATCAACTTGATGACTTTCGTGGCACATCCTTGTAATTGATAGTTGAAGTCAACTTGTTAAACCAACGGATGTGTGCATACGGGTCTTCACGATCAAACCCGTGGAATTGATTTGTAGACACAAGTGTGATCAAATGTGTCTTCAATTCAAAGTGATCGAGTTGATTATTGGTAGAATGATGGCATCTCCATAACCCTCGGTGGGTGCTTGGAGCATTTCCCATAGTACGTTCATCCGCCATTTTGTTGTTTGAAATAGTACGAATCTCGGGTTCGACTATTTGGGCAAAGACGCTCACGAGAACGTCGTCTAGGAATGTCTCGCTAGATCACGAAAAGGACTCAATGATCTAGAAGAACGAGTGCGATGCACTAGAGTTAACTCTAAGAGATCTCGAGTTAAGGAGAGGAATTATGAAATTGGTGAAAATGGGGTAAGAAGAATCTTTAGGGTTTTCTCGGTTCGAAACGTCGATATCACAACAAAATCAATTAACACAAGATCGAGGCAAAACAACGTTGAACTTAACCAATAATCCAAGATGAATGGCTTTTTGAAAAGGTACACCACTATCAAGGACACAAAGGCAAGTTTTAAATCTTTGGTTCGGGAACTTATTATGGTCGCACCCCGCTAGGTAGTGCAACGCCTTGGTTTCATGTGGTAATCTTTTAAGTTGTTTATTATTTAAGAAAACGATTTAATCTTTTGTATTTTTATATTTGATACATATATAGAAACAAAAGCAAAATATTTTTGTGTTTTATACGTTTTAAATTTGTTTTGGGTTTTGGATTTTTATAGAAATATATATAGATATAGATAGATGGTATGAACAAGGAGTGAATATTCAAACTACTAATCTGCTAGAAGTAAGACTATTAGCATCGCCCCGGCAATGGCGCCAAAATTTGATCGCAAGAAACCGTCAAGTTTTCTCACGCGAGCTGATCACTTGTGAATGACCAGCTGTAAGAAACTCAACACAGTTCACACACCAATGCAATGAAGATCGGGAGAGTATAATGTTTCCCCAGGTCGTTATGTCCCAACGAGCCGTGCGAGAATAGTCAAACGTTTAGTGATCGAGAAGATTTGAATGGATACAGAGATTTGATTTATGATTATAACTACAGAAATAGCCAACAAATTACAGCGGCTTAAATGCAAATTAAAGGAAATCTAAAAAGATAAAATCTATTAAATAAACGCTATCACTATTATTAAAATGATGTTTTTGTTCTTTTTGTTTTAATAAAACTTAATTAAAAACTACGTGACGTACAAACAAAAACGTGAAACTTACACAATATTAACCCTAAAAATATGAAAATGATATTTTTATAAACCTAATGATAAAAGAAAATTATTAGAAAAAGAAAATTAATTTTACAACTAATTATCTAATTATTATTAATTAAAAACTATTTTTAACTATTTAATAATTACCTAAAATACAAGAAATTAAGAAACAAAGCTAGAAAAATAAAATTATGAAATAGAAAAGTCTAAAATATCAAACTAGAATTTTCAAAACTATTTTTGTATTTTTCTCGATTATTTTTCTATTTTTATGAATTTTAAACTATTAAAACTAATTAAATTATTAAAATTACAAAATAAACTATGAAAAATCTGGAAAATTACTTTTTACTTTTTATATTTATCTAAATCTAAGAAAATTGAAAAATTATTTTTTGAACCTTTTCTAATTTTTTATATTAAAAGCTAATTAAAATGATTAAAACTAATTTAAATTAGGAAAATAGCAAAACAACTTAGAAAAATCTGAAAATTTCAGGAAAAGTCTAAAATATTATTAAGAAGCTAGGAAAAATAGAAAAACATGGGCTTGTATGTGAGATTATGAATCTGTAATACCAAGTGCTTTTCAATAAATTTCAAATAAGCCAATGTACACAAATAAGCTCCAAATGAAACAGAGCTACTAAGAGCTAAAATGACCAATCTCAACTAGAATCAACTGACCATAACCACTAGAATGCAAGTTGCAACAGATTTGGTGTTTTGAGTTTTAAGCTAAAGATGTGTTCTGGTATCGATTTAAGCACATGAATGAGCACCGAAATAAGCTTGAAATTGGAAAATGATATTGGTACCTACACTAGACCTGGTTGATAGTACTTAAACCAAAAATTAGATCATGGGGAGCTCTAATAAGCTCTGTGCACAAGTTGCATAAACGAGAAAAAGCTCGGTGTTCATCGAGCAAAGGTGCAGGCACTTGGGTCTGCTTTGAGCTTATGCAAATTTGTTAATCCAGAGCAAAAGCTAAAACCGGATGTGAGGTCCTATAGACCTCCTAGTAGACTACTTGTAAACCAAAATTCAAGACCTAAAGAGCTCTAATGAAACCTCATGCAAACTGCAATATCTGCACAACTTCACTTTTCACACCATTTCGACTTTTGAAATAAGTTATCGCTTGACTTTGATGAGTTTTGCAAGCAATTTTGAGCAAATTATGATATGAAATGATGATATTAAGCTTCGCAAGTATTGTTTATGACCTTTGAACATAAAACAAGAGATTAGATTTCATAAATCACAACAGACAAGTTCTTTAAAGCGATTAGAATTAGTTTGACTTTGGTGAGGTGCAGATGCCAAACTATGACCAAAAGGAGTCTATATGAGCTAAGTAGACTCAAAGCAACAAGAAGTATACACTGATCAAATCTATTAGACAGATAAAACAGTAGTACCAAACACTCCTTTATAACTTGGTTTGAGCTCAAAATAGAATTAAACCAGGAACCTACTTATTTAAATGATCAAACTAACTTATTATGACTAAATTACTTCTGCTAGAACATGTTTTAATAGATTTAAACCACAATTATTGAAGATGCATAAAAACTTGAAAAATGACTTACAAAAGTCCTTTAGCCACTGTGGCTTGCACAGACACACAATGAGCCACTACCTATCAAGTCCAACCTAACTAACTCAAAACCAACCCAATCACCCTCTGCATCCACCCATGCTCATCTGCATTTCCATTTTCACCCAAATCAACTTTGTTGACTTTCTGTTGACCAAGTACCAAATTGAATGCAGTCTTAAACTTAAGCTTATACAAAGCTTTCATAAGCTCATTTAAGCTTATTTAGACTGAGAGATAAGCATTGAGAAGCTTTGAGTGAGATTTTAACTTTGGAACTTTTAACAGTAATGAAAATATATGAAAACAGATGGAAACTTGAAATCACTGATTGAAACTTGATTACACTACCATTATAACTCGAGTTTATCACTTGGGAACACAAAATTACTGATTTAAGATTAAGCTAATACATTAATTATAAAACGACATAATGAAATTTTAAAACTAAAACTACTACTTCTCTTTGCTCCTTCTCTTCTTTTTATGCTCCAAAATGCTTACACGTGTCCTTAGAGTGTTTCCCACCACTTTCTCGAGCCAATGGAGAGCTTTGAGTGTTATCTTAATTTTGGCGGAAGATGCAATTTGACTTGTAGACCTCTGCAACTAGCACTAGGGGGTGGCATTTATTGTGGAGGTAAAAGTAGGTGGGTATGATGAGGAGGGGTGGAAAAGGGTGAAGTGATGCCCGAGTTTGCGAGACCAAGTGGGGGAGGATAAGGAGCAGTGGATGGTGGAAGTTGGTGTTTGACTTTATTTGACCACCAGGGTCAAAATGGGAAGGGGTCAATTGTTTAAAAGGCGGGGGGGTCAAAAGATAGTGACAAGTCCAAAAGTGTAGGAAAGGTTTTAATTATAAGGACTAGTTTGTAATTCCGCGAAATTGCAAGGACCAATGTTCGCTAAATCATCAAACTTGTTCCAAGGGATGAAAATGACAAGCTTCAAAAGTATAGGGACCAAAATTGCCATTTTGCAATTTTCCAGGGCTAATTTTGCCAATTTTCAAACTTGGAGGACCATTTTGTAATTTTCTCAAACTTTTGATATTTTTCACCAAAGGACTAAATTTGATAACTTTTGATTTTAAAAGGACCTTTGGTGACTTTACTTTTGAAATTATGTGCTCGTGGACTGCTTTTGACAACTTTTGAAACTTGGGGATCAAACCGCAATTTTGCAAATTTGATATGTTTTTCATCGATTTTGATATTTTTGCATTTAAAACACATAAAACACTGATTTGTGATATTTTGATCATTTTGATGTGTTTCGAGTGTTTTCGATGATTTTGCGCTTTATTTTGTACAAAATGATGAGTATTTACACTCATCAATACGTATATTAACTCAGGTAGTCGTAATTTATGATTGATCTTATAACAACTGTTGGCGTATGTGTCCGGACGTCTTGGTGTCCGGCAAGATCATCGACCGGACGACATACTCTACCGTCCGGACGGCAGATAACAGTGACCATGTCTTACCACGTGGCCTATCAAGTAGGGTGGCTATAGACCTACATGCATGTAATATAGGTCTGCGCGAACAGTAGCGGAACAGTAACACAGTGTACATAGTTGGGGTAGTATAAATACCCCAACACATTTAATGTTTTGCATTGAATACACACACCCACATTAACTACTACATTAATTACCACATTTATTACCCATTTCTTACTCTCACGCCGGAGCTTGGTCCTGGGACATCACCCAGGACGAGGCTAACGCGTGTTGTCCATTGTGCAGGAAGGAACTCGCATTTTCCTCCGGAACCGTTGATAGAAGCTTAACTTCCAGGTCAAGCCGAACGACAGGAATTTGCTTCAACAAATTGGCGCCATCCGTGGGACCCCAATTCATTCTACCAAGAGAATCGAATGACAGGTCCGGAGTTAACACCTCCGCCCGGACCCCTCCCTCCCCCGGAGCAAATAGGCGGGAGTGGGGTCACAAATGACCAAACTCCCGGAATACCGGAACAAATACAAGCCCAGGTGGCGTCATTAGAGGCTCTTATTAAAAAGTACAACGCTACGGGAGCCAGCGCAATCAAACCTATCCGACTCACGTTCGGAGATGATGATCAGCAAGAAAAGGATGTTGAGCCGAACCCCAAGGATGATCTTAGCAAACCCCATAAGGAAGTGTCCAAGTCACCCTTCACAAGGAGGATAGTAGAATTCGCTGGCCCCAAGTACACCATGCCTGCCAACTTAAAGTTATATGATGGGTCAGCGGACCCAGATGATCACATCAACCGGTTTGTGGGAGTGGCGAACCAAGGGGAATGGCCAATGCCAGTGTGGTGCAGAATGTTCCAACAGACGATGGATGGAGCTGCACAGGGGTGGTTCAGCAATATAGAACCAGGAAGCATCGATAGTTGGGATGACCTCAGGGATCAATTCACCACAAGATTTGCCTTACGCCAGAAAAACATGAAGGACCCCACGGAAATTACCCGGATAGTAAGAAGGGCAAATGAAGCATTGTCAGATTTCAAGGAACGCTGGACCAATGAAGCCAACAGGATACCGGGAGTCCCAGAGCTTATGAATATATCGGCATTCATGGGCACTCACCGATGCCCTGACTTAACTAAGAAATTTTCTGATCAGGTCCCTAAAACCGTTAAGGAAATGATGACACGGACGGATGATTACGTCCGAGCAGAGGAGGCATACAAGAATACCGAGCTACCAAAAGGAGAGGCTCACGAGTTATCACGAAGGGGAAATCTTTCGACAGTAAGGGATCGAAGTTTCAGAGGATTTGGAGACAGGAAGAGGAATGACCGACGGCCTTGGGAAAGGAATGATTCTAGATAGAGAGAAGTCTTTTCCCCGTACGTTGCTCTGAAAGTCGAGACTCGACCCCGAAACGAATTCCGACGCAATGATGTCAATAAGCCTGACAATCACCGGGTCATGCTCTCCGGCCTGTCTAAACAACCTAAGGAGATACTTTCCACGGAACACCATCTAAACCTACCCCCACCACCCCGTTGCAAGGAAAGCCGAGCAAAGAAAATGAAGACCGATTCTGTGAATATCATGGAGAGAGGGGCCACCTAACTAATGACTGTTACCATCTGAAAAGACAGTTAGAAATGGCTCTTGAATCCGGGAAGCTGGATCATTTGGTCAAGAACGTACAACAAAAGGGAAGGGAAAAACCGAGAGGTCACAACGGAAAAGGAAAGGTGATCAACATGGTCCATCATTACTTAGAAGACCGTAAAAGGAAGGCCAGGTTCTATGACGAAGACTGGATGTATGTCCCTATATCCTTCCCCCGGATAGCCGCAGGCGACCTGTTCGAAGCGCCATTGATTGTAGAAGCAGAGATAGAGGGTTACTTTGTTCGGAGGGTATTTGTAGATGAAAGTGCCTCCGTCCAAGTCATGTACGAACATTGTTTCAGGAACTTGTGCCCATCTATTCAATCCAGGCTGCAGGAAACTAGTTCACCGTTGGTAGGGTTTTCTGGTGAAGTCATTCAGCCTATGGGAAAGATCGAACTATAAGTGCGTCTCGGCGATCATGGCCTGTTCGGGACGGTCATGATGACGTTTACGGTTGTAAAATCGCCCTCGCCTTATAATGTAATATTGGGATGGACGGGTTTAAAGGAATTAAGAGCCATACCATCAACCATTCACTCTATGATGAAATTCCCCACTCCGGGAGGAATAGCCACCTTAGTCACCAAGAGAGCGGTAGTCATGGAATGTAGGAGATTAGAAGAAGGACAAGATCCAAGGAGAAGTTGCTCTCCCAAAAGGAAAGTAGAGACAGGGAACCAAGAAATTCAGGAGGGCCTATAGCCAACAGAAGATATCCTGGTTAATGCGGCTTACCCTGAGCAACGGGTAACCGTGGGCACCGACTTCTCCCGAGAATGCCGGAAGCAACTCATTGAACTTTTGAGAAGAAACAAATATATTTTTGCCTGGGAGCCGGCAGACATGACCGGGGTGCCGAGGCGCCTCATGCAACATTCCCTCTGCGTAAACGTCTCGGACACACCAGTTGCACAAAAGAGGAGAACATTCTCGGGAGAAAAACCAGGTGATCGCTAAGGAAGTAGAGGAATGGGTCAAAGCCGGCATAGTCCGCCCGGTAAGATACCCAACATGGATATCCAATCCTGTGTTGGTAAAGAAGTGTGACGGAAGCTGGAGGATGTGTATTGACTTCAAAAACCTAAACTCTTCGTGCCCGAAGGATTACTACCCTTTGCCGGAGATAGATTGGAAGATCGAATCTGTCATGGGATATAAGTATAAGTGCTTCCTGGATGCTTACAAAGGCTACCACCAAATCCAGATGAATAAGGACGATGAGGAGAAGACGGCATTCTATACAGAACGGGGAACGTATTGCTACACCAAAATGCCGTTTGGATTAAAGAACGCTGGAGCAACCTATCAACGGTTGGTAGATTCCGCGTTTCAATCACAGATAGGAAGGAATTTGGAAGCATATGTGGACGATATGGTCATAAAAAGTCGGACGGAACGCGAAATGATAGCCGACATTGCGGAAACCTTTGACAACCTTAGAAGGATAAACATGAAGTTGAATCCGCGGAAGTGTTCTTTCGGGGTAGAGGAAGGAAAGTTCCTCGGCTATATGGTGACGTCGGAAGGTATAAGGGCGAACCCCCGTAAGACAAAAGCAATCATGGAGATGAAGTCTCCAGAAACCCTAAAAGAGATGCAAAGTCTAAGTGGGAAACTAGCAGCCTTGAACAGATTCCTATCAAAGTCAGCGGAAAGAGCCCTTCCTTTCTTTGACACACTAAAGAATATCACCAAAGAAAATAAGGACGAATACCGCTGGACAAAAGAGGCCGAGATGGCATTCCAGGAGATGAAAAGGCTGATACTTGAACTACCCTCCCTGTCCACGCCTAAACCAAAGGAACAATTGCTCATATATCTAACGGCCTCAAAAGGAGCGGTAAGTGCAGTATTGATGGTAGAAAGAGAGGGAAGGCAGTCGTCGGTACACTATGTTAGCCGGACGCTGCATGACGCCGAAACACATTACTCTCCAATGGAGAAATTAGCCTTGTGTCTATTGCATGCGTCCAGAAGGTTGAGGAGATATTTTAAGGCTCACCCCATCCGAGTCATCATTGATCAACCCATCAAGCAGATATTGAACAAACCGGAAGTCTCAGGAAAGTTAGCCAAATACGCTGTGGAACTAGGAGCATACAACATTACCTACGTTCCTCGTAATGCAGTTAAGGGACAAGTGCTAGCGGACTTCCTAACGGAAGTACCGGTGGAGTCTGAATGCTTTATCAACAAAGGAAAAAGGACAGACGTCATGGGAGTAGGGGATGGAGAGTGGTTGATGTATACAAACGGAGCATCCAACAGAAAAGGCTTCGGAGCAGGTTTGGTCCTCATCAGTCCGGAGGAAGAAGAGCTAACCTATGCCCTACGACTTAATTTCCCTAGCACCAATAATGAAGCAGAGTATGAGGCCCTATTGGCCGGTCTAAGGATTGCAAAAAAGCTCAAAATCAGAGCTTTAAGTGTGCGAGTAGATTCGAAACTGGTGGCCAGCCAAATCAACGGGGAATTCACAGCTACTAAAGAAAGCATGCAGAAGTACTTGGCCCAAGCGAAAAACTATATAGCCGGTTTTCAAAGCTTCAAGATCTGCAACATTCAAGGGCTCAAAATCGAAGGCGGATATACTAAGTAAGCTAGCTTGGTGGCCTTTGATCACCTTACCAAAAAGGTATTAGTAGAGGTCCTAGAAAAACCATCGGGAGGTGAAGAGATGGTTAACACCATAGTAGAAGAGGAGACGGACAACTGGATGACGCCGATCATCAAGTGCTTGGAAGAAGGGATTTGGCCGGAGGATCCCAATGAGGCCAGAAGCTTGAGAATGAAAATTCCACAGTACGTTATGGAAGAAGGAGTCCTCTTTAAAAAGGGTTACTTAGTGCCGATGATGAGATGTGTAGGGCCATTACAGGCAAACTACATAATTCGTGAAGTGCATGAGGGGTGCTGTGGAATGCATTCCGGACCAAGAACCGTGGTGGCCAAGCTTATGAGACAAGGGTATTATTGGCCCACCATGCACCGGGATACCAGGGAAGAAATTAAGAAGTGCGACTCTTGTCAAATACACTCTCCAGTACCCAAACTCCCCAAGACACTATTGACCTCCATCATGGCCCCATGGCCTTTCTACCAATGGGGAATGGATGTGTTAGGTCCCTTTCCGGAAGCACCAGGCCGCATCAAATATGTGATAGTAGCAATTGACTATTTTACAAAGTGGATAGAAGCAAAGCCGTTGGTTAAAACGACAGGGAAAGATGTCATAAAATTTGTATATGAAAACATTGTATGTAGGTACGACCTACCGGGGGTCATAGTCACTGATAATGGGACCAATTTTGTCAATGACCCATTCAAAAAATGGTGCGAAGGGTTGAAAATTAAACAGATGAATACAGCTGTGGCACACCCGCAAGCCAACGGATTGGTAGAATGGGCCAACAGAAGCCTGATGGATGGAATAAAAACGAGGCTTGGGCGAGAGAGAACTGGATGGGTGGATGAGCTACCTAACGTTTTATGGGCGCACCGGACAACTCTAAAAACAAGCAACGGAGAAACCCCGTTCAGCCTGACATACGGAAGTGAAGCTGTGATACCAGCGGAAATAGGGATGCCTACACATCGGACAATGATGTTCCGAGAGGATCAGAACGAAGAAGAACAACGTTTGAACTTGGACCTTCTACAAGAAAGAAGGGAAAATGCTGCCATCCGAGAAGCTAAGTACAAGACGCAAGTCGAGCAGTATTACAACCGGAGGGTCAAGCCAATGAATTTCAAGGTAGGAGACTTTGTTTACCGGAAGAACGAGGCCAGCCGGGTGGAAAACCAAGGGAAGTTGGGGCCTAATTGGGAAGGCCCCTACTGAATAGTAGGAGCAAATCAGAATGGCTCTTATAAGTTACAAACGATGGAGGAGAAGGAGGTCCCTCCGACCTGGCACGCTATAAACCTCAGGAACTGTTTCTTATAATTGTTATTGTGATAAGAATCCCGCTATCATTATGTAACCTAAATTAATTATGTACGTTGGTTCAGTAATGAAAGTTTTCCCACAATAGGGGAACAATTTTCCATGATAACTTATGCGATATATAACAATTCCGACGGTGGCCCCGTCGAGTATAAAAAATGTAAATATGCCCGAAAGCACCTATCGGATGCCCTTTAACTTTATAAGGATGCCCGAATACGGATGCCCAAGTGTAAAACACTGAAAAACACTTTGGACGCCTGGTGGAATAACCCGAGTGTACGCGCTGATGCCCGAGCACCGTGTGTCGGATGCCCAAGTAATGGATGCCCTTAACTTTATAAGGATGCCCGAAATCGAGCGCACGACCTACGCGGCGGATGCCCTTAGAATAACCTAAGGAGGATGCCAACACGAAATATAAAATAAATAAATAACGAGGAAGAGTAAACAAAAGTATGTCGTCCACAGTCAAGCAAAGGAGCATTCATTCACAAATAACGAACCACAAAGAAAAATAGTTAATTATTACAACCATATTATCTAAATATTGTTCACAAATTACAAGTCATAAGGATGGCTAAAACTTAGGCATTCTGCTCCGCAACATCAACAGGAGTATCGGCGGCCGGAGTACCAGTGGCAGGAGGAGGATTGGATGGTCCGGTGGATCCTTTCTAGCAGGAACCGCCGGTTCCATATTTAGCAGGTCCCCCAGAGGTAAACGGTAAGAATCGGCAAGCTTTTGAATGAAGGGATACTCTGCTTCGAAAAGCTTGTCATACTCAGCCCTTCATAAACTCGGAGCATCCCTGTTGACATTCCTAATAACTTGAAGGGCAGCCTCCATCTCCTCTTCGGTCCTGTTCACCTTGGCCCCCGTCATGAATCCCGCTTGATAGGTCAAGCTGTATACCTTGGCCATGCTCTTTTTGTACTCCACGCTTCCGAACAGCCGACGAATAGCAGAAGGCAAAAGACACCGAATAGCGTTTTGCTTCACGACCTCGCTTTGAGCGACCTCGGCAACCAACTTGCCCTTCTCCACCTGTAGAGATGCCAAAGATTGGTTTTTGGCATTCAACTCACTTTCCAATTTTCTAATCTTTTCGGCTTGCGCCGCAGAAGTCTCCATCCACTCATTCCTGTCTCGGGTTAACCTGTCAACCTCCTCCTCCAAGCCTTTCTCCCTATCCACACTAGCCTTCAGGTCGGTATCCAGCTTCTGTAGCTCCTCGGACAATCTCCCATTTTCACCCTCGGCGGCGAAAAGCTTGTCGGCAAGTCCTTAGCAGCCTTTATGATCTTGGCTCAGTTGCCAATACCCATTTGAGAGATCCCTGAACCTCCTCAACAGCTCACCCTGCGCTATCACACTTTTACCAAAGTCCTCGTACGCCCGGCGAGTAAGATCAATGTTGTTCGCCTGCTCCAAAGCTTCTCTTTCGGCAGGGGTAGCAAGATTATCAATCAGTTCTCGGCAAGAGCGGTATGAATTTATCCGGACATTATCACGGAGGGCCCAGTTGGGGATAAAAACGTTGGTGGCTTCATCTGCACCACAAGAAAAGAGGATGATGAGAAAAAATCAACAAACAAGCAATGATCAATGAACCTAAGATTAAAGCATACCTGAATCTAGGTTAACCCTTTCAACCTGCTGAGGACCACGAATGTGAGGGGCCGAATGACCTGAAAGACAGCCGAATAACAAAATGAATAATAGGAAATAACAAAGTGAATAAGGGAGTCACATGAGGGCTGGTACATACCTTCATAATTATGGGGAGGTGAGTTGACCGGAGGAGAATGGCCACCTTCATGATGGGAAATGGGCGCTGTTGCAAATGACCGCCACCTCCGGCCCCGTTATCACCCATCCCCTCATGTGCCACATTCTCTTCATCCTCCAAAGACCAACATGGGAGTCTCCCCGCTCGGCGTGACATTTAAGTTCACCTCTTGGTCATCCGGATTGGCTTGGTTTAGGGGCTCTGCATTAAACACGGGTGAACCAGAGGAGAAGTTTTCAACGAAACCTGTCTTTTTCTTTTTCTTTTTCTTGCTCTGGGCTTTAGACGTCCCCTCACCTTTCCTTTTGGTAGCCAAACGAGCGACGGCTTCCTTCTCTTTCCTCTCTCTCGCAGCCACAACCTCCGGATCTGCCTCTTCGGCTCTCATAGTCATGGCATCCTTAGGAGGAATGGTTGCTCCCACCGGCAGAGGATCAGTCGTCCTCTTGGGCTTTTCTCGATTCGGGTCGATGGGAGGACCCTTGCTCACCACCGTATCATCCCATTCCGGGAGTTCAAGGTACTCAGACATGTCGACAACTGCAAGAAGAGATTGTCTAAGAAAAACATAAAGTAATAATTACAACAAATCCCACATGAACTAGACAAATAATTACCATGACCCTCGGCATCCTTTAGGAGAGGCTCGAACCCTGGATTTCTGAAAACCGAGGAAAGGTGACACATCCACAACAAGCTAATGGTCGGTTTCCTTAGTAAAATGGGAGTACGGCTGAGCTTCTCGGCATCATCCTCGGAGAAACCGTCAGGAAAAGGATCGGTAATCTTTGAATCCTTATGCCTCCATGCCATGGCATAGGGGATTGCCCTACGGTCAATCAGAAAAAATTTCTCCTTCCAATGTTTCAGGCCGGAGAGCACCTCCTTAAAACACTTGTAGGACTTCTTGCCTGTCCTATTCTCGAAAGAAAACCAATGCCCCTGCTTACACAACCGGTAAAACGCCCGGAACAAGGATACTCTAGGTTGAATATCCAAACTATAACACCTGATCTCAAAAAGAGTCACCCGGTTCAAGCCTAAGGGAACTAGTTGAGAAATGTGAACCCTAAAATGTTTGATCACATTCAATAGAAATGAAGAAAAAGGGATTCTAACCCCTCCGGTATCCAACTGTTGGGGGTATATACCAATCTTATCCGCCGGGAGTTGGTCCATAGACATATCGTCCGGAGGAAGGTGGGGACGAAGATCATTGGGAATACCATAATCTATAATTATATTATCTAGCTCGGATTGTGTTAACTTAGAAGTATAAATATGCATATCGAACTTCGGTACCACCGAAGGTTGGATAGCTTCAGCTGTGGCGGGAGTGCTCAGTTCTTCGGTTCCGTGTTCGGCCATTACTAAAAGGATGCCGAAGGGAAATGTACAAATAATTACAGGGGAGAACGAGACAAACCTTATGAATAATAGAGAAGACGTCCGGCAAGTGAAAGCGACTCAAGTACAGGTGAAATGCGTGAAAAAAGAACTGTGATAAAAAGTGAGTTTATATAGGCGGTGAAAACCCTAACAGGCTATCCAAACGTCCAATCAGTCAGAAAAAAGTGACGTGGCGCAATCTTGCCCGTCCACGTTAATCTGCGAGACGGAAAGGCCCGGACAAAAGCCCAACAAATGGCAAGGTCCATCGAGCATTTCCAATACCCACAAAAGCAACTAAGACCCACGGCCATCCGAAAAAAACATTCTTTTTTACAAAACAAAATAATTATAAGTATTGCACCACCGGTTTTACCCGTGATACAATCTTGGGGACATGTTGGCGTATGTGTCCGGACGTCCTGGTGTCCGGCAAGATCATCCGCCGGACGGCATACTCTACCGTCCGGATAGCGACCGATAATGATGACCGTGTTTTACGGGATTCTTACCACGTGGCCTATCAAGTAGGGTGGCTATAGACCTACAGGCATGTAATATAGGTCTGCGCGAACAATAGCAGAACAGTAACACATGTACATAGTTGGGGTAGTATAAATACCCCAACACATTTAATGTTTTGCATTGAATACACACACCCACATTAACTACTACATTGATTACCACATTTATTACCCCATTTTCTTACTCTCACGCCGGAGCTTGGTCCTGGGCATCACCCAGGACGAGGCTAACGCGTGTTGTCCATTGTGCAGGAACTCGTATTTCCTTCGGAACCGTTGACAGAAGCTTAACTTCCAGGTCAAGCCGAGCGATGAAATTTGCTTCAACAATTTCCAGGGTATTGATCTTATTGCAGGAGGAAAGAGCAAGAGGACCAAAAGGAACGCTCCTAGGTCTGATGATATCTACCTTAAGCTTCTCGTCAAGGTATTTATTTATTCATTATTGTTACATTTTTATATTTTTTTTTGTGTTTTTATATAAAAGAGGCTGATTGTTTTTTTATAAATGAAAAAAATAGCTTTACAGGTTTTTGGTTAGGAGGACTGGGAGTAAGTTTAATGGAGTGATATTGAAGAGGTTGTTTATGAGCAAAATTAACAAGCCTCCTATTTCTCTGTCTCGTTTGGCTCGTTACATGGCTGGCAAGGTATTTGTTTGTTTTTTATATATTTTTTGTTTCTGTTTTAATTTTTGTGTGTGTGTGTGTGTGTGTGTATTTGCTATTGAATAAATGTATTGGATTTTGCCTCACTTATGAATGTGTATGAAGTTGTTATCTTTTGGTTAGAAATGTAAGATTAATAGCATTTTTTCACATTTTTAAGGTATAAAACCGTATTTAAGCAACTAAAAGTGTAAATGTATTGTACACGTATAAGATGCGGACCCATGGCTCAAAGTTAAGTTACAAGATGTATTTTATTAAGACTTACAAAACCGTATTTAAACAACTAAAATTTGTTGAATTTGTAAACGTGTACTTAATTGTTATATGCTTAGAAATGTAATGAATATCGTTTTTCTCACTTTTTAATTAAGTTACGATGTGCAATTCAAAAAAACTTTAAGGAAGATCTGTTTCATAAGATTTGTAACACAATTTTTGGGCAATGAGTGTTTTCGAAAATTTGATTTGTTTTACAAAATCTTACATTACCCTGCAAAAATCTAGGTGGTTCATAGGCAATCTGCTCCTTTTTAAAGTGTTTCAAAAAATGTAACTATTGTGGTTATTGAATTTAGGACAGATATTGTGAAGACATGTAGAGCTTTTAGTTGTTATCTGTTATTGTGTGCACGTGATTTTGTAAATGAATGAAGGTGTTAACATTTGTTATTTTGCTTGTGTGGATATTAGGACGAGAAGATTGCTGTGATTGTTGGTACAGTTACTGATGATGTTCGTGTGCCTGAGATTCCTTGCATGAAAGTTACTGCTTTGAGGTTCACCGAGACTGCCAGAGCCAGAATTGAGAAGGCTGGTGGAGAGTGCTTGACCTTTGATCAGTTGGCTCTTAGAGCTCCCCTTGGACAGAACACGGTATGCTCGTTTTTTAGTTTTTGCATAATGGAAGTAGCAAAGGTTATTGGTTTATGAATAATCGTATATGCATGTATTATTATCGCATTATTGTCTGTCACCAGACATTATGAGTAAACAACTTGATTAATACTTTTCTTTATGTGTCTACTTATGCTCCTGTAGTGGTTAGGTGACTAAAGACTGTTGTGTCGGTTTGGATGATAAGTTTACAATAGGATTGTATGAAAAACATATAGGTCACTAGATGCATGTTATGGAATTTTGTGTTTTATCTTGACGTGTATCATTGCTTATGTGGGGACATAATATGTGGCCTTTACATCTCACATTGACTTAACTTTGAAAGCACCATTACACCTAGCCAAATACATATTACGTTAGTATCAATCTAGTTGTTTTTTGTATTTCAAAATTCAAACTGATGACAATGCACACCAACCTTCACATTTGCTTCTAGGTCACATAATAATGAAGTTACTTGCAACTTTGCAAGTATTGTTGAATTGCTACATACTCTTTCTCTGTTATAGCGGCATTTATATTTTGTAATCATTTTCACGGTCACAAGATATTTTACCAGAACATCATTTTACACCTAATACTAGTTATGTGGCTGGTGATGCTATACATATGGTTATTCAGCGATGGAGCACCTCCACCTTTGTTGACATGGTTCGTATCAGCCCTTTTATCTGGCTCTTATCTTTCTTAACATAAGTATCTTTTATCTGGCGCAGGTTCTTCTAAGAGGACCCAAGAACTGCCGTGAGGCAGTGAGGCACTTTGGAAAGGCTCCTGGTGTGCCACATGCTCACACCAAGCCGTATGTGCGATCCAAGGGAAGGAAGTTCGAGAAGGCTAGGGGAAGAAGAAACAGCAGAGGCTTTAGAAACTAAGCCATTGTTAATGTCACTGCAGTGGTACTACTTGACGTCATGTCAAGCTCTATACCTCTATCTTAAAATTTGGTCATCTGTTAAGCTGTTAGACATACTTGATATGATGAAAGTTTTTGTTGTTAGGCATCTTTTTCAGTATCGTTGGGGTGTTGTGGATCTTAAACTTTTTTATTCAGATTTCTCGTTTGGTTGCACTTTAAACTGAATCTTGATTTGCTTTTGTGCTGATTATGTGACGTTTTGTACCACCAGGCATTCCTATGCTCTAGGCCCCCGGTACAAAAGTGGGATTCAGCTAAACAATCGGAATATCCACCCATAATGAATTTTAAGTTTTTTTTTTCTTTCTGCAAAAGCGTTTTATGAAGTTATTTTCTGTGCTCTAAATCTCATTGTAAGGATGAGCAGTTTAACAAGCCATTAATGAAGACGTATACAGAAGTACAACAAGAATAAGATTTTTTGGTAGGTCTACCTAAATAAACCTGTTTATTGACTTCCAGATCTGCCATGCAGTAACGGCAATAGATGAGTGCAATTTCATTTTATCCGACTAAGTTGGCACCGTTTTAGTAGGGCTCAAACCCGTGAGACTATTGATCCGTTCGTAGAATTAGCTAGAAGACATATATGAGATCCGAACTACATCATTTTTGTCCATGGGCACTCAAACAACATATGCTCAATCGTTTCAACCTGAGAAAGACAAATAGGACATAATGGTGAACAAGAGCAATTTCTTTTAAACAAATTCTCAAGAGTGGCTAAAGCATTGGAACACACTCGCCACCACTTCTTTTGGTAAAGTTTTGAGATGCCAAACTTGTCTCAAAAAACTTTTATTTCTAACAAGGAAGATGAGGAAGCTACGGTTTGAGAGGTAGAGTCGTGATGATGCAGCGCTAATCGGTACCCTCACTTTATCTTGTAATTACCTTTAGCTTCATAATGCCATACAATCTTGTCAGGAGAGTCCGTCCTTGATAAAGGTATTTTGCAATGAAATTTGCTTCTTCGGGTAGAACAGCAGAGTGTAGTTTTGCCAAGTACCAGTAACCAATTGAGTATAAACTCTGAAATTAGTGTTCTTGGAGAAAGGGCCCTGTGGAAAATGAATATAAAAATCTCTAGAATAAGGAATCAGTTTTTGGGTCCAAAACGAGATATTTGACCCATTTCCAACTTGCCACCTAACACCATGAAGAAGAAGATCTCTTCATTGAATTAAGCTCTTTCATAACCACGAAGGATGTGAACCCTTTGGCCTTTGAAACTGTGAGAAAGTTTGAATGAGGAAAATAGATACCTTTTAACAAACGAGCCCAGAAAGAACCGAGATTCACTATCAGACGCCTTCCTTTCTTAGCGAGATAGGCCAAGTTGAAACGATGAAGGTCTCAAAAACTAAGAACACCTGGATTTTTAGTGTGAGAAATACGGTCCTAACTTAAGCAGTGAATGTGTTGCTCGTGTGAATCAGCACTCCAAAAGAAACACTTAATGTAGACCAAGAGTTTATCAAGAATACCCTTAGGCAACATATAGAGCATTGCATTGCATATGAAGGTACAGCTTGGATCACAGACTTGATCATTACCTCACGCCCGACTTGTGAGAGCAATTCTTGCTTCCACCCCTGCATTTTTTAAGACCTTTTCCAAAATGAAAGGGAAAAGTTCCTGTTTATTTCGTCCATGTACTGATGGAAGGCCAAGATAACGCGCTCCGTGGTCCATTAGCTTCACGCCAAGTCGATTGGAAAAGTACAGTTTCACATCCAAAGGCGTATTTGGTGAAAACATGGCTTCTGATTTTGAGAAATTTATGGTTTGCCCAGATGCAACACAATAACGATTGAGAATATCAAGCAAGCAATCACACTCGACAACATTTGCCATAAGAAAAAAATAATGAGTCGTCAGCAAAGAAAAATGGCCATTTTTATCCATGTAAGAAGAGATTGATTCATGGCGTTATTAATCATTTTAGAAAGAAGTTTGCAATAATAATAAACAAGTACGGTGACATCGGGTCCCCTTGACGGATACCTCTAGACGGCTTGATTGAACCAATAGACTTGCCATTAATCATGAATTCCATCTCATAGGACGATGTGCACGCCATAACCCATTTACACCAAGTCTCTCCAAAGCCTAGTTTCCGACAAGTTGCCATTAAAAAATCCCATTCAACATCATCAAATGCTTTGTTAAGGTCAAGATTTAAAGCCATATGTCTTTGTTCGCCTTTCTTTTTATTTCGGATATAGTGTAAAGCTTCATTTGCAATTACCATGCAGTCTTGAATAAGATCATCAGGGATGAAGGCAGATTGTTGTGGGGAAATTATGCGATTCATAAAAGGTTTCAAACGATTTGCCATGATCTTTTAATGTTCAATACTCAAAAGTTAAATTGGATACATAATTCAGCTTATAAGTATAGTTATAACACTTGACAAACAGTTGATTCAGCTTATAAGTATAGTTATAACACTTGACAAACAGTTACAAGAACCAACCCCTTGGACAATTTCACCATCTCCATCTTCTAAATCTTGACTTCAAAAGCATTGCAATAAACTTTTGTCGACTTGTTTGTATTAATGACACCACTTATAGTCGATTTGTATTGTAGATACATGTGTGATTTTGCTTTTTCAAAGTTTGTATATACACATTAATCATGTTTTGAAGTATGTAACTATGTATGTATTCATATGTACAGACATCAAAACCAAAATCCCAGTTCTTAAGTTTTTTATGTTATCATTTTTCAATTTAATAAAACGCATATAAGTATAAACTTCAAAGAATCCATACGCAACTTTATTTTTGTGGAAGCTTACATGAAATTCTACTAAAAATAAATAATTTTCAAAGACTTTTTTTCCATTAATTAAGTTGAATACCAAGCCATTTTATGAATAGAACAAACTAGACTAGATAAGAAAGAAGAACAAATGTGCAAACAATCAAGAATGATAATCAATTTAACGCCAATCAATTTGATAAAGGATGTATCTTGCAAACCTATGAAGCTGGTATTTAGACCAGTAAATTCAACCAATTGAAGCTTTCGTTTAACCTACCAGCTGCATCACCCTGATCATCCTCATGTGAAGCAACCTCCGAAAGCCCATTCTCTAATGCCCTCACCAAGTTTTGAAAGTAAGTACGAGTCACACTAGTCAAATCGGCTAACTCAATGAAACTATTAACTTTCTTGAATCCATATCCATCTTTAATGCAAGTTTGCAGTTCCTTTTCTGCACGAAGATGAAGCCTTTCTACACTATCTTCTGCTTCACCCAGAACATACTCAAAAAACACTGATTTAGCCTCTTCTTCTTTGGGTATGTAATAACCATACGCATATGCCCACTTCATCACTCGCCTACATTCAGCTATTTGTAACCAAGCATCTTTAATAAACATTAACTCTCTCCTGGGTAAATAATTCCGAGAACTAATTTTCTCAAGATGGACTGTTTCAAAGTTATGAAGATCCACAAGGGCTTGTTTCCTATACTTCTCATTTGCAGCCCAACATTCATAGTAATGTGTGTATGTATCAGCTGCTTTCTTAGCTAACTCACATTGTCGTGCATCTTTGTTAACTTTACCCCCTTCTCTACCACAAGCTCTAGAGTTGTGTCCTCTCGAAGGCTCAAGACACAGCCAACAAAACTCAAATCCGCAAGCTATACACGTCATACTCGAACAACCACCATACCTCTCTATCCGGATCTTACAGTTTGGACAAGGCTTCGTGTTTGCAAGAATCCAACAAGTATTTTCCGGGTCAGCCATATTTTTCAACCAATTACCAACAGTCTGGCAATCTAAAGGGCTATGAGCTTCCTCCATACACTTCCAACAAAAAACATGCTTACAATCACATGTAACATTATAACAATCAGTCGTGAAATCATCATCAAATTCAACGGCATAATCACATCCAAGACCAGGACACCATTTAATCTTCGTACTACTCTTGACATAAGACCTAAGCCAAAACCTATCATACATTCTCTTTTCTTTTCCCTTAGCTAACATGTCAACCATATCAGGACCAACAACACCACCACAAGACGGTTCGGGACACTTTAAAGTCAAGCATCCCGGACCTTCATTAATAGCGGTACTAACATAACTTCCCCAACACACCTTACAAATTTTATGATCACAACCACAATTAGCAGTCTCGTCAAATCTAACAGAACCAAAACAAACACCACAATTAACTTTTCTTTTATCATGTTTAGGAAACTTGACATCACGATCAACATCTAATAAACCAATACCATCACAAACTTTACGTTCAGCATTAAACCAAGCTTCACAAATATCAGTAACATACCAATCATACTTTAACAACAGCATGCAAGCATCATTAGTCGATATCCTTAAAAGAGAAGTTACCTCACGGATTATTTGTTGTTGACGTTCAATCAGATCATCTTCTTTTAAAATAACATAACTTTTTGCACTATTGTAATTGATGTTCGATTTAAAATGACCGAAGGTGCATCGAACATCAATTACAATATCACTATCACTATCGGAATTCATCTGCAGATTATCTTCTTTCAAAACATCATAACTATTTTCACTACCACTATCAGAACTCAACAAATCATCTTCTTTTAAGATGATGTAACTTTTTTCACTATCACTATTGAAATTCAACAAACCATCTTCTTCTTCTAAGATAACGTAACTTTTTTCACTATTGCTATCAGAATCCATGATCGAATGAATAGGAAATCGATCTTTAGGGTTTAAGAGACGATATAATAATCTTGGAAGGATATATATGGCTATATGCAAATGACCTTATACTCCTAATAAAAGTATATATCCTCACTAGAAAGTGAAAACTAAATTTTTTATATGCATAGAAGATATACTTAAAAATACTAAATTATATTGTAAAATTTATCCTGATCTTTATATCACATTTATTTCGTTTTTTTTATAGAAAAAAAAAATAAAAATTTATTACTCAATTACTTGTTACGAATGTCACCAACTGTTAATATTTGGGGTAATAATCTGTGGCAAACATATCATTCTATCAGTTCCTAATGGCTTTCAAGTTATGATCATTGCGAGAGATTCTACGGGGTTATTCATGGACAAAGAATAAAGGTTTACAGTTCAAGAAGTGGTTTCTGCTGAAGCTTTATTCATTTCTGATGATGCGTCATTTATAGCCGTTAGAGGGGTCTTAGTGTAACTTAATCTCCTATTTAATAAGTCCCTAGGGTTATACACACTTGAGTGTGCAGTCTTTTGTATCACTCCATTCTCTTCTTTCTGATCATTTCACTGATCTTGTCTTGTCTTTACATTTACATGATTATTGTCTTATTGACATTAATCTAATCTTGTAACATTTGGATACTATTGTAAACTTAATCTAAGCTGACTATTGCAGCTTAGATCTGAATAAAGGTTCTATTGTTCATCTTGTGTTGCCTATACTTTCGTACATGGTATCAGAGCTTCAGGCTCATTGATTCTCTTCGGCAACAAATTGGTGGTTTGGGGTTATTGCTACTGGCGTAATCACTGGTTATCTTCCACTTACAATTAGCCCTAGACTAAGTGAATCTAGGGTAATTGTGATCTGTTTTTCCGCTGCATATTTCTCTGTAAGTCTAAGTCTTATCTCTTCTTAAAACATACTGATGCTTAAGTTTTTGTGGGTGCAACGGGTAGACTAACATCTTGATCGCCACCACCTTTGAGTGGTACGAATACCGCTCTGGTTTACCTAGTCCACAAGCTTGGTGCTTGTTGTTTCTTAAATTCAAAGTCTTATTTATCATCTATTTGGTCTTATTATTATCTCTGTCGTGACTCTTTGCATCTTATTATTTACATCTTTATTGTTTGTATTATGGCTATTGGTGATGATAATGTTGGTGGTGGTGGTTCCACCGAGAAAAGCTTATCCTTTGGTGATGCCTTGTATTTACACCCAATAACACCAATGGTACTCCCATTATTTCTATTAAACTCATGGGCCGAAAATTATAAAATATGGAATATGGCCATGACGTTTGCTTTAAGGAACCATAACAAGTTGGGGTTTATTGATGGTACTTGCATAAGAAATGATTCAAACCTCGGTCTTGCTAATCAATGGGACACTTGTAACTCTGTTGTGGTCACTTGGATCCTCAACTCTCACTACGAATTATTCTTTGGTGCTATTTATTCTAAAGCGCTTATGAAATGTGAAATGATCTTAAAGATACATATGATAAAGTTGATGGTTCAACTATTTTAATTTGCACAAAAACATAAACTCTCTTAGTCAAAGTGGGTCCTCTCTTGCTGATTACTATAACAATCTTAATTCTTTATGGAAACAATTTGATTGTATGATTAGCTTGCCTCCTCACACTTGTGAGGCTGCAAAACATTTTGAAAACACAATCGACTAATCAAGTTAATGCAATTTCTTATGGGTCTTGATGACTCCTATGTTCCCATCGAAGCAATATTTTAACCGAGATCCTTTACCCAATGTCAAAGCGCTTTCTCTGTTGTCTCGGAGAAGAATCTCATAAACGTCTCATCGGGAATAGCTCGCTAAACCAAATGCTACGACCTTTCTTTGCAAAAACTTCGATGGTGGAAAATTTTTGATAACAAAGAGGTTTTAATAACAAAGTTTGGTTTTAATAATGGTAACAACTCTAATAGCAGAGGACCAAACATGAACCTCAAATGTACTAATTGCAAAAACACGGTCATCTTGTTGATAGATGTTATGACCTTGTTGGATATCTGCTTGGATATGTTAAAAGAAATTTTAATGGTAAACCTTTCAAGGCGATAACAATGTTTCTGCTTGAAACCAATTGTGTCACCGATAATAGTGCTAGAAACTCTCCTGTCTCCTTGTCTAATGAGCGACTCTCGAGACTTATGAGTCTCCTCAATGACAACAATGTGTCATCTCGCTAATGCCAACTTAGCGGTAAAATTTCTCGGGAACATTCTTTAATGGCGGTGTCAAGTTTAATGTAAACTTCAACAAGTTTTTTCACAACAACACTAAATCCTTATCCGGAAACATCGATGCAGGTTGGATTGTTGATTACGGTGCAAATCGACACATGACGTGTATCGAATTTTTTAATCAATGTTGTTAACATTTCAAATCTTGGCTTAAGCTGTTGGACATCCCAATGGTACTCGGGCCTTAATTACTAAAATTGGTGATTTAAAGGTCAATAATGACCTAACTCTTTTGATGTTCTTGTTGTTCCCGAATACAATGTTAGTTTACTATCTGTTCATAAGATTGCCAGACAATAAGGTGTTTGTTGGGTTTAATGAATCTAATTGCTATATCTGAGTTTACATCAAAAAGGATTGTGGGGATTGGTAAACAATACAATGGATTATATATATTTGATATAGATTCTACATGTAAGATTACTTCTAACAACCGCACATCTGTTTGTCATGTCTCTAGAAATCTCGGCATCAAAGACTTGGTCATCCTCGACCAAGTCCTACACATACTTAAACCCACTCTTAAATTTGATAGTTCATCCGAAGCGATCATCTCTGTGATACTTGTAATAAAGCTAAACAAACCGAGAACCATTTCCTTTAAGTGAACATAAATCCACTAAAATTGGTCAACTTGTTCACCTTGATGTTTGGGGACCATATAAAATCACTAGCGAGATGGTTATAAATATTTTTAACCATAGTTGATGACTATTCGAGCGGTGTGGGTTTATATGCTTAAGGGAAGGATGATGTTTATGTTTCCATTGTTAACTTTATTCATATGCTATCAAATCAATTTGAACACAATGTCAAAGTTTTTAGAAGTGATAATGGGACAAAATTTGTCAATAATAAACTTCAACAATTCTTTCATGAAAAAGGAATTCTACATCAAACCTCTTGTGTTTATACACCACAACAAAATGGCATTGCAGAAAGGAAACATAGGCATCTCCTTAATGTTTCTAGATCCCTTATGTTTCGTGGGAATTACCTCTATATCTTTGGCCCGAATGTGTTCTAACTTCTTGCCTATGTCATAAGCAGGTTGCCTCTTGATTCTGCAGCAAGTCCCCTTCTTCCTTGTGTATGGGCATGACCCTTCACTCTCTCTCCTTATAGTCTTTGGTCGCTTATGCTATGCCACTATTCTCAACATCTCGACAAATTTGGTAGTAGGTCCGAAAAAGTGTTCTTATTGGTTACTCAAATGAAAAAAGGTTATAAACTCTTGAGCCTAGAAACAAAAATATCTTTTATTCCGGAGATGTCAAATTTTATGAAGTTGTGTTTCCATTCAAAATGAAAATTACGTGTCAAAACCTTTTGTTGAAACTTATGTGCCTAAAGATTTAAACCACAAAATTTCTTTGACTCACAAACAAGTCCCAATGATGAAGGAGAGTGACATCCTATGATGATAGCACGGTGGTAAGTCATCCTACTAGGATTGATGAACCGGTTGCAACATCTATAGATAATAATACACACCACGAGGGCAACATATCACATGAATCACATCCTGGCGATGCATCTTACGATTCTGGCGATACATCATCCGATTCTGCGAACAAGAAAGAGGCTTGCCGACCACTCTTGCTAGAAGGTCAACTAGAGTTTCTAAGTTGCCCGATAATCTAAATGACTTTATTGTTGAAGGAAAAGTCAAATATGGGGTTGAAAAAGTTGTTAATTACTCTAATCTTAACAAGGATAATTATTGCTTTGCTTCTAGTCTTAATAAAAGTATTGAACCTACATTATGAAGAAGCTATCCTTGATAGTAATTGGGTAGATGCTATGAATTACGAAATTGAGGCCCTAAATGAAAACCATGCTTGGGATATAAGCGATCTACCTCTAATAGAACTCCCATTGGTTACAAATGGATTTTAAAATCAAATATAAAGCCAATGGTGAAGTTGATAGATACAAGGCTAGATTAGTTGTTAAAGGCTACAACCAAAGGGAAGGAATAGACTATGATGAAACTTTTTCCCTGTTGTGAAAATGTCTCTTGTTAGATGTCTTATTGCCTTAGTTGTAAAAACAAATGGCCTCTTTTTCAACTTGATGTTAACAATGCTTTCTTGTATGGAGATCTTGATGAGGATATCTATATGACCATTCCCAAGGGTTACGTAATGAGAACAATAAAAATAAAGTTTGTAAACTTGTCAAGTCCCTATATGGCCTAAAACAAGCTCCCGAAAATGGAATGAAAAACTTGTCGGTGTTTTAAAAGAAAATAACTTTGTTCAATCTGTTAATGATCACTCCTGTTCACCAAAGCAGAGAATAACAAGTTTATTGCTCGCTTGTTTATGTGGATGATATTGTTCTTCTTGAAAGCTGTATTGATGAGATAAATCTTTTAAAGAGTTTCTAAAATCCAAATTTCATATCAAAGACTTGGGAAATCTAAAATATTTCCTTGGCATTGAGGTTTTAAAAGCGGGAATGACATTTGTCTTTCTCAAAGAAAATCTTGTCTTGAACTCCTCAAAAATTTGGTCTTCTTGGGTGCAAACACATGTCCACTCTATGGAACCCAACTCGTGCTTCCATACACTCCCACTTGATGACCCCTTGCTTGTCAACATCATTGGTTATCGAAGTTACTTGGGAAACTTATCTATCTCACCCATACAAGACGACATCTCATACTCGGTTCATTATGCGGCACAATATATGCATTCTCCTTAAAATCTCATCCGGAATGTGCCCTCAATGTTCGAGATATCTAGAAGGAGCTCCGGAAAAGGTCTAAGGTACAATTTCAAAGAACTCGAAAATCATCTTGAAGGATATAGTGATCTTGATTGGGCGAATGCAAGAAAACCGGAAAATCATCACGAGTTATTGTGTTTTCTTCAATGATTGTTTGATCTCATGGAAAAGTAAAAACAAAACACTCTTTCAAAATCTTCCACGAGCGGTATAGATCCATGTCTCTGCTGCTGTGAAATCATTTGATTCAAAAATCCTAAAAGATCTAAAAGTTGATATCAATCTTCCTGTTAATCTTTTACGTGACAACAAATCGCTTTACAACTTCTTTGTCAACCACATTTTTCATGAAAGATCAAAACACTTTGAAATTGATGTTCACTTCATCGGGAGAAAATTGCAAGAGGTGTTATAAGTGCTAAGAAGATTGGCTCTTCAAACCAAGCTGCAGACATTCTCACTAAAAATCTTCCTGTTTACCGGCATAAATTCTTGTGTGAAAAATTGATATTGTTTGATATGTTTGCTCATCGGATCAAGGGGAATGTTAGAATTTGGGGTAATAATCTGTGGCAAACATATCATTCTATTAGTTCCTAATGGCTTTCAAGTTATGATCATTGCGAGATTCTCTGGGGTTATTCATGGACAAAGAATAAAGGTTTAAAGTTCAAGAAGTGGTTTCTCACAAGCTTTATTCATTTCGATGATCGTCATTTATAGCCGTTAGAGGGTCTTAGTGTAACTTAATCTCCTATTTAATAAGTTCCTTAATCTAGGGTTATACACACTTGAGTGTGCAGTCTTTTGTATCACTCCCTTCTCTTCTTTCTGATCATTTCACTGATCTTGTCTTGTCTTTACATTTACATGATTATTGTCTTATTGACATTAATCTAATCTTGTAACATTTGGATACTGCTGTAAACTTAATCTAAGCTGACTATTGCAGCTTAGATCTGAATAAAGGTTCTATTGTTCATCTTGTGTTGCCTATACTTTCGTACACCAACCTTGTTGAAGCAACATTGTTTAGTGCCAATTATTTATACAATGAGCAGCATTGGTCCAATTGCATGGCACAAAATGAGAGTAATGTATAATCCTAACAATAACTAATTTTTGAAAATATACTAACCGAGTAATAATCTTAGTGAATAAATAAAGCTCTAACTATCGACAATTGTAAGGTCTTCACTGTTACGAGTATGCCGACGTATATCAACAACCTTTCCCAAGCGATCTTCCTTTAAACATAAACATCTTCACTCGGCGAGTTTCACAATCAAGCTAGACTTCGTACACGGTTCAATCTTGACCAAAGAGGTATTGATTAAACTCTACCCGTTGTCCCGTGTGTGATGAGGTCGTTGAGACAGAACATCATCTTTTTTGTCTCATGTTCGGTTGCTATGGAAACTTGGAGCAAAGTCTTGATGTGGAGGAATATCAATAATATACAAATCACAAGCCTCATGGATGCTATAAACCTCTCGGAAAGTCTCACCTCCTGTACAACCAATTGGTTCACTTTGATATTGTTGTCCAAACGACACTTTGGTTCCTATGGAAGTTCCGGAATGAGATGAGCTTTTCCACGAAAAGGCCTTTAAAGACTCTTATCTTTAATGACATCAAGCTTCACTAATTGTATCTCTTGTAGGCTTTGAAAAACTCGGCTAAATTAAATTGAGTGGTTTTGTCAACCATATAATGCTATTGCTTTGTAACTCATATAAATTCGAGCTCCTAGTATTTTGCCAGGTTGCTCTCTTTAATAAAATTACATAACTGCCGTTAAAAAAATAATAAAAAAAAATAAAAAAAAAATTCAATTTTAGTGAATAAAATGATCGAGTTCCAAGGTCTTATATACATACACAAAATATTTACCACAAACGTAATGTCTTGTGTTGTTACTGTTCTTCTAGCACTTACTGTTTGGAGCGAAAGGTTTGATTCTCTATTATGTCCATCAACATTACTTTCTTGGAGCCATTTAGATTATAATCATTGTGTTTAACTTATTGATTAAAAAAAAAAAAAAAACATGTTTTTAGGCCTTTGCTGACAACAAATAGCTCTTTTGGTGGTTCTGGTTTGCTGGTGAGTGGTCAGCCAGCCGAAAAATGGCATAATGAACTTTTTCCCGTTCTGTAGCTAAAATAAAACATTATAAATAAACCTTTAATTTTTAAATCTTAAGATAAGCATGTCTATTTAATTAGGTACTTGTTATTTCCATTTCTCCAAACTCATATCCAGTACCACTCAAAAGATCACACATTTTGTTGACCTGTAAACTGAACTATATCAACATTTCTGTGGCTAAACCTTGATCATGGGTCAACATCTCTAAATGCTTTTTCACGAATGTGGTTTTTTTTATCCGACACTATGGGTACTTAAATCAATGGAGCTAACTCAAGATGAGTGTTTTGAATAGTTTTCTCCCCATGGTTGATTGAATTGTGGATTATTTATGTTATCATCATCATATTTAACTTGACCAGTAGTCAAATACTTGCATCTTTTTATAGCAAGTCATTACTTGAAACTCCAGAATCGTAACATTCAACTCAGACGTGAAACTGCTATTAAAACTTTTTTATTCTAACCATGAATTCTGTCTTGGAATCTTAGAAAAACGCTCAGTGTGACATGATCTGAGAACAAAAGCCATTATTTGTTTTATGTTCACTCTTAACATATTCAAATCTGCGGAACAGAAAAAAACATATCTGTGGATTCTCCGTATCATCCTTGATTAGTATTTTTACCAGAAAAAATAAAATAAAATGAGAATCGAATGAAAAAGTGGTTGGCAAGTTTTTATTGCAAGTGCCATATGGTACAAATGTATGTATATTGCTTTTTCTTGCTACAGTAAGACATATACAAACGAATGGAATCAGATTACTGAATATGTATGTATGCATATGTACAGACATCAAAACCAAAACCAAAACCAAAATCCCAGTTTTTATGTTCTCATTTTTCAATTTAATAAAACACATGTAAGTATATACTTCAAAGAATCCATACACAACTTTATTTTTGTAGAAGCTTACATGAAATTCTACTAGAAGTAAATAAATAACAAAGACCTTTTTTCCATTAAGTTGTATACTAAGCCATTTTAAGAATAGAACATATCATTAATCAAATTGGTTGCTTATATAAGAAAGAAGAACAAATGTGCAAACAATCAAGAATGACTTTATAAGTTTCTAATAAACACAAAAAGTAAGCTTGTAAACGGCAAGACAATCAATTTGACAAAGGATGTATTTGGCAGACCTATGAAGCTTGTATTTAGACCAGTAAATTCAAGCAAAGAAGCTTCGTTTAACCACCCAGCTGCATCGCCTGATCCGAGCTGGTAAGAGTCTTGCTGACATCCTCATGTGAGGCAACCTCCAAAGCCTATTCTCTAATGCCCTCACCAAGTTTTGAAAATAAGTACGAGTCACAATAGTCAAACCGGCCACATTTTCAATGAAACTATTAACTTGCTTGAGTCCATATCCATATTCAATGCAAGTTTGTAGTTCCTTTTCTGCACAAAGATGAAGCCTTTTTAAACTATCTTCTGCTTCAGCCAGAACATACTCAAAAAACACTGTTTTAGCCTCTTCTTCTTTTGGTATGTAATAACCATACGCATATGCCCACTTCAACACTCGCCTACATTCAACTATTTGTGACCAAGCATCTATAAAAAACATTAACTGTGCCCTGGGTAAATAGCACCGGGAACTAATTTTCTCAAGATGGACTGTTTCAACGTTACGAAGATCCACAAGGGCTTGTTTCCTATACTTCTCGTTTGCAGCCCAACGTTCGTAGTAATGTGTGTATGTATCAGTTGCTTTCTTAGCTAACTCACATTGTCGTTCATCTTCGTTAACTTTACCCCCTTCTCTACCACAAGCTCTAGAATTGTGCCCTCTCAAGGCTCAAGACACAACCAACAAAATCATATCTGCATATACATGTCATACTCGGACAACCCCATACCTCTCTATCCATATCTTACAGTTTGGACAAGGCTTCGTGTTTGCAAGAATCCAACTAGTATTTTCAGCCTCAGCCCTATTTTTCATCAACCATTTACCAACAGTCTACGCAATCTAAAGGGCTATGAGCTTCTTCCACACACTTCCAACAAAAAACATGCTCACAATCACAAGTAACATTATAACTATCAGTCGTGAAATCATCATCAAATTCAACGGCATAATCACATCCAAGACCAGGACACCATTTAATCTTCTTACTACTCTTTACATAAGACCTAAGCCAAAACCTATCATACATTCTCTTTTCTTTTCCCGCAGCTAACATGTCAACCATATCAGGACCAACAGCAACACCACAAGATGGTTCGGGACACTTTAAAGTCAAGCATCCCGGACCTTCATTAATAGCGGTACAAACATAACTTCTCCAACACACCTTACAAATTTTATGATCACAGCCACAGTTAGCAGTCTCGTCAGACCTAACAGAATCGAAACAAATACCACACTTAACTTTTCTTTTATCATGTTTAGGAAACTGGACATCACGATCAACATCTAATAAACCAATATCATCACAAACTTTACGTTCATCTTTAAACCATGCTTCATAAACATCATTAACACGCCAGTTGTACTTTAACAACAGCATGCAAGCATCATTAGTCGATATCGCTAAAAGAGAAGTTACCTCATGGATTAGATGTTGTTGACGTTTAATCAGATCAGCTTCTCTTAAAATAACATAACTTTTTACACCATGGTAACTGAAAACATCATAGGCGTATGGAACATCACTATCACTATCACTACCACTATCGGAATTCACCAGATTATCTTGTTTTAAAACATCATAACTATTTTCACTATCACTATCAGAACTCAACAAATCATCTTCTTTTAAGATGATGTAACTTTTTTCACTATCGCTATTGAAATTCAACAAACCATCTTCTTCTTCTAAGATAACGTAACTTTTTTCACTATTGCTATCAGAATCCATGATCGATTGAATAGGAAATCGATCTTTAGGGTTTAAGAGACAATATAATAATGTATATATCCTCACCAGAAAGTAGAAACTAAATTTTTTATACGCATAGAAGATATAGTTAAAAATAATAATTAAATAACAAATCCTCACCATCCATAAAATCTATTTTTTTTCTTTTTTTTTTCTTTATTTTAATTCATATATTTTTTTTGTCTTTTTATTTTTTTAATTCACGTTTTTTATTTAATTCACGTTATTTATTTATTTATTTATTTTAAATTCGCTTTTTTTAATTCACGTTTTTTTAATTCGCGTTTTTTTCTTCGCTTTCATACGTTTTCGTTTGTTTTCATACGTTTTCGTCTGTTTTCATTTGTTTTCATACATTTTCGTTCGTTTTTTTTCATTTTCTTACGCTTTTTGTCCGTTTTCATACGCTTTCGTTCGTTTTCATATGTTTTTGTCCGTTTTCATACGTTTCGTCCGTTTTCATCAGTTTTCTTTCGGTTTCGTCCATTTCTCATACGTTTTCGTTCGTTTTCAGACGTGTTTTTACGCTTTCATACGTATTCGTCTTTTTTCTTACGTTTTCGTCTGTTTTCTTATGTTTTCGTCCGTTTTCATACGTTTCTGATTATCACAAGTGATATTCTGTGATATTCATAATATCACTTGTGATTTTCTGAATATCACTTTGTAATATTCTCAATATCACTTGTGATTTTCTAAATATCGCTTCAGAATATCGCTTTGTGATATTCAGAATATCGCTTTGTGATATTCATAATATCATTTGTGATTTTCTGGATATCACTTTGTGATATTATGAATATCACTTATGATTTTCATGTTAAAAAACATTAGTTGAAAATACTTGTGATATTCAGAAAATCACTTGTGATATTCTGAATATCACAGAATATCACCTGTGATATTCTAAAACGTATGAAAACATTTAAAACGAGCAGCGTATGAAACGGTAAAAAACATAAGAAAGCGGACGGTATGTATGAAAATGGCGAAAACATATGAAAGCGTAAAACATGTGAAAGCGGACCAAATGTATAAAAGCGGATGAATAATGGACAAAAGCGTAAGAAAGCGGCGGCGTGTGAAACGGACGAAACGAATGAAGCGGGCGGCGATGAAAAGGATGAAAGCGGACGAAAGCGTGTAAAGAGACAAAACGTATGAAAGCTAAGAAAAAACTCCAATTAGAAAAAATCATGAATTTTAAAAATACGTGAATTAAAAAAAAAAAAATAAGAAAAAGATAAAAAAAAATTGTGAATAAAAAAAAAACAAAAAAACAAAAAAAAAACATGGACTTATGTTTATTTATTAAATTTTAGGTAAATCCCGAGTAATCAAATGAACTTTTATCCTAATTTATATTGTAAAATTTATCATGATCTTTATATCACATTTATTTCATATTTTTTTTATAAGAATAAATAAATATTAATTACTCGTTACGCATGTCACCAACCTTGTTGAAGCAACATTCACTACAAGAAAAAGGCTTTTTAGCGATATTTTTTAGCGACATATATACTCATGTCGCTATTTGGCGACTCCAACTTCGTCCATGTCGTAAAATGTGCCGCAAAGTAAGTCGCAACATTTGTAATCGCAAACCGTGTCGCAAATTATGTCGCTTTTTTTGCGACATTTAAGAAAACATCGCAAACGGAGTCGCCAATTCGCGACACCCAAATAAATGCGGCTAAATGAGTCGTTAATTTGCGACTTTGGAAAAACAAGTCGCTAATTGTGACGCAAATTATTTTGCGACGTACTTGAAAGTCGCTATTTATGTCGCCAACTTAATGTGTATAATTTTTTAATTACATCATAACGTATATAATAAAGGATTTTTTGGATTTTATTTCCTTCACAAAGGTATGATAACGTAATTAATGAGTATTTTAATAACTTGATATGTTAGTATTGATTCAACAGTAAATTCAATCCTAACCGGACTGAATGGATTTGTGATCCAAAAAATGTTTGTAATGTTGTTTTGTAAGTCATTTTCTCTATTATTTTGCTAGAGTTTTAATATATATTGCCGTTCAAAAAGAAATATTGATTTAACAGTACAATATTCTGTTAACTCATAATAACAAAGCATTTTAACAATTATTCTATCTGAAAAGCTGAAAATACTGAAAGGGTATATTATGTAACTTGTCTTAAAATATATTTTTAACTCATAAATATATCATTCTATCTGAATATACTGAATATTCCCTTTCACAAACTCATAAAAATGGATCTCGGAATAACAACTCTACCGATCGGATAACATCACCACTTCACCACTGTTGCACCATCGCTACGCCACCGCAACATCTCCAATCGATTATTAGGTAACCACCGCAACACCACCGCTACATCACTGCTACGCCACCACTACACCACGCCACCACTACACCGCCGCTACATCACCGCAACATCCAATCGATTATTTAGTGTTTTTTTATTTATCGTTATATACTTCAATTTTCAATCGATTATTTAGTGCTTTGCTTTGTAGGTGTCAGCTTAGCTCATTCAAAAGCAATTGGAGGGACTCACGTCATTTATTCAATTTAACGCACGGTCAATTTGTAAGTTTAATCACTTTTTAACTGTTAATTTAACGCACGGTCAATTTGATGTGTTAGTATATGCATTTACATTTTTGTATAATTTGGGGATTGTGATGATATGAGTGTCGTGATACGTGATAAGTGATGTTTAGTGGAAGTTGTTTTGTAGATTAGTTAAATTTACGCTGAGATCTACTGAATTTACACGAGGTTTGTGATATAGACGTTTATTTGTGAAGGAAATGGCCGCATTGGTACTTAAGTAACACGTTGAGGTATTAGTGAAATATTCCTAGGCCGCATTTTAACACGTTGAGCTATTTGTTACACATGCTTGATGGTTTGGATTTAGCTATATTATATGCTTCTATTCTATTATCTTTGTTTTGTCGATTTAGGTTACGCCTTGGATTTTAGACTAGTTTTGGCAGATTTATACTTGTTGAATACTTGTTGTGAAAGTTGAAGAATCTCGAGTCATACTGTAATTTGATGTGTGACAATTGAATACTCGTTGTGAAAATTGATGTGTGAATGGAGAATCACATGAATCATACTGTGTTTTGAGTGATTTACTGTGTAATTATGAGTTTTGGTTCAACTACATGTAGATTGAGTTTTGTCAACAATTTGACTCTGTGTTTGTGTGTGTGTTCTTGACGAGAATGTCACAACTACTGTAAGATGTGAAAATTACTAATTAGGCACATATATACGAAGTGCACTTTTGGAATATGTGTGAGAATTTTGATAAAACTAATGGAATCTGATGATTCTTGCAGTAAATTGAGTGATTTAGTGTATGATTGTGAGTTTAAGCTTAGCTATGAATAATCTATTTTTTGAGTTAAGCTTAACTACTATAAGATAATAAATAACTAATTACGTAGGTTTACAAGAGAAGACTCGTTATATTAGCCCAACAATATCCAACGACACACATATATGTGATGTTGCACATGTTCAGTTGTTGAGACTGATTGTCGTTAGAGGGTTGATCAACTGATTAATAGCAACACAGGGAAGATTTATGATGTTGCACATGTTCAGTTGTTCAGGATCTTTTTTGACAATGCCTTTGGAACGAAGAATTAGAATTACGAGTTAAGGCCTGTATGAAATTTTAGACCGAGTCATATCTTTAGAGCTAGATACTTATTCAACAAACCATGCATATACCTTTTTTATTGTTTAAATTTATATACAACCAATGTATAAGTTATAAATTTAGAGCTAGATAAACTCATAAGTAACATACAAAAGGAAGATTTATTAACCCTTTCCACATCTTCCATCTTGGGTTATATAAGTTACTAGGAAACAAACAGCCCCTAGTCAATGTTACAGTATGGAGTTGAAACTATAAGTAGAAATTTTCTGTTAGGATTAAACTTGAACTAATTTGATATTTAGTCCCTGCGTGCTTCTTAGTCTGTTGTTATTAATGACCATCAATATTATATATTAGCCTTAGCAGTACTATATAAGCCTTAGTGGTAGAGTCCGGTCTCAGGATTATATTTGGGCTACTGGATTTTCATAAATTTAGTTTAGGTTGCTGGTTTCTTTGTGATCCATTAAATAGTTCTTATTCATAAATTTCTTAATAAAGATTTTATCGGGTCGCATCACTAATGATTATCAGGTCAAAGTAGCTTTAGTGTATTTAATAACTTGTTGTATTACGTTAACTCTAATGACTTACTTTTTAAGCACAGTACTAATGAATTTGAGGTATGCTCGTGAGTGGATGTATAAGATGGACACTCCTGAGTTTTATAAGGGAGTTGAGGAGTTCATCAAACATGCAGCATGTTATTTTCATGCTTTAGGTTTCACTGATGGCACAATAAAATGCCCATGTAAGGTGTGCCCCACTGAACACCACTAGACACCATGGTGTGATCTTTTACACTGGATAGCCCATAATGTCCTATCTAGCAAATCAAAAATCAAGATGCACAATTTTATCATTAAGTAATAACTTATTTTTAGCCTATGCCATACCAGGGAAGTTAGAACAGTGTACCCCACTGTGTGCATACTAGTATGATTTTTTATGTATGTTTGCCATTTAGTTTCAGTGATTAGTATGTTCTAGTCATTTAGTTTTATGTATGTTTGCCATTTAGTTTCTGCTTTGTGTAACTCATGAACACTATGTTAAGGGTGTCTAGCCTAATTTGATGAATATGTGTCATGGTGTTATGTTGATGATCTGATGGTAAGAAAATGAGTACTACACTTTTGTAGGATATTTGAGGCTGAGGTGGAACTAGAAATGCCAAATATTACTAAGAATCAACTAGTGGATGTTACCAGAAAGAGGTTTGGACGTTGGCTAGGCGATTATGTAAGAACTTAAATAATTATTTTTGTTGCGCCTGCTCTCTGTAATTGCTTATTATAACACTTAATTGTTTTTTTCTATTTTTCAGGTCCGTAATCCACAAAACCATAGTCTGGTCAATGATCGAATAAAAAATATAGCACGTGGCCCTAGTCTAGATGTGAGAACATATCATATGTGTTACGTGAACGGTTTTAGCTTTCACACCATGTATCATAATTCTGGTCGGAAAACAAAAAATACGGACTTGTGTGTTACTGGTGAAGAAGGAGAATTTTATGGTCGCCTGATGGATGTTATTGAAGTAGATTATATTGGTTGCTCAAAACTAAATACGCTTGTGCTTTTCAAGTGCGATTCCCTGTTAAAAACCGGGGTTGGAAAGTCCATAATGAGTTTGGGCTTGTAGATATCAACCATAGGAAAAAGTTACTTCAATATGACCTATTTATTATGGCACACCAAGCACAAAAATTGTACTTTATCAGTTATCCTAGTGTACGGAAAGATAAGATTGATTGGTGGGCGGTTTTTAGAACCAAGGCGAGAAGTACTATTGTTGCCCCTGCTCAATCAATAGACACATCATACCAAGAAGATGGCAATGCATTACCTTTCATTGTCACTGAACATGATGAGGTTGAACAGTTAGTTGATAATGAAAGTGATATGCAAGACGTGCAGAGAGAACAATTGACCTATTTGGAAGAAGAAGAAGAAGAAGAAGAGGAATCGGAAGATAATAATGGGGCAGACACTTACAATGATGATGATGATTTTTAGACTATATAAACTGTATCACTTTCATTCTAGTGTTTGACCGTATAAACTGGTTCTGTAATTTGGCTCTGTAATATGGTAGTTTGATTTGCATTCAAGCTCTGTATCACTTTCAAGATATATAACAAACTGGTCATACAGGCTATGTAATATGGTAGTCTAATTTGCATATTTGTAATTTGGCACTAAAAGTTACTTGGTTTTTTCTTGAGTACCAGGATGGCAACCGAAGAGGTAAGTGACGCTCGCAATAAAAGAGACGGTGATGAGCATCAAAATAACGAAGACAGGCGTATATTTTTACGAGTTCAAAGAAAAGCGTAAGTTTAAACTACTTGACAAGGTTCTTTTTTACATATATACAACTTCTAATGATTCTCTTTTCATGTAGGTTTATGCCATCCAATATTGTAACACGTAATATCTATATCATATGGAAATCCCGTTTCACAGATGCATGGGATACATGGAAGAAAGTTCCGAAAGATGAGAGGGACATTTGGTTTGACCTTTTTAAGGTATTGTAATCTGTTTATTCTAATTGTCATTTGATGTGCTGCTGTATGTTAATTATTGATTGTTTTGGTCAAATTTATATGTCTAAATTAACTTAAAATGACCCTAATACCTTCTGTTCCAACATACATTCTATGCATAATTAAGTTCCTTTATTAATTATCTTAACTTTTTTTAACACACAGAATAAGTACAGATGGAATCCAACGATTGAAGCTGATGTTAGGTGTGCGTTCAATAAAGTTGGATCAAAGAGCATTAGCGATTGCGTGTCTAAGGCAAGGAAAAGAGCTCAGAAACCTGAGTTTATGAATCTGACCACGTGGGAGGCATTGTGTAGATTATGGCTAGAGCCCGCATTTATTGCAAAATCTAAGAGGGGAAAAGCTGCTCGTCAAGCAAATAAAAGATTACACACTGGTGGTTCAATTTCGATTAATGAACTCAAAATAAAATGGTACTCCATATTAAGCGAAGAAGATATTATTAAGTTCTATTTGAGAGTATTAAAATTTGATTGTTTAACTTGTTTAGCTAGAAGAACTCGGTCGAGAACCTAGTGCTTCGAACTCTTTCTACGCTGCCATCAGAACAAGAACAACCTGTTTGTCGACGAAACAACAAAAGTGACATGGGTATGTTTTATTTTGACACAACCTTGGGTCAGTTTGGGTATGTTTTATTTCGATAAAATTGTTATACTTCTAATTATTGTTAGAATTATTGGGCACTGTGGTGCTTCACGAAATATGCACCAACTTGGTTAATAATCTAATAAAAGAGGAGAGGGTATAAAACTTGAAAGCAAAATCTGTTAGCGTGGCATTAATTGGGTCGTTGGTTTTGTATGTCTTGGGAGTGTTCACAGCTGGTGGTATCTGGGAAAACATAGTATAGCAGTACATCTAGCTAGCCACGCTACGTTCTGAACCTGGACCACTACCTCCGTTTGCTTCTGGGTAAAAAACAAAGAGTCATTTTTTTATAGATGCATTGTAAATTTGTAGATGCTCTAAGTTGTCCAAATATATAAGACACCCATTTCTATATTTAAAATTTTAGTAAAACCACCAGCAAGGAACATTTTCAACCATAAACACTGACGAAAACTACATTGTCGCATATGCTCAAGCCCATTTTTGTTTCTGCTTTTGTATTACAGGACATGCAAAAGACCATTCTGTCATTGTTTCACTGTTGTGCTAGTTTCTTGCAACTAAAATGGATAATCTCTTATCTTTTTCCACTTATTATATTAGAATTTCCGGTCTTAAGGCTACTAATGATGTTCCTATCTGCTTCACCCTCCCCGTTCTCTTTGGCAAAGATATATTCCTTATAATATGATGTCGTGAATCAGGTTCAGATTCAATCATGTATTTGATTGCTCTTAAGGGTAACTTAATAGATCCTTTGATCTTAATGTAGTTAATATGATCTTGGTTGGCGTTTGTTGTGCTCTAAAGAAATCAATGTAAGTATTGGTTTCAGAAGTTGAAACAAGAATAGATATGGGTTTATTTCATTTGGCTGTTATCTTGGTTTAAGTTCTGCCAAAAAAAAGCTTTACAGTATGAAATATGCTAAGAAATGTGTTTAAAGGCCTAGTGGTGACTGGTGAGTCGCTCTAATGTCGTCACAGGAGATGGAGGAGCAAGAGGTTTAAGGTTCAAGCCATACTAAGTAAACATTTTGATGGTAGTCAGGGAAATGGTCGTAAATGGTTACATACTTACATGATACCCCGGTTAGACCCCATACATATGAAAAATACTTACCAAAATGGCCTATGTTTTCTCATTATTATCCAGGTTTTCGTTCACTATTAGCAGAAACAACAACTTAATATTATTGCAGGAAGGATATAATTTGATATGCTTATAATTTAATTTTTGTGGTGTTTTATTGCAGGAAGCATATAATGAAAAACATGGTGTCGAGGACTCTCTTGATGCTCAGTCTGGGAATGGAGCTAAAACATTCCCCAAATGGATTGATCATGTTGGATCTAAGAATGGGACAGCTTACGGAGTTGGAGATGTTGATGGATATGTTCAGCAACCAAATATGGAAGAGCCATCTGCGCAGAATATGCCTAATGCAGACCGTGTTCAACTCCTAGATATGGTTAAAGTACAACAGCTGGAGCAGAATCTTATGAAGACCGAGCTCAACAAATTAAAAAATGCACAGGAAGCACAATCAAAGAAAATGGATGAGGTTGTAAAAGCTCAATCATCAAGCGAGAAGCGACTAAGAAAATATGTTGCCCAAGAAGTAGGAAAGGTGGTTGCACAGGAAGTAGGAAAGATAGTAGCTGAGGAAATGGGAAAGGCAACTCAACAACTTCTAGATGGGTTGAGAATTCGACCCGTTTGAAAGGTCAGGCCTGGAGTGAAAACTATATGAAAATATAGACATGGAGTTTACTTTATTTTACACCATATGAAACTACAGACTTCGAGTTTACTTTTGATAACCAACTCAATTAAAACTGTGACATTGGATCGTTTGGTTTAATATGATATTGTATTGTTTTAGTTTTTACTTTTGCCTCGAGTTTACTTTTGCCATTGTTTAGTTTGATATAATATTAGATTGTTTCAGTTTTTAGTTTGGACATGAATAGAATAGTGATGTCGAAGAACGATCATATTAATAATGTGAGTTAGGAATAGCGATTGAAACAGCGATATAAAATAAGAAAGTCGCTAATTTGGCATCGTAAATAGCGACTCGTAATAACAACGCCACTAAATAGCGACAAACATGGCTATATATTTGGCGACATATTTACATGAATAGCGACATATCTAACGACGTAAGCAACGACATGGAATATAATAGCGATTTAAGTAGCCACATATAAACATATGTCGCTATTTGAAACGACATATAGATAAATGTCGCTATACACGTCGCGATCTTTTGCGACGTATATTTACATGTCGCAAAATTCTGCGACTCGTTTCTAGCGACATCTTCAGTTATGCCGCTAAGCTCCTCGCTAGCATTAAATGCATCGCTAAACATGTCGCTAAACACCTGGCTAAAATGCCTTTTTCTTGTAGTGATATTGTTTAGTGCCCAATTAGTTATACAATGAGCAGCATTGGTCCAATTGCATGGCACAAAATGAGGGTAATATATAGGGAATGTTTGGCAAAAATAGATTGTGTTGATGCTGGTGCTGTTGCTGATGCTGGTGCTGTTGCTTAAAAATATTATAAAAAGAGATTATTTTTATAAGCTACATGAAGTAACCTTTTATTTTTAGAGATTATGGAAGATTATTTTTTTTATAATCTCTTATAAGATTATTTTTTAAGTAGCTTACTTTTTGAAAAAATAAGTATAATCTCTCCATAATCTTGTGTGCCAAACATAGCCTCTTATCAAAAACTAATTTGTGAAAATATACTAACCGAGTAAAAACTAATAATCTTAGTGAATAAATTAAAGCTCTAACTATTGACAATTCAGTTAAGGGTATGCGGATGTATATCACCAACCTCTCCCAAGCTTCGGGTCCTGACCTTTAGATGGAATATAGATCTTCGTTTAAACATAAACATCTTCATTTGGCCAGTTTCACAAATCAAACTAGACTTCCTACAGGGTTCAATCTTGACCAAAGAGGTATTGATTAAACTCTACCCGTTGTCCCGTGTGTGATGAAGCCGTTGAGACAGAACATCATCTTTTTTGTCTCATGTTCGGTTGCTATGGAAACTTAGAGAAAAGTATTGATGTGGAGGAATATCAATAATATACAAATCACAAGACTCATGGATGCTATAAACCTCTCGGAAAATGCCACATCCCGTATGTTGAGGTAAAAATCTGTATTCACCCAAACAAGCTAAGATCCTTCGGCTAATCCTTCGGCCAGGCTCTCCGGATTATGGTCCTTCGGATCTGTGAACACAAAGAAAGCACGCGTTAGCCTCGCCTAGGGTTTTATCCCTAGACCAAGCTCAGGCGTGAGAATGAGTATGGTGAAATGTCAGAATAATATGTAAGTATGGGGATCAGAATTAGTTGACCTTGAATGCAGTAACTTGGCTCCTTTTATAGATGAGAAGTTTTGTCCTTACTCAAAGGTCACGTGGGCAATAGTGACTCTTTCGGGCGGGAGTTGACTTTACTCTATTTGGATTCTGTCTGGGTAAGGTCAGAAGTTCTGATCAAGATTCCCTTCCCTTTATACATGGTGATGTCATGTGTCCGTTATGTCGAGGGTTATGCCTAACCCTCCGGTATATACTGATTTAGCTTTGCTTTGTCTAAATTGGTTTGTATGTTTCGCCCGGGTGATTGCGCTCTGTGTCGGGCGGTTGTGCCTTTGGGCCGGGGAGTTAGGCCCTTCGGCGATATGCTCTTGTGCCGGGGAGTTATTTGCCAGAACATACGCCAACATGTCCCCCCCAGTATCATGTTAATGGATGTATTCATTATATGATATTGGGAGTACGTGGTGACTTTTGGTGAGTATTGCTCCGTCCGTTATTCTTTATTTTTTTTACTGTTCAGATTGTGACACGTCAGCAGGACACGTGGCGGTGATGATGACACGACATCGGGACACGTGGCAGTAGACATGTGCTGTGTGGTGATGATGATGACACGTCACCGTCTGACACGACGGGACGTTTCATCTACCCTTCTTTGCCTATAAATACATTGTCAATTTTATTTTTACCACCGTAAAACTTTTCACACACACACATTCTCTGCGTTATTTGGCCGAACGGTTTCTTTGCTCTTCGTCTACTATCGAGGTACTCTTCTAGTTTTCCTTCTTTAGATTTCAGGGTGTATTTATTCCCTTACGGCTATAATGTCAGAACCGTTCGGTTCCTCATCTGCTCATGGTTCTGGCCCTGTTTCCGAGGGTCCGTCGCAACCTAAACCTAAGTTTGACCTAGATAAATATACTTCGAGCATGACTGACGAGTTAGTACAGTGGGCCGTAGAGTAATTTGTGATACCCTCTGATCTTCACCCGAGGCTTCCACCAGCCGATTTTACGATGGGGCAATTAGGAGACGATGCTATAGGTTTGTATTTAGAATATTTCATTGAAGGGGGGATTTCCGTCCCGTTTTCCAGTTTTCTTTTAGATGTTCTCCACTATTATAAAGTTCATATCTCCCAATTAGTGCCGATAGGTTTACATAAGGTTACACTTTTTGAAGTATATATCCATAGCCTTCACATCACTCCCACAACTTCCCTTTTTCGAGCCTTTTATAAATTACATAAAAAAGGGCATTGGTTTACTTTTGCCAAACGGGACGGCAAGAACCGCCGAGTCTATTTTCAAGAAATTTTGTCCTCGTTGAAGGGTTGGGAACGACAGTTCTTTTTGATTGACCGTCGGTGTACCGCTGCCATGCCGTGGAGGCATCCAGATTCGAGATGTCTCAGACCCTTTTCCTACGGAGAGTTTTACGTGCCTCAGCGGTTTGTTATCCGCCAATGTCATTGATTTGATAAAGATTCAGCGGGTTTCTTATCGCCGTTGGGTTATCGACCAAATGGAAGTATCACAGTTATCGGCGGCTCGAAGGATGCCGGGGAATGGTACTAGCTTGTGTTTATATATTTAGTTAGGGTTTTGTGCCTTCTATGGTTTTAATAGTTTGTTGTTTGTTTCGCAGCTTTGACCATGTCAGACTATTTGATTAAACCGAGGTACCGCAAAGGGGCGGTTATGACACAAGGAGAAAAATATCGAGAGGGGCAAGCTCATCTGATGCACGTCACCATTCCTAGTGCAGCTGGTACTCCGGTGCCACCTAAGACTGATGCTATGAAAAGGGTTGAGGTGGTTGACCCAAAAGTCTTGGAGGCTAGGGAAAGGAAGAAGAGGGATGCGGAGGCCAAGGCTGGAGGTTTAAAGCCGCGCAAGCGCCCGACCGGAGAAGGTGGTTACAGGCGACCACGCGAAAAAGAAAAGCCCTCGCGGTTGTTAACTTGGATTCAACCACCAACCCTACGTCGCTGAACACTGTTCCTCATGAAGGTCCACGACCGAATGATCCTCCAACCGTTGAGAAGGAAAATCCGGAGGGTCATTCTAGTAACAGGTTGGAGAATGCTGATGCTGCTGGGAACGCCGGGGTGGATCCCAAAAGTCCTGACGCACATCCTAAGGATCATGACGCTGAGGCTTCTCGCATTGTCGAGCAACCTGCTCCCCAGGAGAATGGTGAGTTGGCTTCTTGTTACTCATAATTATACTCCTTCATATCGTTATTTTTTTTTTATGTATATATGTCATTTTTGCATTGTGTGTTTATAATTTATCTTGTATCTTTGCAGTGTCTTCTTCTCATTCGCACCGTGAAGGTAAGGGTGTCGATGAGGAAGAGGGGGCTTCGTCCAGTGCCACTATGTGCCGAGGTGGTCGATTAAGAAAGATGAGAGGGTGAAGGGTTATGAAAAGTATAGGGATTTGATGGTTCACTTGCCTCCTCCTGCTGAAGAGGAATACAGTAAAAACTCTATAAATTAATGGTGTTGGGACCGACATATTTTATTAATTTAGCGACATATTATTTTATCGATAAATTAATAAATTATTAATTTAAAGATGGTTAATTACGGGTATGCATTATCGGCACAAAATGGATATGAATCACTTGCTAGATTATCCTGGTGAAAATAATGAATGTTACGTGGTTTAAGGACTTGAAGAAATTGTGGCGGATACCATTCAAAATCCGGTTGATGATGAAGTTGAGGATGATTCAATAGCTTTGAAACCAATCACTCAAAAAGAAGCATTACAAGCGGCAATAATTCTTCACAACTTTTTGTTCTGTCTGAGAAGACAACGCCCCAACTCTTGAGTGCAATAGGAGATCTAAAGATGAAATCAATATAGATTTGAAGTTCAACAAAAACAAGTGACTATAGATTCATTTTTACTAAACAATCTTAGAATTTTGAAGTGTATCACACATATATAATATATATTATGGAATTTTTAGTGATTATAAATTTATAGTTTCGTTGGGACTAATATATATACCTTTGGGGTTACAAAAAGTTATTATCTTATTATTTTATCGATTGGGGTTCAAATTTGCACTGGTCCCAAGTTGGAACCGGACAAATTATTAGTTTTATTGAGTTTATTAATTTATCGAGTATTAATTTATAGAGGTTTTACTGTATATGCAAACCTTGACGGACGTTGAGGCGGCTCAGAGGTCATGGGCTATTCTGGCTAGGGGCTCTCTTGCCTTTGTTGACCTGCTCGTCCGCTTTGAAAATCTCGATCTTGAGCATAGAGAGCTGGCTGAGGAGCATAAAGGATGCGAGGCTGCCGCCAAAGATAACTTTGCTTTTCTGAGCAAAACGTTGGGGGAGTTAAAAGTTGCAAGGGATGAGCTGGGTGATTGTTCTGTCAGGGAAGAAGGTTTGAAGAGACAAGTGCGCACTTTGGAGGCTGAGAAAGCCGAGTGGTCGAAGTTGTCTCTTGCTCAGAGTGAAAGGGTATCTGGTTTGGAGAAAGAGCTGATGGAGACCAAAGAAGCTTTATAAAATGAAGAGGAGGAGAATGCTGCCCTCCGTAAAGAACGTACCGATATAGCCGTGGCAGCTGGGAATTTGGAGATTGCTCGGTCAAATCTTGTTAGGGATTTCATTCCCACCTTCGTGGCTCGCCTTCTTAGCAGTCATGACTATAAAGCTTCCTTGGCTGCCCCCTTCAGTCTGAGTGGGATGGTCGAATGGTTAGATGGCGTGTCTATTGGTCGTTCGGAGGCGGAGGTGAAAAAGATTTTAGAGGATACCGAGGATCTGGATTTGGATGCTCCTACCAAGTACTTGGCCATGTATGATGAGCTCTTCGTTAAGGATTATCCTTATGTTGCCAAGGTCCGAAATTCTTGTCACCGTCCGGTTCTTGACATAATGGCTTTGATCTTGGATCTGCTCGGACGCGTCTGTGAGGAGAAAGTGGGAGAAGAGGAAAGGCAGGAGCCTAACATTCCTCCCAGTTGAAGTTTGTCTTTATTTTAGTTAACTTGTTAATCATAGACATTTTGGGAAATTTGTCATGTTGATGAAATGTTTGTAATGTTGTCGAACAAGGTTGTTTTCTGCTTGCCTAGACGGTTAATGAAGCTCTTTTTGGCATTTTTTAATATATTTCTGAGTGCATGTCTTGATGACTTGTCCTTGCCTTCGTGCAGAGTATGGGTCTTTCTTATAGAGTATGAACCTTCGGTAGTCTTATGGCAACCCTTTTTGGGTATGAACCATTTCTTTTATTACCTCGGCAACCCTTTTTGGGTATGAACCGTTCGGTATTTTTATGGCAACCCTTTTTGGGTATGAACCATTTCTTTTATTACCTCGGCAACCCTTTTTGGGTATGAACCGTTCGGTATTTTTATGGCAACCCTTTTTGGGTATGAACCATTTCTTTTATTACCTCGGCAACCCTTTTTGGGTATGAACCGTTCGGTATTTTTATGGCAACCCTTTTTGGGTATGAACCATCTTTGAACATTGACCATCTTTCCCCAAAGGTCGCGAGCCTATCGGGGGGATCACTTAATAATTTTGTTCAGAAAACAATAAATATGTGGAAAATTGCTCCTCCGGCATCCGGGGAGCTATACTTTTCATTAATAACTAGTTTCAAACAATTGCCTCATGGGCTTAAGGGTTACAAAGCTTTCCCTATCTTACAAGAAATATTTCCTTAGGTTCATCGCATTCCAAGTGCGGGGGACCTCCTTTTCTTCAGTTGTTTGTAACTTGTATGAACCATTATCGTATGCCTCGACGATTCTGTAGGGGCCTTCCCAGTTTGGTCCCAACTTTCCTTGTTTTTCTTGTCTGCTAGCTTCATTCTTTCTGTAGACAAAATCTCCTACTCAGAATTTCTCACCTCTTACCCTTGGTTGTATCTTGCTCCACCTTCTTCTTGTATCTTGCTTCCTCGGCAATGTCGAGTCTCTCTTTCTTCCAAAGAAGTCCAGTTAAGCGAATTTCTTCTTCGCTCCCTTCTTCTGTCATCATCATCGTTCGGAAGGTAGGCATGCCAATTTCTGCAGGGATCACGGCTTCACTTCCGTATGTTAAGCTGAACGGCGTTTCGCCATTGCTCATTTTCAGGGATGTTCGGTGAGCCCACAACACGTTTGGTAACTCATCTACCCATCCGGACCTGCTTCTTCCCAGTCTTGTTTTGAAACCATGCATCAGGCTTTTGTTTGCTCGTTCCACTAGGCCATTGGCTTGAGGATGTGCCACCGCGGTGTTTATCTGTTTGACATTGAGCTTTTCACACCAACTCTTGAAGGGATCGTGGATGAAGTTGCTCCCTTTTTCCGTTACAATTATGTGATGCAGGCCGAAGCGACATACGATATTTTCCCATACAAATTTTATGACTTCCTTTCCTGTGGTCTTTGCTAGTGGCTTGGCCTCCATCCATTTCGTAAAATAGTCAATGGCTACAATGACATATTTTACTTTCCCAGGTGCTTCGGGGAGAGGGCCCAGTACATCCATTCCCCATTGGAAGAAAGGCCAGGGCGACATGATAGAAGTCATAAGAGTCTTAGGTAATTTGGGCACCGGAGCGTGTATTTGGCAGGACTCACATTTTTTAATGACCTCTCTGGTGTCCATGTGCATTGTCGGCCAGTAATAACCTTGTCTGATCAATTTTGCCACCACGGACCTTGGGCCCGAGTGCATCCCACACGCCCCTTCGTGCACCTCTCTTACCACATAATTGGCCTGTAGTGGACGCACACATCTTAACATTGGGCCCAAGTATGATTTTTTGAACAGTACTCCATCTTCCATTGTATAGTGGGAGATCTTCATCCGGAGGTTTCTTGCTTCATTTTCGTCATTCGGCCACTTCCCTTCGGTGATGCACCGGATGATTGGGGACATCCAATTTTCCTCCTCTTCTTCTACTATTGCCCCGACGACTTTTTCCTCCGTTGAAGGTGTTTCCAATACTTCTACAAGTATTTCTTTGGTCAAGTGGTCGAAAGCAACTGATGCTAACTTACTTAACACGTCAGCCTTCTGGTTCTGTGCTCTGGGGATATTTTGTATTATGAACTGCTTAAAACATCCGATGTACTCTTTTGCCTTGGCCAAGTACCTTGCCATGCTCTCCTTATATGTGGTGAACTCTCCGTTAATTTGGCTTGACACTAGGTTGGAGTCCACCTTAACACTCAGTACCTGGAATTTCATGTCCTTGGCTATCCTTAGGCCGACCAACAACGCCTCATACTCCGTCTGTTGAAAACACAAAGACCTTGATAGATCTTAAGCACTCGGAGATCGTTAGTGTTGCCTATGTAATCACAAGCAAACTAATAGAAGATCTCTACAACTCGTATTCTTTAGCGGAATGAAAATACAAGTTATAATAACTAAGAACTCTTAGATCCTCTATGGATCTTTTGATTATTGAAACTCTATGTTTGGGATATTTTACAAGACTTGAAAGACTTAGAAAAACTTATCTAATACAAACTATTATGGTTCCTTTTATAGACAAGAAACCCTAATGACTCACGAGCATTTACAACGTATGCTCTAATACAAACATAGACAACGCATGCATCTAGACAAGCATGCAACTAATCATATTGTTTTACTAATCATATTGTTTTGTTCCAAACACATTACGAGTAAACTCTAAACAATACGGCGCCAACCTATCCTTCATACAGTGACTGACTTTTCTGCATCTGACCTACATCGGCTTATCTCTCCTACGTGGATTCGCACTATCGGTGAGAATCACGATTTACGCATTATCACTTGGTGAAGTATAACCCGATGAGAATCCATTCTTCTTGACGAAACTCTTGGCGAGATACTTGACGAGATCCGATGGTTCTGTAATTCCCAACAATCCTCCCTAAGCGGAATTTGACTAGGTTAAGTTCGGTTTCCTTGATAGATCGTTAATCTTTTGAGGATTGTACCATCTTATGACAAAATTTCCAAACAATATCCTCCCATTCCTTAAACACTTACGAGCTATGAAGGTCCGGTTTCTTGAGCACAAATACTTCACATTAAGAGGATTGCATTCGAACATCGGCACAAAAGATTCGGAAGAAGAACATCTCTATGATGGTGAGCTGTGATACACGGATCTTTGCGACAACATATGACATCATGTACATCAAAACATATAAGTTTCATACTATTCTCATCACTTCCGGTGTGTTAACTCTGTGAGAGGTGAATCATTGAAAATAATGGGTTTGATGTCTCTTTACCAATAGCCATCACTCTTGGAGTAGTCATATGTTTGAGTTCGAAAACTATGGTACATTGATAACCATCGATTTATTGGCAAACCGGCAACCATATAAGCGGTTTGACTTGTCTTTACACAGCCGTTTGCTCGGGACTAGTCAATTCTTAGAATTGGTGAATTGAGAACCAATAATGGATTCGATTGCCTTTACCACATGCCATATACATGTGGGCTAGCCAATTCTTGGATTCCAAAAGGAATAGACCATGGTGAATTGATGACCATACAACCCTCGGCGATTAAGCATGGGTGGTTGTAGACCCTATGATTTTGAGCAAACCATTACGACTATCAACATTTGTTGTGTCTTTACCAAAGTTGTACCCTTTGGACTAGCCAACTCTTTGACATACACAAGGTATATCGGTGAGTTAAAACCATCGAATGTACAACAAACAAACACATAAAAGTTAGTTTTTTTTTTTTTTTTTTTTTTTTTTTTTTTTAACTAAGAAATTGAAAAATAACACGAAATTGACAAATAACATAAATAACACAAACTAAATGCAACAAAACAAGGTAATCTGAGAGAGTACCAAGTACCATGATTAGGATGAGGATGAGGCTGTTCTTTGTTGTAGAAGTTGAGTCTTGATCAAACCCACCAATGTTGAAGCGAGACAATCTTTCATTGCCCAGCTGGTTACGGAGGAATCTCAATTTCGACTAAGCATCCTTTCCATAAGTCTCTTGGGCAATGGATACTTTCTTTCGACAAGCATGCGAGACGGTGATTCCACCCTTAGTCTCAAGCACATGCACACGAGGAGAGGATAGAATCTCGGGGCGCAACCTTCCACGGATGTGAGTTCTCCCAAATGGAATGTGCTTTACTATTGGGAGAATGAGAGTTTAACAGGACTTGAAGATCTCCGGTAAGAACATCCCGAACCTTGTGGTGCCTTGTTGCGATAATGGGTGGTAACAAGAGTGTCTGAGTAAGCAAATCGCCTGTCTACCAAGTGTAGAATTTCCTTGAAAAGGTGAATTCCATTGAAGTGGTATCCTTTCGATGAATGACATTCATCTCATCATCCTTGATTCCATTTGACCAACACATTTTGATCTCCTCGGGAAAATCGTGAGAACCCTCTATAATGAAAGTTGAGTCATCGACTTCAAGATCGAGGAGATCTTTTGGCCATTCTCTTCTTCCTCTACCGGGCTTATAGATTTCCCGGAGGAGCATTTTCGGTTTGAACATTTGTGGTAAGACTTGAAGAGGTAGAGGAGACTTAGTTGGAACACCTTCACGTAGTGCATTCATCTGTGAAGCATCTTTATCGCCCTTTTGTTTTTATTTCGTGAGATCGACTTCCTTAACTTTAGAATCTTCTTGTGTGTCAGCGGTTGCCACGGATGAAGTGGGGCGATACATCGGTGCTTCGGGAGAATTGGTAGATGGTTCGTGAGATGGACCCTTGTCGATGAAGAAGCAACTTGATGGTTGCTTGATGAAATATTGGAGAAGTCGCCTTGGGTGGAGCATCATCGGACTTGAGTCTTTTGGCTTCTTGAGCAACTTCATTCCAACAATCCTTTTCAAGTTGGTAGAATGTCTTTGAAGATGATGAGTTGTCCCCATGATCTGTTTATATTTGCGAACGGGACATGATCGGGAAAAGCCTTGACTTGTTTCATTGTTAAGCGAGTTGTACATCGAGCATTGATTTTTCACCACCGGTCTCATTTGATTTAGTAGGAGGTTTCTCTTTGTTCTTGAGCTTTGATGGCTCTCCTTTGTGCAATAGCTTCTTGCTTCCTTTGTCTTCCACGAGCCATCATTTGATCCACATAACTCTCATTGTTGAAATCTCCACCTAGTATACTTTGAGCAAGAGAAGGTCTTGAAATAACTTGCTCGGTTAGAGCATCCCATATTCGGCGAGCATCGAACACGCATTGCATCCAGTTCTCTTCTTCTCTCGGGAGGTAAAGATGAAAAGTCCTCTGTTTCAAGTTGTTGAGCCAATAATTCACTTTTCTTTGACTTTTCAAACTCGGCCAATCTACTTGCTTGTCCTAGTCTTTCCTCCTCACTTACAGTGCGGACCAAGCTCATCTTGATTATTACATCTTTCCCTTTATCATCGGGCTTCTTAGCACACTCATCTTGATTATATCAATGAAAGGAACCTCGGTAGAAATACCCAAGTCAAGCTGTGGGAGAAACATGTTGATCAGATTATCAGCTGGAGTGGTCATGACAACATCATCGAATGATCTGCTTTGAAGGTGAAGGGCTGTTGGTTCTTGAGCAGATGAAGATTGACCATGATCCGAAGATACATCCTCCATTTGCACATCGGCGGATGCGACCTTGTCAACACGAGGTTCCTTTGAAGCTTGGAAGAAACCTTACTTAAATAAGATCTCTTTCTTCTTTTGTAAAACGGGTTCCTTCTTCTTTGAGGCGGCAACTCGATGAAGGATCATTAAGAGACACATCGACCAACATATCAAGAGACCCAAAGCGAGGTACTTCTTGTTCTTCATCGGAAGAAACCACAAGCTTCCTTTTGGAGCCCCTTTAAGTTTGTCCTCTAATTCCTTGACTTTATTTTGCGGTTCTTCAATCTTACTACCAAGAAGACTTGGTCTCTGCAAGCTCCTTTTCGGACTAGACACCTCGGTAGCATACACATTGACAAGAGCATAGGCAGGATGAGAGTGTAATAGGGTCCTCGGCTCCACCGGTGATTGCTCTGTGGTAAAGGGAGCTTCATTGGACCTTCGGTAGAATCATGGTCATGCTCAAAGTGAGGAAGATCTTCATTGAGAGGATCCCTAACAGGACTTGGTGTGGGCGGTCTATTAAGATCGGACTCATCATGAGTAACTTTGTGTGGGTGGTGGTGGGACAAGGTGGGTGATGCGGAGCAACATGAGTTGCTTCAGCAGTTGATGAGGGCCTCATCAATGTTAACTAATGGATTACCATCGGTAGCAATAGGTGGAGAAGGAGGATTATTAGTCACATTCTCCTCATCGTGACCTCATTGCCTTGGGGCAACATGGGCGCAAGCAAGGATGATGTTCCCCACGAAGTGAGTTCTCATGGTTGCAAACAATTTAGCGATTAAAACACCTATGGGATAAAAGGATTGGGCTTGGGTAGTGGTGTCTAAAATCATTTGCGAAACCTTGGGTACATTAAAACTTAGTCTTTTTCCTTTGAAGATTTTCAACCATGTTTTCAAAAATATACTTAGAAAAATTGTAAGTTATCCCTTGGGAAGACACACAATACCACATCCTAGTTGGGTGAAGGCGGTCCCATCCTCGACTTGTTGCTTATGCATTGAAGCAGCGTGTGAACCGGGAACCTCCACTTGGGCAAAGTTCCTTCTTGACCACATATCGGTCCTTGTACCTCGATAGCCAATTGCTCTTAGCCCGATGGCACTTCCTCGATTAGAGTGAAATTCTCCATCGGCATCTTCAAGCGAAGCTTCCTCCTTAATAGGTCCTCTGTCACTATGTGCTCTGTTCCATCAATCACGACCATAATCTCTCTCATTCCTCTTCTCGTGATTCCCAAAGCGAGTAACGATGATTCATATATCTCATTCGGAGAATGTGTTGAAACATAACAAATCTTGGACCTTTTCAAGAATTCCACCATTGGTTCGTACAATTCATATCCCTTACCTTTTCCCGAAATGCAACTTTGTTGTGATCATTTTAAATTCAAGAGCCATGAGGGATATGAGTTTTTAGGGTTATGTTTCTCGTAATGGTGAGTGTTTGTGGATGCGGGATGAGAGGAATCGGTTTGTTAAGAAGAGAGTGATGGTGGAGTGATAGTTTTGCCCAAAATATAGTCAAAGAAAATAGACCGTTTGGTTGACCGTCGCTTCGTGTATTTCATCTTTGACCAAACCCAAAATAACACTTGATGAAACATATGGTCAATCTGCTGAAGTTATACACTTCAATGAAACCATCAAAGATAAGAATATCTTGGTAAGTTTCTAGAATTCTTGTGCCACCCACTCGCATTAATTCTCATTGAACCTCGAACCCGTCTATAAAATGATCCCAATGCATACTTATCTCTTCATCAAAGATCCCCAAATATTTACCACAAACCCTAGATTCAAAACAAACCCCAATTAACCAAATTGTACCATGAATACCAAACACGAGATCATAGATCTCACAACATCATCTTCATCATCCTCTTCATCATCATCAGTGGTGATTCAAACCCATGGCTACATTACTTTCCTCAACCCTATCCACGACCAAGTAAATCACCCTTTCTCCCTTCTTGAAGATGATAGTGTAGTGAATCCAAGTGAATCTGCGATGATTACGATGACTCCTATAAGGAGGAACATCATACTCCCACCTCCGGCACCTCGGCCTCAACAAAGGCCTCGTGCGAGAATCCGCCACTCCCAAAGATAGAGAGGTGGTTCTTGGTCTCTCTGCGCCAGTTTTTGGTGCATCAACACACATCGTATAAGAGAAGGGCTTAAGGAGGGTGGATGGATTGCATTTTGGTTGAAATGCATAGATGAAGCACACAGAGACGTTATTTTTCTCCATCATCATGTGTGGTCATCGTCATCATCAACGTTTGCATCAATCCATCCTCTCCATTTTGATCCTTAGCATCTTCGTCGTATTGGTCATGCATATCCAGCCATCGAGATAGACGGAATGGGTGGTTATGCAAGACCCACAAACGCATATCCAGCATCTAGTGTGAAAGATGTGAGCGATCATGCATATCCAACATTCACTTAGATGTTGGAATAGATGATATGTACTAGATTAGGATTAGCGTAAGTGTATAGCTCGTATCTTGAAGATGCATTTGTAGTAGGTTGACTTTTGTAAGTATGGTATGTAAAAACTGTTTCTTGAATGAATGAAAGAACAATTTGACTTCAATTTCTTTTCTTGATATTATAACTTGGTGGAATCAAATTGTTTGCTTGATGCTTTTAATTTCGGAAGAAACAAGCAACAATCTTTTAGCTATCTTGACCATATACCAATGAACCACACTTGATGAATTTGATCTTGATCATGGAATAGACAAAGCGCAATTCGGACAAGGAATAGACAAAATGCAATCGGACAAGCGCAAAGCAGACACAAAAACACACAAGAACAACACAAAGACAAACAAACTAAAGAATTATTAGAAAGTTAGTGTTAGTAAACAAAATAACACACAAAAATATGCGAGTTTGCACAAATCCTCCCACAGGCATATGCCTCCCAGAGGCCTATGCCTCCCTTAAACTTTGCGTCAAGGGTTTAGCATTCCAATATTGACCACAAGGTGTTGAAACCTTGGTCCATCAAAAGCTTTTGTTAACAAATGCGCCACATTATCATCGGTATGAATTTTAGCCACTTTTATCAAATGTTTTCATATGCATCTCTTATAAAGTGGTGCACGATTTCAATGTGTTTTGTTCATTGTGAAAAGCGGATTTTGACTATCACGAGATGGTACTTTGATTATCAATAAAAATTGTTGTGTTCATGAAGTTGTACCCATAGTCCGACAATTGGTTTTGAATCCAAGGACACATCCTGACAATTTGCGTGACAACATACTACCTTGATGGTTGAGGTAGCCACAATGGTTTGTTTCTTGCATTGCCAAGAAATCAACCTCTTTCAAGAAATTGGCGACCTCAGGTTGTGGATCTTCTATCGGTTGCACCGGCATAATCACTTGTCACTATATGCTTCCAACTTGAAAGGAGACTCTTTTGGGTACCAAAGGCCTAAATGAGGTTGGCCTTTGAGGTACTTAAAGATCTTCTTGACGACATTGAGATGGGAAGTAAGTGGGTGACTTGATGTCGAGAACAAACACTCACGACAAAAGTAATATCGGTCTTGAAGGCATTAGATACATCAATGAACCAATCATGGACTGTCTGGATGAACATTCACGGTAGATCTGGTTCATTATTTGTTTTGTCTTTGGAGCTTCATAAGGTGTTGTGGCGGTCCTAACACCTTCCATACCAAATTTCTTCAAAATGTCCTCACATATTTATCTTGACGGATAAAGATGCCATCTTGTTCTTTGAACTTGGAGACCCAAAAGAAAGTAAGCTCTCCCATAGCACTCATCGAAATTCTCCTTCATTAGTTCCTCAAATTCCACACCAAGCTTCGTTTGTGGAGCCAAAATAATGTCATCCACATAAACTTGCACAAGAATGATGTCGAGTAATTCTTCTTTAGGAGCGAGTTTTATCAATAGCACCTCTCCTATAGCCATGCTTGATGAGAAAGGATGAAAGCCTAGCATACCAAGCTCTAGGTGCACGATGTAAGCCATAGAGAGCTTTGACAACCTTGTAAACATGATTTGGGTGATCGGGTCTTCAAATCCCTTGGGTTGAGTGACATAAACCTCCTCTTCAATCTCACCATCTGAAAAGCACCTTTAACATCCATCGATACACCATGAAACCCATGTAAGAAGCATAAGCCAAGAAAATTCGAATGGCTTCAACTCTAGCAACAGTGCAAACACTTCATCATAATCAATCCCTCCTCTTGTGCGAAGCCTTGAGCCACTAATCTTGCTTTGTTTTTATCACAACACCCGAGCATCTCTCTTATTCTTCAAAATCCACTTTGTCCCAATGGCATATTTGCCATCGAGTGGAACCAAGATCGAAACTGCGATTGTGAAATTGTTGCATCTCTTCTTGCATTGCTTCTAGCCGACTTGAATCGTTAAGAGCTTGAGAAACACTTGTTGGTTCCACTTGAGAAAGAAAACAAGCAAGCAGACAATGCTTGAAGTACGTGTGATTGTCTCTTTCTTTGGTTGGAGACATAAGAGAAAAGCAATCTGTCAAGCGAGGACTTGTTATAGCCCTTGAGTTCTAACGGTGCGAAGATCACCTATAATGTTGGATTGAGGATGAGCAATATTGATCCTCACGAGTAGCGATGGGGTGACTTCAATGGATGAATCAAGATTAGTTATAGTTGGCTCAAACTCGGCATCATAAGAGGGTGAGGTGAAGATGCCGACTTTGGGTTGATGATTTCCAAGATCGAGGGTCTTGGAAAGCGTGTATAAGGTTCTCAAAGTCGAAGACACTTGAGAAGGAACATGAGAAGAAAGCAGCATAGCCTTGATGGTTGTGGATGGTAGGTGTGGCGAGAATCAACTTGGTGAAACATGGTTTCTCTTGACTCCTTCATTAGCAACCTCTCCATTCGGTTTCTACGCTTCAAGCTTAGTTGCAAATTCTTGAGTCGAAGCCTAGCAAGGTCCTCGACATAATGTGATTCATCTTCATCACTCTTATCGGCAATATCCTTGGAGGTGGTACACGCAATATTGTTAGGGAGAAAGAAGGCACAAGTATAGGTTGTTCATCATCTTCAAACTCATTTTGAGTCATCATCCAAGGTACTGCATTGTTAGTGGGAGACTCTTGAGGACACGCATTTTGGTTAGCCAAATGTCTAGTGTAACCCAAATAATCGGTTAAGTAGTCAAGGTCAAAAGACCACGTATGACCACATCCTTGAACATTAGGCTTATCTTCCAAGTATCTCGGGTTCAAAGTCTCCTCTATCTTCTTGGCTTGCAAATTGTACACCACATATGCCTTACTATGAATTGAATAACCCACAATATAACCATCATCGACCTTCTCATCAAACTTTCCCAACGGATCACTTTGGTGTTTAGAATGGTTACTTGACAACCAAAAGGTTTTAGGTAGTGAATAGCGGGAACCTTCCCAAAGAAAGTTCATATGGTGTTTTGAGTTGAGGTCTAGTAATGGAGACCTGTTTAGCACATATACTGTTGTGCCAGCAGACTTGATCCGAACATAGTGGGCGGTTTAGAGTGCAAGCATTGATCTTGCGACCTCTATTAAGGTCCTATTCTTTCTTTCGGCCACCCCATTTTGTTGTGGGGTTCTTGGATTACTATAGTCCCTTTTATACCTTTTGACCTCTGAGTTCTATAAGAATAGCATTCTTGAACTCGTCCCATTATCACACGAATTCCCTTAACCTTTTGTTCAAGCGATTTTCAACGAGGGTGATGAAGTCGATCGACCTTGGAGATGTTTCATCTTTGGTTCTTAGAAAACCCAACAAAATCTGCTATAGCCATCGGTGATAACCAAGCGAAGTACTTATGATCAATGCTTGACTTGAGTTGGACCAAACAGATCCATGTGGAGCAGCGAAGAGGTTGAAATGATGCTCATAGCATTGATAGCTTTGTAGGAGGCTCGTGTTGTTTTCCTTTGTTGCATGCAACACAATTATGATCATTGGTGAAAACTTTGGAGGAAGACCTTCAACAAGACCCATTTAGAGAGTTTGTTTATGGTCTTGAAATTCACATGAGCCATCCTCCTATGCCATTTAGTAGACTCATCAAGGGATGCTTTAGCCACCAAACAAGTGAGGTCACCACGGGTTGAACTTCATTAAGGTTGAATGTGTACAAATTGTGAGTTCGAGGAACTTTCGGTGAAATTGAAGTTTCTTACGGGAGTTTGAAGTCTTTAGGCGACACAAGACATTCATTCTCGAGAGAAGAGTACTTTGTTCTTGGTGTCACAGATTTGTGAAGCGGAGAACAAGTTGAAATCTTGAAGTTCCTTAACATAGTACACATTTTCAAAATCCGGATGAGGTGTCTTTATGGTGCCTTTCCTGTGATACTTCCATCACTTCCTCCAAAAGTCACATTGCCTCCTCCTTCTATAGGAACAAAATTGTGCATCATATCTACGTTCCCGGACATGCTTGGAGCGACCACTATCAACAATACCAATATCTTTATGCTTAAGGGATGATCCTACAAACAACAACAAAATATATACATATAGTTAGTATTCAAAGGAGGTTCAAGTCATTCTTGACTTGAACACGCCTATGGATCACGAGTTTAGGCCATGAAGATCTAGAGGATCCACCATTGTTCTTGGTCCTCCATTGATGATTGGGTCCTTGATAGTCCAAGAACAACTGCTTGAGGGCTTCACGGCGATACTCCCATATCCCATCCCGGCATACATAGAGTCAACATATGTAGGCCAATAACCATGATTAAAGTATGGGCTAGTTGGTTGCACATAAGGTGCAGCAATGAACCTCTCCAATGAGAGTCGATATTAGTTGCTTGTGGGACATAAGGTGGAATATTATCAACATTGGTCCACTTTGATTTATGTTTACTGTGAGTAGCACATGCACCCAATCTTTGCTCATAAAAATCACAATCCTTAATTAAATGAAATTTACTTCCACACACAAAACATGTCTTCTTCTTGGAAGATTTATTCAAATAGGGAGATGTTTGATTACATGCGAAGTACTTAAATCGAAACATTCAAGGAATTGTTTTAACGGTGATTATGCAAAGATTTAAAGATAAATCTTGAAGAAAGCTGTCTTGGAAGTTGATTCCTCGTGACTTCCTAGAAGGCTTGTAAGTAGGCGGGGTGCGAGGCTTGGGTGTAGGCTCGGTGAGGGCTTGGGAAGGTCGGACTTCTCATTTGAATCACGACTTTCATAGGAAGTAGACCCTTGATCCGATGAATTGTCCTTTGTCGAGCAAGAGACAAAGTCATTAGATGAGGTATCGAGTGCAGCAAGTCTTTGACTTTTGCCATATAGATGATGTGATCCATCAAAGTCAACGATGGTGGATAGGTCTATGGGCATAAATTCACCTCTAATAGGTCCGAGGACGACATGCATTTCACCTTCTTTTACAAAGTTAGCTAACCTTCTTTGGTGTTGATTCGACCATCATTCCTAGCTTCCAATCCTACATACTTTTGAAAGCCTAAACCTAAGCGAGAGGTTCTTGATTGGTATTATAGATTTCTCTAGCAGTTATCACACGAAATTAACCATTGCTTATGCCTAGCTATTTCCTCACTAGTTTTCTTTAAGCTCTAGGTTCTCGAACACGACTTGACCTTTGCTTTCTCGAGACAGTTTAAGTAATTATTTGCAACTTCTAGATCAAGCTGTAACACCTTTATCTTTTCTTCATAAGCTATTTGATTCTTTTGAAACCATACCTTTTGTCTTTCTCTTGTTTTTAATGCTAGTTTATGAGCTTCATTTTCAACATAGCATTCATTGAACTTAGGTTTCATAGCATCATACTCTTCTTTAAGTTCGTTGTATCTTAGACTACAACCAAATATCTGATTGTGTACACGAGATAGTCCCATCAAGGCAAGCGATCATGCCTTTCATCCAAGTACACCTTGCCGACAATCCAAGCTTATCGATATCATGAGCTTCCTCATTCACGAGTTCATGTGCGATCCAGTTGACTGTTCATCCATGGTGAGAAGAGCTGCTGAAGCTCCGACTTCATACATTTACTGGCGATAGGAAATGTAGTTAGCTCCATCTCCACTCTTCTGTCTTTGCATTCCTTGAAATGCCCCATCGGTGGCAAGTGAAACACTTGACTTTTCTCTGTCAAAGCGGTGGTTCCTTTCCTTGAAAGCAAACTTCCTTCGGACTTCTCTTGAACCTTTTGATATCCAGTGACAATGCCACTGCATTTTCGGTTTCATCTCCTCCATTTCAAGTGGGTCCAAGCGATCAAAGTCTTCATATGCAAGATCTTCTTGAGTATCATAATCGACAACAAATGAATGAAGAACATCCTCCATCACACTACTAGTCTTAGTTTGAGAACATGGTGGAGTGGGACGAGTGTTATGTGGTGGAGTGGGAGTGCAAGATGATGATGGAAAGTAGTTTGAACTAGGAGCATGTACCATCATGTTGGAGTGAGATGTCCCAACAAAAGGCTGCATGGCGAGAAGAAGATGTACGGTAGGGAGTTCGACATCGAGTTCAAGAGTTACGAGTGCATTGTCTGACTCATCAAAGGTGAGCATGTCCAACCCGCCTTTAGCCTTGAGGGCTATACTTACATGTAACCATGATGGAGGCAAGGATCGTAGGAACTTTGAATTGCAATCATCATTGTCGGGTTTGCATTAATTTGGTTTAGTGACTCAAAATCCTATGGAACTGTCGTATCCTTGTGGATACCTTCTTCTTCGGAGATATTAAAGTCTTGAAATTGTTGTCTCGGCATGGACTTCCTCATTCTCTTGATTCTTCATTGCCACGAACCTTGCTTTGAGAGCCATCCATATGTCCTTTGCATCATCCATGTGGTGAAAATCACACGGTGATCTTGAGGAATGGCTTGAAGAAGGATAGTTTTACTTTGTGCTCTCTGCATGCATAGCGGCACCTCTTGACGGTTTTGGGAGGAGCCATGATAAACTTCCATCCACATGCGGAATCATTTTCTTTAGATTGTTTCCTTTCTTCACTACCTCCCAGATTCCAATCAATATTGGAAATCCAGGTTTTCCATCTTCATAGTCCAAAGATCATACTCTTCCCTTTTAAATAAGGAAATTTACCATTCTTGTTTGAAAGACTAATTGTTGCATGGAAGTGGTGTTGGTGTTGTTTGTGTTGGTGACTTGGTTTCATTATCGGATCCGGGCATGGTGAGTGTATGTTTGGTTGTATGGGGTGAGAATGGTTCTTAGTATCGTAGAGACTTTCCAGAGGCTCGATACCACTTGTTGAAAACACAAAGACCTTGATAGATCTTAAGCACTCGGAGATCGTTAGTGTTGCCTATGTAATCACAAGCAAACTAATAGAAGATCTCTACAACTCGTATTCTTTAGCGGAATGAAAATACAAGTTATAATAACTAAGAACTCTTAGATCCTCTATGGATCTTTTGATTATTGAAACTCTATGTTTGGATATTTTACAAGACTTGAAAGACTTAGAAAAACTTATCTAATACAAACTATTATGGTTCCTTTTATAGACAAGAAACCCTAATGACTCACGAGCATTTACAACGTATGCTCTAATACAAACATAGACAACGCATGCATCTAGACAAGCATGCAACTAATCATATTGTTTTACTAATCATATTGTTTTGTTCCAAACACATTACGAGTAAACTCTAAACAATACGGCGCCAACCTATCCTTCATACAGTGACTTTTTTCTTTCTGACCTACATCTGGGCTTATCTCTCCTACGTGGATTCGATTCGCACTCGGTGAGAATCACGATTTACGCTATTATCACTTGGTGAAGTATAACCCGGTGAAATCCATTCTTCTTGAAAACTCTTGGCGATACTTGAGATCCGATGGTTTACCGTAATTCCCAACAAACACGGGTTTATCATTACTTCCTCCGTTTTTACGCAAGGCTCTTCTTCATCGACGAGGTGCTCCTTACTCACCTTTTGACCCTTCTTCCGGAATTGCTTTTCCAACCTTCTACATTCAGAGATGATGATTGATCGGTGACAAGGTTGCAACTCCCTTGGTGTTGGGAATTTTATCATTGAATGGATGGTCGGGGATTGCCATTAATTCACGATGCTGATCGTCCCAGAATGATGTTGTGCGGAGGGGGATCTTATTCTGCGACGTCATTCTTGCTTTCGGCGATATAGGCCATCTTTTCAAACAGACATTTAGGTCAATCTTTCCGAGGGGTTTGATTGCTTCGCCCGAGAACCCCACTAGTGGTGTGTTCGTTTCTCTTAGCTTTGCTTTGATTTCTTGGCATAAGTTTTGAAAACAATGTTTGTACATTACTTCCACAGCTGCTCCTTGATCGACATAAATCCTCCTCACGGTGTACCCTTCGACGTCTGCTTCGATTATCAGTGGTTCCTCGGACACATCCCCCGGTAGAATGGGAGGGAAGGCTATAGGGGCATTCATCCAGTATTCCTCCTGGTTGCAAACCTTCCATTTTCTGTCTTTTCCTCCACTGTATACCATATTTATCACCCTTCCTCTGCCGGGCTGATTATCTCTAGGGGGTTTCTTCCTCTTTGTCTCGCGTCCTTGATAAATGATCCAACTTGCGGTCTCAGAGCTACTTTCAATTGCTCCTTGGTGGTAATGTCGTTGGTGAGATGACCCTTTCACCATGATAATCGCATAACTTGTCTAGGTTTTCCTTCTCGGTGCCCTCTTAGCGGTTGGGGTGGTGGCGACTTTAGGCGAGAGTTACATTGCTAGAATCTCCTTAGGTGGTTTGAGAGAAGGCTCAAATCTATTGGGCGAGTATCATTCTGTAATGGTTTATCCGGTGAGTAAACACGTAGTTATCATCCTTCTTAGGGTAATAGGGGTTGTATTGGTGCGGGATTTTGTTACATTCTCGGTCTCCCCTCAAATGCATCGGGAGATTTGTCATTCTGGAGGTTCGCTCCGGTGACTACCAGCATATGACTTACGGTTCCATTACCCTTTAGGGAGCTCAAGTGGTGTTGTAAGCTTCCTCGAGCGTACAAAATCGTCTACCCTCCTCATCATTTACATGCTTGTCTTGGGAATTCTATCAGAAGCGCTTTACTAATTAGGGCATTTGCTTAGTTAATGAATGAGGATATCTGCATTATTTCCGGCACACCAGGGATATAGCTAGCTTCGTCGATCCATCTCTCCTTGAATTTCGGCAGGGTTTCATGAGCTTTCAGCACGATTTTCGTGAGTTCCATCGGATCTTTAAGACACTTTCTCCTGATCGCGAATCTTTCAAGGAAACTCTCTCTAAGCTCCTCCCAGCTGTCTATACTACCATTGGGTAATCGCTCGAACCATCCACTTGCCGGACCGTCCAAAGTTTGTTGAAACATCCAGCACCACACCGGCATCGGCTGGCCGCCGTGATTGATTTGCCCGAAAGAAGCGAGTGGCGTGATCATACGGATCAGGATCCATCGTAAACTTTATGTTCTTAGGTAGCTCGTGTCTTGGTCGGTGAACTCTGATCCGTCGCGTGAATGGGCATCTGGGAGCGTCCTTATACGGTTTCTGTAAGTCTTCCACGACTCGTTTTCCTTTCGGATCCTTTTCTCTTTCCACTTCTCGGGCTGGTTCTTCGCTTTCGTCCCCGAAATCGATCCGTATGGGTTGTAACGGGCTTTTTCCTTTGGTGTTATGTTGTTGTATCAGGGCTTTTAGTGATGATATGTGGCTTAGTATTTGCTCTTCTAGGTTAGGGGGATTGTTTCCGGGGGGTGTTTCAGTGGAGGGATCAGGGGGTGTTTCGGTGGAGGGACTTGCCATTTACTAGCTTTGGTAGTACGAATAGCGGTCCCACGGATGGCGCCAATTTGTTGAGGTAAAAATCTGTATTCACCCAAACAAGCAAAGATCCTTGACCAGGCTCTCGGGATTATGGTCCTTGGATCTATGAACACAAAAAGCAGCGTTAGCCTCACTGGGGTTTATCCTAGACCAAGCTCGGCGTGAGAATGAGTATGGTGAAATGTCGAATAATATGTAAGTATGGGGATCGAATTAGTTGACCTTGAATCGATAACTTGGCTCCTTTTATAGATGAAAGTTTGTCCTCACCGAAAGGTCGCGTGGGCGATAGTGACTCTTTCGGTGGGAGTTGACTTTACTATGTTTGGATTACATGCGGGTAAGGTGAGAGTTACGATCAAGATTCCCTTCCCTTTATACATGGTGATGTCATGTGTCCATTATGTCGAGGGTTATGCCTAACCCTCCGGTATATACTGATTTAGCTTTGCTTGGTCTAAATTGATTTGTATGTTTCGCCCGGGTGAGTGCGCTTTGTGTCGGGCGGTTGTGCCTTTGGGCCAGGGAGTTAGGCCCTTTGGCGATATGCTCTTGTGCCGTGGAGTTATTTGCCGGAACATACGCCAACACCGTACAACCAATTGGTTCACTTTGATGTTGTTGTCCAAACGACACTTTGGTTCCTATGGAAGTTCCGAAATGAGATGAGCTTTTCCACGAAAAGGCCTTTAAGGAGTCTTATCTTTAATGACATCAAGCTTCACTAATTGGATCTCTTGTAGGCTTCGAAAAATTTGGCTCTCTCTAAAAATTATTTCTCTCCAACCTCTCTCTAAAAGCTCAAATAAATATCAAAATTTTCCGGCGGTCGGTTTTGGCCGGCCGTCTGGACCTCCTTCTCCATCTTTTTTGTACCTTTTCCTTCCCGCATAAATGCCCTTACTCACGGATATGTCATATCCATCTTAGCATTTGCCGTTTGTAGTTGTTGGCGCCCTTCTGCATCTTCTGCTCGGATCCGTTACTATCGGTCTCTTACGCTTTCGGATCATTTCTAGTCCGTCATCGATGGCTTCTTTAACCTTGGGTCTCGACTTTAGATGTGTTTTGTTTAGGTCAGCTCCTTTAAGAATGCTCGGTTTATCTTTTATGTATGTTTTATGTACTTTTGTCAAGCTACATCTTCATATGGTTGTGTCTACAAAAGCTCGCTTTGGTGATTCCCCACGCTTGTATGGTGTTCTTTGTTGTCTCATCAACTATTATGGTGTATGTCTTGTTTTGGCTTAACTTGTTACCTTGTGTATTTTGTTTGGCAAGTCGGTTCGATTTTGCCCATTATATTCGATGTAACTTGTTGTGTTCAAATTCCTCCGTTTGTGAGGTGTGAAATGAAATGTTATCTACATTCAAAAAAAAAAAATTGAGTAGTTTGTCAACCCAGATAATGCTATTGCTTTGTAACTCATGTAAATTCGAGCTCCTAGTATTTTGCTAGGTTGCTCTCTTTAATAAAATTTATATAACTACTGTTAAGAAAAATCAACCTTAGTTATTAAAATGAGTTCCAAGGTCTCATATATATACACAAAGTATTTACCACAAACGTAATGTATTGTGGTGTTGCTGTTGTTCTAGCACTTACTGTTTGGAGCGAAAAGTTTGATTCTCTATAATGTCCACCAAAATTACTTTCTTGGAGCCATTTAGATTATAATCAATATGCTTAACTTCTTGATAATAATAATAATAAAAAAGATTTTTAGTCATTTGTTGATAACAAAGAGCTCTTTGAATTGGTGGTTCTGGTTTGCAGGTCAGCCAGCCGAAAAATAGCATAATGAAGTTTTCGAATTCTATAGCTGAAAAACATTATAAACCTTTGATTTTAAATCTTAAGATGAGCATGTCTTTTTAAATAGGTATTGGTTATTTCTATTTCTCCAAACTCATATCCAGTACCACTCAAAAGATCACACATGCATTTTGTTGACATGTGAACTTAACTATCAACATTTCTGTGGCTAAACCTTGATATGGGACAACATCTCTAAATGCTTTTTCACGAGTGGTTTTTTCATCCGATGTTAGGGGTACTTAAATCAATGGAGCTATCTTTTGATAGTAGAACGAAATGCTGGTTTAGTGATATGCTGTTCTGTTGATTGATCAATCTAACTCAAGATGAGTGTTTTGAATAGTTTTCTCCCCAAGGTTGATTGTGGTTTTGTATCATTAGGCTATGCACAGTGGTGGCGCAGGTCACTGTCTTAAATCATTTCTACTACTGACACGGCAATGACTTAATGCGCGATGGTGATCTAGTTACTTTTTAATTTTTGTTTGTAATAAAAGAAAGTATTACATATAAATTAATTTTTATACATTCTTTATGCTAAAATGTAAGAAAGTTAAAACTATAAGGTAAAAATGACGATTAAATCAAACTTTAAAGGTTTAAACTATAAATTAATTATTTATAAAAAAAATGACTTTCTTATGCCTCTAACCTCCTGCAAATCTCATACTCAAACACTTACACTTTTTATTTATTTCTTATTTTTTATTTAAAGAATTAAAAAAAAAAAAAGAATAGTGAGAAATGTGTGTTGAAACTTGGTCGAGTATCCGAACTAGTTCGTCCATTTTGTGAACCACGACCGAAACCTTGATCACGTATGACCTCCCCGGCACCCATACAGGCCGGGCGCGGACTAACTATGAGGGCGTAAACACTCCCGGCACCCACATGGATCGGTCGCGGACTAGATACGTAGCCGAGCAATGGTCACTAAATCATTCCGCGGACAATAGATCGTCCAGAAGAGAATCAACCGCGCGTGACATTAAAGGTAGGGAATCTCGCTCGGTCAGGCGTACTCGACTGCGGTCCCAAAGGGAAGCGGGATAACTCAGCCCAAAACATCGCTTGTCGCGACAATGGGACAAGCTCGGAGTTGACTTACGTCACTCCCACTTCAAGTTGTCGCTCTCGTGGCTCGTGACCTTGAGAACACGGAAAAGGTCAACCATATAAATAGGGTCTCGCCACTATTCAAGCGGTAACACCTACATACTCTCTCTCTGCAGAACCAACTTTATCTCTAAAACTATCACTTACTCTTCGGGAGGTTGACCGCGGAACCCGTTCGCGGTGAGACTAACGGTGTTGGTTTTCTTAGCAGCTTGCAATCAAGAATCTCACTTAATACAAGATCTATTTCCTGGGGAGTTAGCCTACACTAATCTCCATCAGGGGAGCGCCCGGAATTGTATTAACAAGTTGGCGCCATCCGTGGGACCAGTGACATAACTGCGTTTCCAAAAAAAAAAAAACTCTAATGAGCAATTTGCCAGAAAACCCTCCCTTCTCACAGGCCGTCCGCGGTCGAGAAACAGGAGGAATGAAAAAGTGCAAGACACAGAACAATACCACCCTAACACCACGACAGACGCGTCAATAAGGGAGTTCTGCGAGCACTACCATCGGATCTTGCCTTCATGGCGAAAAAGGTCCATCGGGAAAAAGCGGGACGGGTCAAAACCCGTCTGGATTTTGGCGATGAAGCTAGAAATGAGAGATCTAGAACACGCCGGAATACTCGTCCGACATCCCGAAAGAAAAGAGCACCAAAGGAGGCGAAGCCGATCCTAGTGCCGGTCGGACCGTCGGAGTATTCCAAGTCGCGAAGTGTCTTCTCGAGACTCGGCGATCGAGGCGATGGGGTTCTAGAGAAAAGAGCGGTTGGAAACCAAGAGGCGCGACGGATGTATTCTCAAGGCGGAAAAGGCGTCCATGCGTGTCCACGAGACTTGGTGACCAAAACCAACCGTGTTCTCGGACTCGGTCAAAGTTACTTCCGTAGGCAGCGCAAAAGAAAGCGGAAAGCGAAGTAAGCGGGACATGACCGAAAAGGATTCGGTCGATGACACCGGTGAAGCGGTGCTACCAGCGGGGCTTCCCACTCGAAGTCGGCGGAGGAGAAACATATCACTCGTGCAGCGGTGAGAACCGAGAAGTGTCTCCTCGGGAAGCGAAGAAAGCCTTTGGAGGACATTGGAAGTCCACCAGAAAAGCAAGCGGGAATCGATGACCTCTCCTCCCGTATGGCGTGGTGACCACGGACCCTTTACCCGTCGTGTCACGAATTTTGAGTTCGGAAAGAACAAGAATGCCATTTCGCATTAGAGCGTGTGGCGGGACGGAGATCAGGAGGATCATCGAAAATCTTCGGACCGCGGCCAAAGTGGAAAGATGGGCCATGCCCGCATGGTGCCACATGTTTAACTCCACCCTTGTAGACACGCGCGCGGGTGGTTTGATGAGTTGCGTCCGGAGAGCATTGACAACTTTGAGGAGTTGAGGTCGAGTTTTCTCTCATACTTCCTCTGACGGAAGAAGTATCGAAAGATCTGTTGAATTACACCACATAAAGCGGCGGGAAGGGAGTCCGGAAGCATTCGTGGAACCGCTTCAAGGCAGAGCATGTATGTGAAGGGGCCCAGTGCATGAGGTGTCGGCTTTATGCGGGATAACGAACCGGGCGGTCGGGAGGCTCAATGACAACATTCCCGGTCGCGGGATGAAATGTGGAAGGTCGTGAAAGCATTCCTCGAGTTGAGGTGGCGCGACCAACCGGTCAAGAAAGCACACCCGGTGGAAGAACCGGGATGGAGGACGGAAAAACATCGGATCTTTGAAAGAAAGGGGAGTTCAAGACCAGCTTAAGTAGGAGAGGAAGAGGGGACGGGTTCACCCCCTCACAAAACGTAAAAAAATCACGGCCATGGATACGGTCAAATTCACACGGCTCCCTCCCCCGCCAATGTCCGGCCGGTCGAGTCTAGGAATAAAGACAAATCTTGTGACTTCCACGAGAGAAAAGGGCACAACACGGATGAATGCTATCGGTTGAAAAAAGCAGATAGAGGAGGCGGTCGAATCAGGACGACTCGCGCATCTTGTCAAAGAGATCAAGAATGGGCGCAAAGAATGGTGGTCCCAGGCGGAAAGAAGGATACATGACCAAGGACAAAGCTCATGCCATATACATGGTCCACACACAGCAGCGGTCGGTCAAACCAATTTGGGTCGGACGCGGTCTTGAACATGGAAATATCTTTTCCCCATATCCGGAGATGGTGGGGCGACCACCGGCGGTGATCAAGGCGGATGTAGAAGGGTGCACAATTCACGGGATGTGCGTGGATAGCAGGCGCTTGAAGTTCTATCTGAACATTGCTTCAACAAGCTAAGCCCGGACATCCGCAAAGACTAATTCCCGCTTCATCACCACTATTGGGTTTCGGTGGAGAACTCTCGTGGCGTTAGGCGAGATCCTCTTGGAAGTAACATTGGGAGGCGAAGAGAGTCGGCCGGTGCTTGGATGAACTTCATGGTGGTACGATCTCCTTCCCCCTGGCGGGATAATTGGACGTCCAGGGATTAGGGTGTTGAGAATAGTGCCATCCACGGCGCATGGGATCTTGAAATTTCCTACTTGTGGCGGTCGTGACTTTACAGTGACAAGGTGGTCCGGTTGAATGCGAGAATGGTTGCGGAACGAAAACCCATCATGCAACCACGGAGCGAAGTGAAGGAAGGAGTCGCGGTGGCAATCAACCCCAGATTCCCGACCAAGCGGTCACCATTGGGGGTTAAGCGAGAAAGGAAAAAGAGCCTCTGCGACACGCTCAAGAATAACTTGGATATCTTTGCTTGGAGCCCTCAGAGCATGGTGAGTTCCACGGACAATCGCGGAACCTGGCCGAATGTCGGGGATGGTTATGACCACGTGCGACAAAGAAGAAGGGCGGGCCCCAGAAAGAAACAAAGCCATCAATGAAGATGTTACCAAGCTAGTTGCGGCAGGGATCATGAAAGAAGTACACTACCACGACTGGTTGTCTAACCCCGTTCTCGTCAAAAAGAGTGACGGAAGCTGGAGAATGTGTGTGGATTTCAAGGACTTAAACAAAGCCTGTCCAAAAGATTGCTACCCCTTGCCGGAGATCGACTGGAAGGTCGAATCCCTCTGCGGATACCCATTTAAATGCTTTCTTGACGCATACAAAGGGTATCACCAGATACAAATGGCAGCCGGGGATGAGGAAAAAACAGCATTCCACACAAACCAAGGCATCTTCTGTTACACCAAAATGCCTTTCGGTCTGAAGAACGCTGGCGCCACGTACCAAAGGCTCGTGGACAGGGCGTTTGAGAAACAGATTGGAAGAAATTTGGAAGTGTACGTTGACGATCTAGTCATCAAGAGCCACTCAGAGGAAGAAGTACTCGGGGATATGGAGGAAACCTTCAAGACCACTAGGAACATCAACATGAAGCTTAACCCCAAAAATGCACATTTGGGCGGAGCAGGGATGTTTACGGTCATGTGGTGAGCAAGGAGGGCATCGAGCTTGCCCGGACAAATCTGCGGTAGTAGCTACCCTCAATCCCCGACGACCAAAAGAAAGTACGATCTTTGAATGGAAAATTAGCGATCTCGGTCGTTTCATGTCCAGTCGTGGAAGGTCCTCCCGTTCTTTAAGACCTTGAAGAAATGCATTAAAAGAGCGACTTTTCTTTGGACGGTAGGCGAGCAAGCGTTCAAAAAATGAAGGACACATAGCCAACTTGCCAATGGTCATCGCCCACGACCAAGGAGGAATTAATTATGTACTTGGCGCGTCCCAGAAGGCGTGAGTGCGGTTTTGTTGGCACAAAGGTCGAGACAACAACCGATGTGCCGTCGTCGGCGCCCTAAAGGTCGGAGGTGAATTACACTCCAATTGAGAAGCTTGTCTGGCTAGTATATGCATCCGCGAGTTGCGGCGATACTTCAAGCACATCGATGGCGGTCATCACGGACCGACCGCTGAAGCAAGTCTTGACTAAGGCGAGAAAAGAGTGGAAGAATGGCGGATGGGCAATAGAGTGGGACGAACATGACATCACCTTCGACCCGGACGACCATAAAAGGACAAGTGCTAGCGGACTTCATTCTTTGAGATTCGAGAGGAAGAAACTCTTGACAAGAAAAGGACCGACAACAATACTCGGGCCGTGGAAACTATTCACGGACGGATCTTCGTGCATGGAAGGGTCGGGCGGGTTTAATCGACAAACCCGGAGGGCAAGAGTTCACCTCGCCTCCGTTTTGAGTTTGAGGCATCCAACAATGAAGCGAATCGAGGCACTAATGGCGGGACTAAGGATTCTTGAACAAATGCGGGTAAAGACTTATCGGCAAATGTTGACTCCGTCTCGTGGCCGTCGGATAAGCAGACATCTGAGCGAAGGAGGAAAGCATGGCGCGCTACTTGGCAAAGGCAAAGCATTGATTGAAGGGTTCGGACGTTCTCCATCGACAATTCCGGGCCAAAACAAACAAGCGAGCCGCTAAGCAAAATTGCATCCACGACTTTGCCCACGACAAAAGCAGGTCCTTGTGGAAGTCTTAAAGAAAAATCCATCGAAGAAAAGGAGTGCGGCAATTGTGGAAGAAGGCGGGGATACATGGATGGCACCCCTGATCGAGTATCGAGGATGAAATACTACCGGCGGATGACAACAAGGCAAAAAACTACGGATCAAGGCAAGGCGATACGCGTTGAGAGGCGGAATCTATTAAAATCTTTCCTAGAACCATGGCTCCGATGTGTAGGCCCCACTCAAGCCAACTACGTCTTGCGAGAGATCCACGAAGGGTCGTGTAGCATGCGCTCGAGGCCCAGGCGGTGGTAGCCAAGCAATTAGATCCGGATATTCTTGGCCGGCGATGCACGGGCCTTCGTGAGCTATCTGAAGTCGAAGATTGCCAAGTCCATCGCCCGGTACCGAAGAATCCGCAGCAAAATCTGACCCCAATCACCTCTCCTTGGCCTTTTTTCAAGTGGGGTATAGACATCTGCGGACCTTTCCCAGAAGGACCCGGCCGGGTGAAGTTTATGATTGTAGCAATAGACTACTTCACCAAATGGATCGAAGCCAAACCCTTGGCCTCCATCACCGGAAGACAAGTGAAGAAGTTTGTTTGGGACAACATAGTCTGTCGATTCGGCTTGCTAGGAGAGATAGTGTCGGACAACGGAAAGCAGTTCCGCGATAACCCATTCAAGGATTGGTGCGAGCTCAACATCAAACAACGGTTTGCGTCGGTGAAACATCCAGTGAGCAAATGGGGTGGTCGAAAGCGCGAACAAAAGTGCGGGAGAAGGCATCAAAGCAAGGCGGAGAAAGGAAGCAAAGGCGGGTGGAAGAAGTGCATGATGTGCTGCAGGCGCATAGAACCATGATCAAAACAAACAGCGAAACCCATTTCTCTTACATATGGCACAGGCGGTTATCGGTCGAGATTGGAATGCCAAGTCTCGATGTCTGGTAGTAAACCAAATCTCCAACGACCGGAAGCTTCGCCTAAATTTGGACATCACGGAAGAAAAAGAGAAGCGCGGCCATTGAAGAAGCGCACGACAAAGCAAGGATGGAGGGTACTACAACGCCAAAGTCACGAACACGACCTTGAACCGGAGAATTTGTCTACCGCGACAACGAAGCTAGTAGGCGGAGGACACGGAAAGCTTCGGCCCAAAATGGGAAGGGCCATATGAGTGATGGAAGCACTAGGGAATGGGCGTACAAGCTCGGAGGCGCGGATGGGAGATACTCCCAGAACATGGAACATCCGCAACTTGAAGAAATGTTACATCTAAGTGTAAGTAGGTTTTCCCGTCTCTTGTAAGTTGATCACGGATCGGTCCGGACAACGAGGGAACTTTAAATTTTCATGTTTCTTATTTCTATTGTAATGTTTTCTAATTAATGAAGCGTAGATGCAGCCCGCTCTACAAATTTTCCAAAATAAAGATTCAATCACATTTTCACTTTTGCATCTTTTGCATATTTCTCACATCCGCGACAAGCGATTATCGTAAATAAAGACGAGCAACCTCAAAATTGACTCGGGCATATAAGTGGTATTGCAAGCCCATTGACCATTCTTTATTACCCCGGACTCCCAATGCGGCCAAGGTACAACTCAAGCCGGATCAACTAACCCGGCAAACAAGTAAATAAAATATCGTGTCGACCAATTCAAAATTTCCATTAAAATGCATAAAATTTTTACAAGTACAGGGGCATACCCGGCTTACAAAAAAAAAGGCATCGCGATAACCACGACCTAACTAAGTTAACAATATTACCAAGCTTCACAATGGATTGAAAAGGCGGCATAGTCTAAATGCAGCCCATAAAAGACTACCTCAAACATCCCAGTGATCCCAGTGCGGTCAAGTCCCCTCAAGTACACTTGTATCAAACATGTCATCATGGGGGACTTTTCCTCTTCCTCCTTCTCATCTTCCCGGTTGGACCGGTGATTCGGCGGAAGGGGTCGGACCGGAGGAATCACCATGGAAGGCTCTCGGTGGAAGTAACTTGGTGCTCGACTTCGGAAACAATCAGCTCAGGGTTCCAAACATCAAATTTCTTACCATACACCCGATTCCTCCTCTCCTTGTACGCGGCAAAAGCACGCGAGCGCCTGGTGATGGTTTGGAGCAAAGAATTGGGAAGGGCAACCTCTTCCGCCACCGGGGCATTAAAAACGAACTCCCCAGAACCACTTGGTCGTTCCTCCTGCAACACCAAGGGACATAAGGAATTCGAAGAAGAGTCCTTGCGCCTCAAGGAATCGAGAGGGGAAAGGAACATCGCTAAGGCGAATGACGACCTCGCGGTAAACCTCTTTAGCCCCGGATTGTAGGCCTTGATCTGCTCGACTTTAACCCTTGGAACCATGAACAATCCCGGCTTCGAACCACCTTAGACCCTCGGCGATGGCCTTACTAATGCAATCCCCAACCGCGTCTGCGGCTCCTCAGTTGTTTAAATGCCATCCACGCCTGCGGAAACCATGCCCAATCACCCACGCTTACCTTGATGGCCATAAGGTGCTCGGAAATAAGTCCTCATCAAAATCACGGTTAAGTTCCACCAACCTCTGATCTAACTTAGCGAGTTGACTGTCATACTCACTGCGGACTTTCTCTTCACACTCTTTCAATTTTTCCCCCAGAAAACCTGCATCCTTCACCTACTCCTTAAGCTCATCACAAACAGAGGTAAGCCCGGCAACTTTACCTTTCAATTCCGCGTTTTCAATGGTTAAGTTGGCCAGTTGCTCATCTTTGGGCGCAATCATGCCCTCCAACTGCGCCACCCGCTCCTGTAATCTCTTCACTTCCTCTGACTCAGACTCAAGCAAGCCAACACGCTCGCGGAGACCCCTAGCCTCCGCGGCATCGGACTCCAACGCCTGAACCTTCCCCTTAAGAGCTTCAACTCTTTTCTCCTTCCTTTCAAGCCTTCTGTTCAACTTGTTAGTTTGGTTGAGCTCAAATTGCAGCCGCAAGCGCACCTCGGAGGACATACACGCCTGCTGAACAGTCATCATGTTATACTGCTCAAGCAAATCCGTGTGAGGCATGTTGCGCAACGTAGACAAGTATCCAGGAGTTGCAAGATTGTCCAAGATACTCTGGCAGATCCAAGGGTCATTCATCCGGAACTCATTAGTAGGCAACCACTTCGGAACATACGTATTTTTCGCCTCTGCAGTATCCACGGACAAAGATTCATAGAAATCGTCGTCGGATGCCGCGGGACGGTGGCCGGATGGGTCCTGCAGTGGGGATCCAACCCCAAAAGAGCTCTCCTGGTGAAGGGGTGGTGGCTGAGAAGGACCGGACATATCCACATCCAAGTTCTCTTGATGGGCGGTGGTGGATGTTTTTGAGGTAGAATCCGGATCTGCCTGAGCGTCCGGAGTAGCCTCAGAAGAAAAATTGGTTTCCTCCTGCGGACGAGGTCCAGAATCACTTCGTCGCGAAGCTCCATAACAAGAGTAGACCCCGCGGCCGCATCCCCTACATAACATATAACATCTGAGTTATCAAAAAAAAAAAAAAAAAAAAAAAAAGGTTGTACCCGCCGCGGATCCAGAACCCTTCTCCGTCAAAGGAGTAACTCTCTTCTTCTCCGGCTGCTTGGAAGGAACATCGAGCCTAACCCTCTTCTTCCCAGTCGCTTTATTAGCCTTAGCCGCCTTTACATTATCCACAATAGTCTCTTGGACTAATGTGATAATATTCTCAGAAGGCTCGATAACACGACTAGCAGTCTCATCTTGCAACGTCTTCTCACCTTCTTGCAGAGTCCTCTCTCCGGACGTCACCTCAAAAGGATCCGGTTGGTTAATAAAAGCAAAGAGAGACATATCTGCAAAACAAAAATGCACAAATTAGTAACAAGACATAAGGGGGAAGACAATGAGACGCGACAAACCCTAAAAAGTTACCCACCTCGGTGTCAAGAAGACTTAAAAGTAGGTCATTTGTTGCATCATCGAGCGCGGCTAAGGCCAATCACGGACGAGAATGGCTCGAAACTTCTTAAGCGGACACGTTGCGTATCAAGAAGATGCAATAACTCGGTCAATATCATCGTTGGTAGGGGTGGGTCACGGTCAGCGAGACCTTCTCATTCCATGAGATGGCTAAGGGAACACGATCGCGTCAACCCAAAAATACTCCTTCCAATTCTTTACGGAATCTAGGGGAGCGGTGTAACAAACCGGCACAATTAAAGACTTAGGACCCTTACGTTTCTCTAGGGTCATCCACCCATCTTTCATCCCGGAATAGTAAAATTTCCTAAACAAAGGTACAGTGGGGGTTCCACCATGAACGCGGCAAAGGATTTCAAAGTGACTAATCCTAGCGGCGGCTAACACAGATAACTGAGACAAATGGATCTGAAAATATTCCAAAACCCAACACAGGAATGCGGAAAGGGGTATCCTAAAGTTGCAAAACTAAAAAAATCTAGTGTATACTCTATCTTACCCTCGGGGGCATCCTTTATGGTATCCTCGGGACCGGGAAGAAGAGGGTGCAGCAGTGAAGGATATGATATTTAGAGCAAAAATCACTCAAATCTTTCTGTGATAACTTACAGGTAAAGTCGCTTAGAAGTTTTTTAGCCATGGAACTACAATGAGAGAAGAAAAACTTAACCTGATAAAGTAGGAACGCACACACAGAACTTGGAAGACGTTTTTCTTTTACTTGCGACGATGAAATGGCAACAGTAGCCAAGAAAGTAAAAAAGAGGGGTATTTATACCCTCCTAGAAGTAAAACCAACGGGTCAATCGAATGGCCGAAAAATGCCACGCCTCCGGCTCGTAACCAACGGTCCAGATCTGCCTAAATCAACGGACGAGATGGAAGCAGCCAAAACGTCTTGTTAGTCAGAAAATACGCGGCTAGGGGCGGTTCGCGAATCGAGGACGGTATAACGCACACCTTGGCGTGGCGGAAAGCACATTCAGCAGTGACTAGGATTTCCTACGGCACACCCAACCGCGGCTAAATGGACTAACTTAGTCTAGCAGCGCTTGTACCAAGACCAACAAGCACAACTAGACTGGGGGGACTTGATCACGTATGACCTCCCCGACACCCATACGGGCCGGGCGCGGACTAACTATGAGGGAGTAAACACTCCCGGCACCCACATGGGTCGGTCGCGGACTAGATCGTGGCAGGCAATGGTCACTAAATCATTCCGCGGACGATGAATCGTCCGAAGAGAATCAACCGCGTGACATTAAAGGTAGGGAATCTCGCTCGGTCTCAACGTACTACATCCTGCGGTCCCAAAAGGAAAGCGGGATAACTCCGCCCAAAACGTCGCTATCACAACAATGGGACAAGCTCGGGTTGACCTCGTCACTCCCCACTTCCAAGTTGTCGCTCTCATGGCTCGTGACCTTGAGAACACGACAGAAAGGTCAACCATATAAATAAGGGTCTCGCCACTATGCAAACGGTAACACCTACATACTCTCTCTAGAACCAACTTTATCTCTCTAAAACTATCACTTACTCTTACGCCGGAGGTTGACCGCGGAACCCCGTTCCGCGGTGAGACTAACGGTGTTGGTTTTCTTAGCAGCTTGCAATCAAGAATCTCACTTAATACAAGATCTATTTCACGGAAGTTAGCCTACACTAATCTTCATCGGGGCGCTTGAATTGTATTAACAATTATGAATAGAATACACCATCAATCAAATTGGTTGCTTTATATAAACATACTAGAGTAGATAAGAAAGAAGAACAAATATAATGTGTAAACAATCAAGAATGACGATAGGACAAAAGATGTATTTGGTAAACCTATGAAGCTCGTATTTAGACCAGTAAATTGAGACAATTGAAGCTTTTAATTAACCTTCCAGCTGCATCGCCCTGACCCGTGCTGGCTTGAGTCTTGCTGACATCCTCATGTGAAGCAACCTCCGAAAGCCCATTCTCTAATGCCCTCACCAAGTTCTGAAAACAAGTACGAGTCACTCTAGTCAAACTGGCTAACTCCTCACTGAAGCTATTGAATTTCTCCAACTCGAATTTATATTTAATGCTAGTTTGTAGTCCCATTACTGCACAAAGTAAAAGCATTTCTAATTTAACTTCTGCTTCACCCAGATTATACTCATAAAACCCTTTTTGATCCTCTTCTTCTTTGGGTATGTAATAACCATACACATATGCCCACTTCAACACTCGCCTACATTCAACTATTTGTAACCAAGCATCTACGATAAACATTAACCTCATCTTGGGTAAACAATGCCGAGAACTAACTTTCTCAAGATAGACTGTTTCTAAGTTATGAAGATCCACAAGGGCTTCTTTCCTATACTCTTCGTTTGCAGCCCAACGTTCATAGTAATGTGTGTATGTATCAGTTGCATTCTTAGCTAACTTACATTGTCGTTCATCTTCACTAATTGATTTAACCAATTTTATACAACCTCTAAAACTGTGTCCTTCGCAAGGAGCAAGACACAACCAACAAAACACAAATCCACAAGGTTGTATACACTTCACATACTCACAACCACCACACTTCTCAATCCATCTCTTACATTTCGGACAAGGCTTGGTGTTTGCAAGAATCCAACTAGTATTTTCAGCCTCAGCCATATTTTTCACCACCCATTTACCAACAGTTTCGCAATCTAAAGGGCTATGAGCTTCCTCCATACACTTCCAACAAAAAACATGCTTACAATCACATGTAACATTATAACTATTAGTCTTGAAATCATCATCAAATTCAACGGCATAATCACATCCAAGACTAGGACACCATTTAATTTTCTTACTACTCTCGACATAAGACCTAAGCCAAAACCTAACATACATTTTGTTGGAAATGTATATATTTACAAACATGTGAATGTCCGGATTCGAACTCGTGACCACGGGATTGCACACATTAGCGAATGAGAATTAAAGTTAATAATTAATGTTTATGTTTACGATTAATTATTACACATTAAGTCCGGTTAACGATCGTTAAGTATTTAACGGAAAAATGACTAACGACCGTTAAATGGAAAAGAGAATGACTAGAAATGGAAAATTTGGAAAAGTTATGGATTGGGCTTTGGGCTTTCATTGGTGGCCGGCCATAGGGCATATACAAAGCCTAATTCACAAACTTGTTCCCTAAGTTTACCTACTAGTATATAAGGAGGGGTAGGTTCTAGGGTTTCACACACTTGTGCATTGAATTAACCCTAGATCTCTCCTCTCCTCTCTCTAGTCCATATTTCGGCCGAACACCCCAAGTAAGGGAGTTTGGTTTCGTTTTCTTAACGAGGACTTGTGTTAGATCTAGCAATCGCTTGATTCGTTTGGTTAATTCGTGTGTACAAGAGCGTGGTTGTAAGACATTATTCTTACACCAATAAGTACTTCTTTGGTTTGCTTTGCTCGAGGGTTGTTTTGCTTTGCTCGAGGGATTTGATATTCGCAAGAGTACGTTACGCATACTTCGATTAATTAATTTATTTGTTATGATCTTAAGTCTTCCGTGTGTACTCTTGATGTCTTTATGTTTTATTGTATTTTATATATCATAAACTTAACGGTGGCATCACGAGCCTTGTATAACAAGTAATTAATTCTTGAAACACATAATTAAAATAAACATGAATGTGTTATTATTTGTATGCTTAGATCTAGGGTTTGCAAACCTAAACCCTAATTTTGAGGCGTTTTTGGTGCCCTAATTAGGGTTTTGTAAACTATTGTTTTAATTGGATTAGAAACCCTAAGATGCATGCAACTTTATGTGTATATCGTAACTTTGATTTAATTGCATTAATTGTTAAGTGTAATTTTATGTCCATGATAATTATCGCATGTTTTATCATGGATCCGCTTTTATTGTATGTCTTTCATGTTTTAAGTGATATACATTAAATTATGATAGATCTTAAATTGGGAAGACCTCAATAATTATTAATTGAATCAATTATGTGCTATGTGGTATATGTTTAGTTTTGACTTACGCAATCGATGAATCGATGCATGTGGTTCACCTTGTACATAGATGAAAGCGGTGGAAGTCTTAATTAAATATATGCATATTGATGATCTAGAATTGGTTATTAATAAGATTTATCAAAACCGTTTGCATGTGGCTATTTGATATGCATGACTTTTATTTGTTATGTATTCATTGTTTATTTGTTTATTTTTATAAATACTTGCTTGTTTGTGTTTTGTAACAAGGGTATTTTACAAGAAAATAAATGACCTAAACAATGGTGAAACATGTATTTTAAGAATAGTAATCATAATCGTTTAATTGATTGATGACTTTGGTACAAATAGTGAGCAGCTCACCCATGAGAATGAACTAATAAAAGGGGTTTAAAGAAGTGCTTGAGACACACCGAATGGATGTCTAAGGTTGTGCTTTAGCGCGTGCACAGTCCTCTCCCTACAACAAGTTCGAGTGGAGCTACTTAGTAAGTCATTAAATGTGCAAGCTCATCTTAAGGGCGGTCGTGTTGATTCCATGCGCCACTTAGGTGGTAATTATCCGAAACACTAAGTGTTTACACTTATGCAAAAGTGCGGTATAATGGATGATAATTAACACTAATTCCTTGATTGGTGATCCCAATACCTCAATTAAAGTTTGATGATGAAAACATACATTAAAACAAGTTATAAATGTTTTAATAAAACTATGCTACAAAGATGAATGCATGACATCTTTGTACATATTTGATTTACATCAAAACTATTACCCTTTAATTTAAGTTATATGCCATCCAGCGAAGCGGAAACACCTAAGATTACTTTCTATTTGCGTGAGAGCGTGACTTAGATCTTAATCAAGGGTAAAATGTCCACGTGTCGTGAGAACGGGCATGGACGATTTTGCGGTTTCTTAAGTTGGACAACTTAATTGAGTTAAGCGGTGGCGAAAACTCGAGGCATAAGATGGGATAAAACATGTTTACATGGCAATTGATATTGGCTATATGTAAATCCCATAAATCTAGGAATTGCAATTGAAATTGGCAATTGAGCAAAAGCTCTACCATTTTGTATAAGGTTCATCACTAACGGATCAAGCGATGTAATGAGATTATGACAATTTGGATCCTAGTTTTCAATAAATATTAATTGGTTATATGAATATGAACCTTGGGTATTTAATTGTTTATTGAAAAGGAAAATTATCAAAATACTAATTATGGTTTTTGAACTTTTACGTAGATGGCTCAATCGATAACACTATGAGCTTCTTGAGTGCAGCTTTCAAAGATATGATTGGAAGGACAAGGTGGTGGCCCTAAATTCAATGATTGGCATCGTTCACTTAGGATCATCCTTCGTGTTGCCAAAGGGTTGAAATTTTGACTACACTCGCTTAATGCTCCTCGACACGACAACCGCTCTTGAACAAGAGGCATATCGTGTTGAATATGAGAAGCATAATGATGTGGCGTGTCTAATGCTTTGGGGATGTACGCTCAATTGCAAAAACAATTTGAGCACTATCCGCCTATGAGCATGCTAGATGAACTCAAGCGTATGTTTGAGAAGCCACCGCAGTGAACCTGTATGAACTAATTGAAAAGGTTCACAGTGCAGGCGAGGAGGTTGGCAAATGTCTCCGACCACGTCCTTGAGATGAAACATCACTTGGACCAATTGGAGAAGCTTCATTGTGGTTACTCGAGCGATGTATGTGTCGGACTCATCAATCATTCCTTAATCGAGAACGATTTGGTGATTTTGTCCGTAATTTTAACATGCATTGCACGGGAAGGCGGTGAATGAGTTACATGCAATGCTTGTAGACTACGAGAAGAGATTGCCAAAGAAGGCTCCTACACTGCTTGTACTCGCAATACGGGTGGTAGGGTAAATAAGCCTAAGCCATGCGGATAAGAAAGGAAAGGAAAAGGAAAGGGAAGCAAGTTGTCATCCCACCACTCCTAAGAAGAACCACGGAAAGAAAAAGGAGAATCCTAAGAAGGATTTGTCTTGCCACCACTGCAACTCACCGGGTCACCGGGCGGCTCGTCGGTTTATCACGAATGAGTGCCTTGAATAAAAATAAAATGGTGCCTAGCTCTTGGTATTTTTATGTTTGAATTATTTTCTTTTCCTCATAAGTTAAATTCACGGATATATGATACGGGATGTGGTACTCACATCGTAATACATCGCGAGGACTTAGAGGGCAAAGAAGTCGACACATGGAGAAAGATACTTGTCGTTGGAAATGGAAAGCGTGCATTTGTCGAAGCCATAGGGACTTTTGATTTAGTGTTGCCTTGGGCTTAATTTTAGAACTAAATAATTGTCATTATACCCTCCATTGTTAGGGGTGTCATTTCGATTTCTTTGTTAAAAGATATTGGTTTTGTGCACACTTTTACCGATTATGGAATTTCGGTTTCTTTAAATAATGTTTTTACTTTAATGCAATTCCTATGCTTGGTGTGTTTGAAATTGATATGGATGGTAGTATATCCAATGAAAATAATTAGTTGTATAGCATTAGCAATAAGAAGAGCAAGTCGAACTGTGACTCTTCTTATCTTTGGCATTGTCGCCTTGCCCGTATTGGCAAGAAACGCATGGAAAAGCGCAACACGATGGGCTTTACAAGCGGTCAATGATGAATCATTTGACAAATGCGAGTCTTGCATTCTTTGGGAAGATGACAAGGAAACCTTTTCACCACAAGTGGAAAGGGCTTCGATCTACTTGGATTGATACACACGATGTGTGTGGTCCACTTAGACATGTGTCAAAGCGTGGTCTTGTCTACTTCTTAACCTTCGGATGATTTCGATCGTTATGGTTATGTTTATTTACTTAAACATAAACATGAAGTCTTTGAAACATTTAAGGTTTTCAAAAGTGAAGTAGAATTACAACTCGGTAAGAAGATTAAAGCTCTTGATCCGATAGAGGTGGTGAGTATATAAGTCAAGAGTTCAAAGATTACTTAGGCGAGTGTGGAATTATCCAGACTCGCATCTCCTTATACTCCACAACAAAATGGTGTATCGAAAGGAAAAATCGTACCTTACTTGACATGGTACGATCAATGTTTGAACTTACGACTCTACCTTTTACTTTTGGGATTATGCCCTTGAAACGCTATTCGCATTTTGAATATGGTTCCAACGAAGAAGGTTGTTAAAACTCCATATGAAATATGGACGGAAAAACTCCAACTTTTCTTACTTAAAGGTGCAGGGATGTGAGCGTTTGTTAAGCGTGACACACGATAAGCTCAAGCGGATCATTAAGTGTATCTTTGTAGGATACCCTAAGGAAACTATGGGTTACTACTTTTACTACCAGTGAGAACAAAGTCATCATGGCTAGGTATGGAGATTTCCTGAAAGGAATCTCATATCTCAAGAACTCGGTGGGAGAGTATATGATCGGAATATGATCAGAAGATACAACACCTTACGAAACCACTAGCCAACTTCAAGAAGAACACGAAAGCTTAGGTGCTCCTCACGAAGTTGTTCCCATTCGTAGGTCAGAAAGGACTATCGTGCACTGACCGTCTATGTTTAAACGTGGGGTGGAGGAAAATATGGTTGGGGATCTTAATGAACACGCCAACTATAAAGGTGCCATGGGCGATCACGAAAAGGATAAATGGCATATTGCTATGAATGGGAAATGCAATCCATGAAAGATAATGATGTCGGATTGAAGTTGACCTTCCTCCCAGGCTAAGGTCGTTGGGAGTAAGTGGATCTTCAAAAGAAAACCGACATGGATGGCAATGTACACACCTACAAGGCTCGTCACGGTGGCTAAAGGTTTTACTCAAACCTATGGCATTGACTACGAGGAGACATTCTCTCTGTAGCGGACATAAGAGCTATTAGGATTCTCATAGCTATAGCGCACACTATGACTATGAGATTTGGCAAATGGATGTCAAAGCGCTTTTACGAATGGCCGTCTAGATGAAGACATCTATATGGCGCGGTAGGAAGGTTTGTGAATCCATTATTTCCTAACCGTGTATGCAAGCTTAAAGGTCCATTTATGGACTAAAGCAAGCATCAAGGCAATGGAATAAAAGATTCGATGGAGAAATCAAAGTTTTGGATTTACTCGAATCTTGATGAGCCATGTGTATATCACAAAGCTAGTGGGGTCGTGTTACTTTCCTTATTACGTATGTCGATGACATATTAATCATGAAATCATATACCAAGTCCGAATGAGGTGAAAGCCTATCTTGGTAAATGTTTTCGATGAAAGACTTAGGGAAGCAAAGCATATATACTCGAGAATCAAGATCTACGGGATAGATCAAGGCGGCTAATTGGTTTAAGCCAAAGTGCTTACATTGACAAAATATTGAAGAGATTCAATATGCAAAATTCAAGAAAGGATTTTTGCCAATGCAAGTGAATCATGGTTTGAGCGACCAAGGCGTGCTTCAACACATCAGAGGTGGTGGCGTATGAAGAAAGTTCCTTATGATTCGGTGTGGGATCTATCATGTGCAGCGATGCGATGCACAAGGCCCGATGTGGCGTTTGCTCAAAACTTGACCGGTCGATATCAGCGAATCCGGTGAAATTCATCGGGTCGGCATTAAGCATATTCTCAAGTACCTTAGGGCTACAAGAGATATGTTCATAGTGTATGGAGAAATCGAGGCGAGCATGCATTACGGAGTTCTGCGATGCATCACGGAAGTGTGACAAAGATGATCGAAGTCTCAAGCGGGTTACATTTTGTCATCAATGGAGTCTTGTGGATTGGAAGAGTAAGAAGAGACAACACTTGCGATGTGCGCTACTGAGAGTGAGTACATAGCGGCCTCGAGGTCGCCATGGAAGCTGTTTGGATAAGGAAGTTTGTTTCGGGCTTGGTGTTATCGTCGATTGAAAATCCTATTAAAGTATATTGTGACAATTCAATTTGCAATTACTTTTGCCCATGAACACAGAGTCATGAAGGGCACCGACACTATCCTAGACAATATCACTATGTTCGAGAGCAAGTCGAGATAGGTGAAATTGAGTTGCTCAAAGTTCACACGGATGATAACCTAGCGGATCCGTTAACGAAGGCCTTACGGTGAAAAACTTAATCATTTGTCGATAAGTTTGGACTTCGTTTAGCTAGTAGTTTCATGCCCATCGTGACTAAGTATTTTAGATAAAGGATATTGTAAACATTATTATTGAAATGAAATAAAGTATTTTGTTATGTTTATTATTCATTTATTATGATGTTGTCCTATATTTGCATGTTTAAATCCTTGAATAACTTAAGTTATTCTAAATAGTCCGTTGTCAATCAATAACATGGGAATGATATTGAATTAAGACAAATCGAGTATTAGTTAGAATATACTTGAAAGTATATTGATGAGTAGCATGACTAATTTCGGATGATATTCAATGAATTGAATATAGGACTTATCCCACCCACATGATGATACTTTATGGATCTTTGTCATTAAGTATATCATGGATATTTATCCTCGACTTGAGATACAAGAGATATGTCATGGATGTAGTGCATTTTGTGAAGCAATCTAACGCTACACGTGGCGGTAGTTATAAGGGTTGTTTTAAGTGTTGCGAAATTTATGAATCTGCTTGTAGTCAAAATGGGATTTGTTTCCTTCAAATTCATTTGAAGTATAATACTCTTGGGCCCTCGTAGGATTGTTAAGATGTTTGTATGGCCATACCCAAGGTCTTACTGTCGGAAGAATTGGTAATCTTACTCAATCATATAAAGCGAGAAGCAGAATAGTTAATTAAGAAATGAGTAAGATCCATATTCTTATTAACATGGTATTAGAAATAAAGGATGAATATGATGATGAATCATCAAACTTGGTTTTCTCCGAAAACCATACACGAGTTATAACGGGGCATTGGCGTGTTGCTAGACGCTAACCAATGTCATTTCACGTTTTGTAAACATATCCAAGTGGGGCTGTTGGAAATGTATATATTTACAAACATGTGAATGTCGGATTCGAACTCGTGACCACGGGATTACACATTAGCGAATGAGAATTAAAGTTAATAATTAATGTTTATGTTTACGATTAATTATTACACATTAAGTCCGTTAACGATCGTTAAGTATTTAACGGAAAAATGACTAACGACCGTTAAATGGAAAAGAGAAGGACTAGAAATGGAAAACTTGGAAAAGTTATGGATTGGGCTTTGGGCTTTCATTGGTGGCCGGCCATAGGGCATATACAAAGCCTAATTCACAAACTTGTTCCCTAAGTTTACCTACTAGTATATAAGGAGGGGTAGGTTCTAGGGTTTCACACACTTGTGCATTGAATTAACCCTAGATCTCTCCTCTCCTCTCTCTAGTCCATATTTCGGCCGAACACCCCAAGTAAGGGAGTTTGGTTTCGTTTTTCTTAAACGAGGACTTGTGTTAGATCTAGCAATCGCTTGATTCGTTTGGTTAATTCGTGTGTACAAGAACGTGGTTGTAAGACATTATTCTTACACCAATAAGTACTTCTTTGGTTTGCTTTGCTCGAGGGTTGTTTTGCTTTGCTCGAGGATTTGATATTCGCAAGAGTACGTTCGCATACTTTCGTTAATTAATTTATTTGTTATGATCTTAAGTCTTCCGTTGTGTCTCTTGATGTCTTTATGTTTTATTGTATTTTATATATCATAAACTTAACACATTTTCCTTTCTTTTCCCTTAGCTAACACATTAACCATATCAGGACCAACAGCAGCACCACAAGACGGTTCAGGACACTTTAAAGTCAAGCATCCGGACCTTCATTAATAGCGGTACTAACATAACTTTTCCAACACACTTTACAAATAATATGATCACAACCACAATTAGCAGTCTTGTCAAACCTAACAAAATCGAAACAAATACCACACTTAACTTTTCTTTTATCATGTTTAGGAAACTTGACATCATGATCAACGTCGAATAAACCAATATCATCAAAACTTTACGTTCATCGTTAAACCAAGCTTCATAAACATCAGTAACACACCAATTGTACTTTAATAACAGCATGCAAGCATCATAAATAGATATCTTTAAACGAGAAGCTACCTCATGGATTGTATGTAGTTGACTTAGAATCAGATCTTTTCTTTTAGAATAACGTAGCTTTTTTTCCTACCACCATCGGAATTCATCAGATTGTGTTCTTTTAAAACATCATAACTTTTTTCAAGATCATTATCAGAATTCAAAAGATTATCTTCTTTCAAAATATCATAACCTTTTTCACTATCACTATTGGAATTCATCAGATTTTCTCTTGAAACATCGTAACTCTATCGCTATTGAAATTCAACAAATCATCTTCTTTTAAGATGATGTAACTTTTTTCACTATCCATATCGGAATTCAACAAACCATCTTCTTTTAAGATAACATAACTTTTTTCACTATCGCTATCAGAATCCATGATCGACTGAATATGAGTTTTTTAGGGTTTAAGAGACGAATGTGGGGTTAATTAATTTAACTCCAAGTATATCGTAGAACATAGACAAATTAATCGAGTATATATAATACTCTCCAAACATGTAAGATTACGTATATATCCTCGCTAGAAGCTAGCTACTTTTGTCGGTTTATTTATACATTGCAATTGCAATGTAGGTTCTTTAATGTAATTTCACTTGATGTTAAAAGCTTTTAACAAAAGTTTCAGCACGCACACTTTGATGATATCCAATGAAGATTAGTATCAATATTAATCTATAGTTTATTTGGAGTGTAATATGAATATATTTAGGAAGGAATCAAGGAAAGGTCGGTCATGCATAAGGCGACGCATGCGTGACCAACTTTAAAGGGTCTTTGACGTAATTGCTTGAAGAGTTGAAGTCCAACATCAATTTATATTCTTTTCAGCCGCTTATCTAGTTGTATTAGGACTAGGATTCACCACTCATTCTTTATGAATAGAGGTGAAGGGGTGAAGCAAATCTACTTTAATCCATTCTTTTCGTTACAAACGTTGAAAATGTAATCCTTGTGAAACATATGAGAATCCGTATGAAATTATTTTTTATATATGTATGAAGTTGAAGTGGGTTATATGAGTCTCACGTCATACATATGAGAATCCTTAATTATGAAACATGACTTGTGATGAAAAAATAACAATTACTACCAACTCCAACCAAAATTATCCATTTTAGAGTGAGAAAACTAATGTGTTTTCAGATGTGGCTTTCAAAACTTAAAACATTCACTATGAAGGTTTGTGAAAAGTTTGTAAAAATATGAAGAGGTTCAAAAATGTATAAATCACATTTATTTCAATCATATGTGGCATGAAGGGTCAAGGATTTTGAAAAGGTACAAAGTTTAAGTATTTTAAAAATGTTGGGTATGTTTTATGATATGAATAGGTTTATCCATAGTGACAAAACGTTTATGATATGAAAAAGTTTATAAATTAATGGAGTGTTAATTGGATAAACCTTTCTATAAGTCCACTATAGTAAAAGCCCTTAGTAAGTGGTTATAACAATTTGACATACTTTGATTTTAATTATTTGATAATAGACATACTTTGATTTTAACATTAGATCATGTAAGTTGTAACATAATTATCAGTATAACACATGCATGTCAAATGAAAGTATACATGCTAACAAGATCTCTTAGATAGCTTGGGATAAAGTTATTGCTCCTCTTAACCAAGGTGGTCTTAACATTGGAAGCCTAAAGATGAGTAATCAAGGTATGCTCGCAAAACGGTGGTGGAGATTCACCACTGAAACCACTTCCCTTTGGTGTAATGTGATTAGATCAATACATGGTCCACAAGGTGGTTTACATAATGCTTCTACAATTAGAAGCAGATTTGGGTCTTGGTTCCAAATTGCAAAATTAAATGGAGATATAAATGAACATGAGATTGACTTTCCCTCTCTTTTCAATTGAAGATTGGAAACGGTCAATCTACTCGTTTTTGGACCGATACGTGGGTCGGCAATGCCTCTCTCTACAACTCCTTCCCAAGATTATTTCGCATTAACTCAAACCCAAGTTGCCATGTATGTGATAGAACACCTGCTATTGTTCCAGCCCCATTGCAGGCTACATATGCATCTTCCAGTAGACTTCCCAACACCTCCAATGGGCCTGCCATTAGCTCAAAAGGACCAGGTCTGATGTCGACTATAAATGGGCCTTTAACCCCCTTTGAACTGTAGTTTCAATGGGATTGGAAAAGACCATTGCGGGCTAATGACATCAGTGAGCTGACAGATCTGTTAATACAAATAAACCGTAAAAACGTTTATTAATATTTAGCGATCTCTTTGTGTTTTGTTGATAACAAATATAATGTTATCATAAGTAAAATTATAAGGATACATGTTATTTTTGTAAAGCATTTACATATAGTCATTTAATACAAATTATTGTAATAAATCATTTGTTGTAATAGTTTATTAGGATGGGTAAAAATCACAACCCATGGAGCATATCCATAACCCATGGTATTGACCCATATCCATTTGATTAGATGCATTGCATCTATTAGATACATTGTATCTAATGAAATACTCATGGACCAACCCATAACCCATGACCCATAACCCATAACCAAAAAACCCATGGGCAAAGAGGCGTCTCACTAATCCCTAGCTTTACACTAGACGGATCCCTAAGAGGGATCCGTGGAGCGATAACAAGATTTTGCCTATAAATAGAGTCATTTCTTCATTTCTCTTCACTCTCTTCTTTCTAAATCTCTCATATACTCTTATTCTCTTCTAACAAAAGATCACTTGATCTAGAGAGTTGTTCTTCTTTCTTCTATTGTGATTCTCATATAGGTCCTTCTCTAAGGCGAGATCACGAGCTCACTACAAGTCATCCAAGCAAGGGGTCCTTGATTGATCTGTTCCTCCACAAGATTTCTGTAGCAAAGATCTTGTACTTGATATTTCACATAGTTGTTGTTAATAGTCGTGTTGGTTTGGTCCTCCGTGTTACGGACACGGTATTTAGCTTTGTACCGGAAAAAGGTGTAAGCAACGTTGTGTAGGCTTCTCCGCCAAGTTGAAAGAGTTTGTTGACATAGTGCTTGAACTCTCGACTAGGTGACTCGGGGAGTGGAGTAGGGCAAGGAAGGTGTCCTTGTAGCCGAACCACTATAAATCGGTTGTGTCATTTCTTTCCCTTTCTTTACTTTATTTACTTTCATTACTCTTAGATCTATACTTTATCTTCATCCATACGATTTCACATAACAACGAATCTAAAGTTTTTAAGAAACTAACTTAAAATCGGCAAAACTATTCAACCCTCCCCCTTTCTAGTTTTCCACAATTGGCATCAAGAGCTAAGTTTATAAAAGTTTTAAAGTAAACCGTATTTTAAAAAAAAATCGATCACTATGGGAAAAATAGATTCGAAACGTATGTGAAGTGTAAAGATATTGATATTTGGTACATCATTGTTGAAGGCGATTTTGAAGCCACCTCAAAAGATGAAAATGGAGTTTTAGTTAACATACCTCATGATAAACTCTCCGATGAAATTAAGAAAAAGATTTCCAAAATTAGTGAAGCTAAAATGGTTTTTGTAGAAAACTAGAAGGGGGGTTAAATAGTTTACCGATTAAAAATCTTTGTTTTGAAACTTATTGAAAGATCAATTGATATTGATCTTAGATATGCTAATGAAATATGTAAGCAATATGTAAAGAGTAAATAAGGAAAGAAAAGATGATCAAACCACAACAAGTTGTTTATAGTGGTTCGGTCTACAAGGACTCTTTTTCCTTGCCCTACTCCACTCCCCGAGTCTCAGACTCGAGAGTTTAACTTCACTAGTCAACAAGCTCCTTTCACCGGCGGAGAAACCTTTACACTTCACTTACACTATTTTCGACACTAAGCTAAATGTCGAGTTCTTTCCAAGGGTACAACTACTCCCACACACAGTGTATTTTGAGGACTAAAATACTAACCACTCACACTCACAAGATTATGATAGTTTGGTACAACAATGAAGTATGAATCAACACAAGATCATACAACACCAAACAAACAAGACTTCCAACTTCTCGTTGAAGCTTGAATGTGACTTGATCTTCTTTGCTACAAAAGAGATCACTAATATGATATGAAACTGAGTTAGAAAGGTTAGAGAGAAGAAATGTATGAGAGTATGATAGAAAGGGGTGAAAAACTACTTGGTTTGGCTTTGCTATTTATAGCCAAAACCATCAGCAAGCACCACGGACCGCGGACCCCTTAAAAGGGTTCCGCCCGTTATAAGGTTTGGTGCCGCCGAGGTCTGACAGCAAGATATCAAGATCTTTCCAAAGTCAACCATATCTATGCAAGATTGTGTAAGATATGAAAAGTCCAAATCTACACAAAATATCTAATGAAATCTTCCAATGATTTTCATGATGCATCACATGATTTCATGTGTTGTTTTTCTATTTTTAGAAACATGCAAATACATAAGTAATATTTAGTTTTTAAGAAACTAAAACCTTCTAAAAACTACTATCATACATTATGGTTAGAGTCATATCAAGATATGATTAATCACAATGTAAATGCTTGAGTGATGAAGATATTATTTGAAAAAGCTTGTTTTAATATCTATTAAACTTTGACAAGCTTTAAGCTTTATAAAAATTAAATTTACTTTTGTCGTTAACAAAACTTCGGTAAAGATCAAAAATATAAATAACGTTTAATGACGATATTTGTATTAACAATCTCTCCCTTTTTGTTGAGGACAAAATATAAATTTTATTTTTATAAAAGATACAAAGATTGTACAAGAGTTATAAAAATATTAATTTTAGAACTTGAAAGAGAAATGATAATGCAAGTATATGATGTTTAACTTTTTCAGAAAGTCAAAGTCTTCACTAGTTGAAGCATGATGTTGACTTTTTCAGAAAGTCAATGTATGCAGTTTGACTTGTTCAGAAAAGTCAAATATAACCAAGTTCTATATATTTCTCCCCCTTTTTGTCTCAACAAAAAGATGATGCGAGGCGGAATGTGTAATGAGCCCGAGCCATTATCTCCCCCTTGATCAAAGCTCCCCCTAAATTGGGTGCCAATGGGAAGATACATGGATTGTGAAAAAGCTACAAAAAGATTTGTTAGTAATAATCATCATTCACAAGCATTTCCATACACTATGTAATAAGCACCAACAATATAGAAAACACCATTCATTAGTTAAAATTTTTCATGATTTAAAAACCATGAAAAGAGAACACAATGAAGTGTTTAGTACAATAAACAAAAAAATAATCCTAGAAAAGTAAAAAAAAATGCTTAGAAGAGCTAATCTAGGACCATTCTAATGAGTTGGTGGATGAGAAAGAGCATTGAGTCGCTCAAGGATGTGATTGAGGATGAACCTCATTTCCTCTTGGAACTCATGGACCATCACCCGGGTCCGATCAATGGTTTGGGCGGTTTGCTCACAAGTTGAGCAACCATGCCTAGGAGGGTAGTATGGTTGATGAGTTTGTGGTGGTGGAATGGTAGATGTGTTGATGTTGGTGTTGGTGTTTGGGGTGGTGATTATGGAGGCTAGCAAAGCACTTTGCATTTGCATAGTCTCACTTAGGTGAGAATCCACCATATTTGAGAATTGGTGGAGATGTTGGAGTTCGGCTTGAATCTCCTCTCTTGTGGGATGATCTTCCCACATGGACTCCTCAATGTCCTCTATGTGAGGGGACATTGATGTAAGGAGTGGTTGATCCCCATACAAAGGACCATTGATGTCTTTGTGGATGGGGTGGAAGAGAAGAGGTCTTGGCCCTAACGGGGCGTTTGGGTCGAAGGATGGTCTAGGAGACTCATGAGCAATCCGCTCAATAGTGCCAAATGATGGCAATGGTGGTGGATTATTGGGCCTAGGAGGCAAATCTTCCAAGTCCTCCAAGAAAGGATTTGGAGAATTGGGAGGTGTGGAAAATGTTGGAATCGCTCCTAACTCGTAAATGAAACGACATTGACGGGATTACATTTCTATCTTTGTTACCTCAAACACAAGGGCTTGTTATGTCAATTACCCATAGATGTATGTGTTTGGGTATATAAACCCCTCCATACTTCCATGGAGGGGTGAGCCTCATTAGTGTAACTTTCCCTTTTCATTAATAAAACACACACTAGTTCTCTCCCTTTTCTCTTGTTTCTCTCTCTAACTTGAAGATGGGTTTCTTCCATCTTCCAAGACCTCCCGATTCACCATATCAACCACATAAACGGTCCTAACATTGGTATCAAGAGCAAGGTCCGATTTTTATCATTGGTTGATTTTTGGTGATGTTATCTTGTCAAATTCTTGTATAAAAATATGTTTTTTCACCAAAGTTGTTAACTTTTAACAATATTTTAGTGTTAAACAGTTTTTTTACTCAAGTTTATGTATTTTTGGTCAAAAATTTGTATGGGTTAACAAAAATGTAAAAGTCAAAAAAACTGTTTTCCAAAACAGCTGTATTATCTTTGTTACACCCATATACATTTTGTCTCATATCTCGTGAAAATTTTGATGGTTTCGTCAAGTCTCATGGTCAAACGGGTAAAATATGCTATTTCGGTCGGTTTACAGGTTTATCATGAATGAGCGGAATATTGGTCGGAAAAACATCGCGGAAAAAAGTCAAAGGGTCAAAACCCTAAACTTACGCATAAGGATCAATCTACAAAGCAAGTTACGCGTGGCTGTGAAGTTACTGTAAGAAATGGTTTACGCGTATAACTTACGCTAAGACAATGTTTACGCTTAAGAAACATGTCTTACGATAAGATATTACGCTTACGCATAAGGAATATGGAAAATGTTACGAGTAACTATGGTTACGCGTAGGACATACGCGTAAGATGCTTTTTTTGAACAAAAGGGTTACGCGTAAACTTGGTAAAACTCGACGACCACGACCATTTACCAATTCCAAATACCTTCGACTCAATTAAGACCTCAGTTCATACATCACTGGTCCATGGATCTCAAATCTATACACGAGTTGCAAAACCATATTCTACTACAACCCAAATCTTTCCTAACCATCAATTATCATCTCTCATTAATTTTTAGATCTCAGTTCTATCCTTTTTTGTGTGACCTAAGACACGTCCAAGGACATGAGCCACAAAAGATATTTCATCACCGATCTATTTTGATGTGTTGCTTCAGTGAAATATACGAATGTAAAGGCTCGACTCATAACAATTATGTTATGTTCTACCTTAAATTCGTTTGAGATACAAAAGAGCATAAATTAGTACCTACCTTTGATTTTGAAGACCTTGAAGCCTTCAAAGAAGCACACAAACTTCGAAAGTACCTTATGTTATTTTGTGTTAACCTCGTTTGAAGCAGATGAGTCTAAAGTATTGGTGAGAGAAAAGTTTGGATGGTGAGAGGAGATGGTGAAAGATGGGGGCGCAGTTTGTGTTTAGTGGGATTTGGGATTAGGGCAAACTATTAATACCGGTTATATTTTTTGTGTGGGAGAGATTGGATCAGGCTTTTACTGGGCTCAACTCTATCCGTATGCTTAAGTAAGAGTGGATCGGGTCTTATTGTTTGATGTGGGCCTAATGATCTGAATCTTGGTTGGACTTGTTATCCGCATAAAAGGATATTGAGCTAAAATGAATACATTTTCCAATGTATTTTTAATGCATTGGGTTAATACCTTTTATAAATATGGCATAATGAGTGGTATTTTGGTTCACGAATTTTCACGGGGATACATTTTTGACAAGATCGGGATAAACCATTATCAAAGTTCATTTTAAACCGTTAACGAAGGCTAGTTTTGGGTATTTAACCGCAAGATGTGATTACGGCGAGAATTCATTATTATTTATTTGAGGTTGAAGTGGGATATCACGGATGCGTGTACTTAGTATCTGAAGATATCGGGGTTGGTTGGATGCATGATTCTTTGAGATCCTTGTTCGAGCTTTAGCCGTTTGAATGACAAAGACTTGAGTTATCTAGTTGAACTGATGTAAGGAGTTACGTTGTTGTGCTCACGACTTATAACTATCACTTTTAAGGAGTTACGTTGTTGTGCTCAAGTGTCACACTTAGGTGTGGATAATTTTAGAAACTATAAGTTTACCTTTTTCGATCGATTCAAAAAGGGTTCTTCGTCGACAATAGTGCAAGTTTAAGTCACAAGTTCGGGTTATTTTACTTCAATCTCAAGTTCGTCATATTGGGTTTTCTCCATCAAGAGTCACTACAAAAGCCTTGAATGATAATGGGGTCGGTAAAGAGTTAGGCGAGAAGAGTATACACGAGTAGAGAAGTTTTATCGGTGATTCTCACAAGATATTTATGGTACTTCACACTTGTTCGATTAATTGAACATACATGGTTTCGATGTCTCCAATTTCATCATCAACATACGTGGTGTATGATTCGATTCGTTGAAAACATCGGGGAAGAGAGTATAGGTGTTCCTTGCTTCTTTGATGTTTTGGATTTTTTCAAAACCCGTTTCCTTTCATGAATTTCTTCAATCGGGGAAGAAATGAGACGATTTGTGGTTCAAACGTCTCACTCGGTGTTCTCACTTTCACGAGTTATCGTGTGAAGATTACCTAAATAGGATGTTATGATGCCTCACACACGGTCATTTTATCGAGTAATTGCAGATTAACGGTAACTACTATTCCGATGAGACCGCAACATTGTGGGGAAGTCGTTTCATTTCGCCTTTAGTGGTCTGCATTTGGTGTGAAGCATCTACATACGTGAGAAGATCTTGTTGATTTCTTGCATGTTACCCCGAACGGATTTTCCGCAACAAGTCGATTACCTTGTGTGGTTTATTGCTCATCTACAAATTCTGCTGCGTCTTGAAACTTCAAAAGTTAGAGGAAATGTTCACTACATCAAAGTTTGAATCTGCAAGACGGTTGTCGGTTGGGGAAGGCGATTCGAAACTTCACCAAAAGGAGTGTACTGGAGAAGTCTAAAGACATGCAAGATGAATTGGGGGAAGTTAATCCAATTCTTGCATATTACATCATTCGCCTACAAGTGAAGAAGACAGGTTCTCAAGTCGAGGTACAAGAAGAAGACAAAGAGCGTAAACTGTCATCATCCTCTCACTTGAAGAGCTTATGAAGACCTTTCTTTATTTGTTTTCTATATTTGTAGTAAATGTTGTAAGTAATCCCTTATGTCGTCCCATTGGGGAAGATTGTTGAATCGCTCCTAACTCGTAAATGGAACGACATTGACGGATTACATTTCTATCTTTGTTACCTCAAACACAAGGGCTTGTTATGTCAATTACCCATAGATGTATGTGTTTGGGTATATAAACCCTCCATACTTCCATGGAGGGTGAGCCTCATTAGTGTAACTTTCCTTTTCATTAATAAAACACACTAGTTCTCTCCCTTTTCTCTTGTTTCTCTCTCTAACTTGAAGATGGGTTTCTTCCATCTTCCAAGACCTCCCGATTCACCATATCAACCACATAAACGGTCCTAACATTTAGGAAAAGAACAAACATAAATACTTGAAATACTGTTTAGGAGTGATTCCAACAGAAAATAACTCCAATGGGATGAGGGTTGGAGATTTTGGTGGTGATGGTGTTTTTGATGTTTAGAGGGGTGCCGGTGGTGGTGAGCTTGGTGTCTTTGTTGGTGGTGGAGTGGTGATGGTAATGGGTGTAGGAGTAGCTAAAGTGAGGTGTGTATCATCCCTTATAGGAGATGAGATGGTGAGTGGAGATGACTCGGATGAAGAGCTCAAGTTGACAAAACAACAAGGTCTTACGCTAATCCTAGCGGTTTTCTTGCAAGGATTGGTTGAAGGAGAAGTTTTTGTCATTTTGACTTGAGTTTTTGCTAGTTGATGGTAAGAATGGAGAAGGTGTGAAGATGATCATGGTAAAACCTCTTAATTTATAGAAGTGAAAATTTATGGAGAAATGTGTTTGATTTGATGTTAAACCATAAAAGGGATGAGGTTCCTAATGATTTGGAAGTGGGTTAAATGCTAGTCATATCACCCAAGTCAAGCCATACAAGAGGGATGGAGTGAAGAGGCAAAGATTTGCAATAAATGTGTTCTAATGATTGTAAGATCCTAACAATCGAGACACCACGGATTGCAAGGAACCAAATTTTGGTTCCTTCCTTTATCAAAAGGGTTCCTTGGGTTGATTTTTCAAATTTTTGAATTTTGGTGGGAAGTGGATTTCCTATATGCCTAAGTATGTTATACTAGTTCTAATATGGGTAAAAACTAGTCAAGATTAACTTACAAGCAATGTATGGTAATTTGGAATGTCAAAATAACCGAAATTCAGAAAGTTACCTGGAGGATCCACAACACCAAAATTTTACACAGGCGGAACCCTTAAAGGGTGCCACTGTCCGCCTCATGTGCACGGCGGTACCAATTCTTATAACAGACGGAACCAAAAGATTGGTGCCGTCTGATCCATGGACACCAGAAATCACCACAGAACGTATTTTTAAGTGTCGGGGACATTTCCAAAACTTGAAATTTTGCTCAAAACATGTGACATTAATTATTTCTAGTTAGGAAAAGTAAACAACACATGCACAAACATAGTGGAGCATAGATTTTGACCAAGGGTGAATGATTTTCACATTGAAGTGAAAATGGGTAAAATTTGATAACACACTTGTGCTATCCTCCTGCATGAAATAGTTAGCATACAACATTGTTTTGAGTTATATTATCATCATACAAAATAAAAACAACCAAATTGTATCAAACATTAAAGATAATGTATTTTTCCAAACACTCCTTAAACCGATTCTCACTTGTCCAACTTCTTGTAGATCTTGTTCATCATCCTACCAAGGCACTTGAACATCCCTTGGTTTGCTTGAACTCACTGATTCATTCTCAATCTCGGAAGAGATGCATAATACTCATGAGGTGGAAGGCGAGAGTTTGGAAGACCATCCTCGGAACTATTTGATGATGATGATGATGGAGTTGGAGGTTTTGCTCTCTTGCCTTTTGTCTTAGCAACTCGCTCGTCACTCAAGGGCACAAAAATGTGAGGGATGAGCTCATAGTGAAGGTGCATCCCTTTTGGGATTGGTGGAATTGGTGCATAAGCTCTATAGAGACGGGTGAGAAGCATCCCGTACGGAAGAGCAACCAATCCTTGAGTTGGAATATCAATCATTCTCCTAGCGATGTAGTAGGCTAAATTGAATGGTTGACGGGTGGACAAGTTGTAGAGCATGTGGCAAAGGCAAGCATTGATGTGATCCCTATTCCCTATGGTGCTAATGACATTGGCTCTAAGTAGTTCTTCCCATTTCTTAAATTCCGGCTTAATTTCATTGAGCTCCATTCCATATGGATCTCGGTTTACTTCCTTTCCTTTTCGGGTGACTCAGGTTGTATCTCCCCTTGGGATAAATAGGTATTCACGGATGACATCCTTATTTGCTAAAGGTGTTTGGTAGGGAAGAGAGCGGTCATTGATTGCATCAAGGATGGTGAGTGACCACTTATCCGAGTAGACACATGTCCCTCGGTTGGGAATTCCTAGCACTTGAGCAAAGTTGGTTAAGGAGATAGTGTAGTCGTTTTGATTGATCTTAAACCTAAGGCTAAACTCATCATCTTCATCAATGAAACCGGTGACACTAGCATAAAACTCTAACACAAACCTAGGACAAATAGGTTCATCGATGTCAAGGAGACAATCGAATTGAATAACGGCTAGCTCTTCATGGAGATTGGTATTTTCGATAAAAGAGGAGTGAATGGTTCTACCCTCATGGAAGTACCTAGTCTCTAGACTCTTAAAGATTTCGACTTGCTCCTTTGAAAGTCCTTTGGTTTTGTGGTGTTTGGGAATGTAGTTAACGGTATCCTTGTGATCATAGAATTTTGCGGCTACCATGGTTATTCAATGATGTTATCTCCAATGATTAGTGGGTGAGAAGATGTCAACAATGAGTTGGGTTTAATGTATACACGTTTTGGTAAAGTGGGTTTTGAGGAAGAAGATGTTTCGTAGGTAGCAGTTTTGCCATTGATGTCACCACGGACCAGACGGCACCATAAAAATGGTTCCGCCTTTGTTGTCGTTTGGTGTCGTGGCTACAGTAGCAGGTTTAAAACAAAATTGTTTTGTTTTGTTTATTCTAAGGTTTAGGCTATGTTTATCCTACATGTTTGGTTCCATTAACCCCAAACCAAGTCTAAAAAGATTGAATGGTTCTCGTTTGAGAGGCTTAGTTAGAATATCGGCAGTGTTGTCTTCGGAGGACACTTTCTCAATTGAGATGTTTCACTTTTGAACATTATCGCGAAGAAAGTGATGACGGATTTCAATATGCTTCGTACGAGCATGTTGGACGGGATTTTTTCTGAGATCAATAGCTCATTTGTTGTCGCAAAGTATAACAATATTGTTGAGATGAATTCTGTAATCTACGAGAGCTTGATTCATCCAAAGAGCTTGTTGACATGCTTTTCCAGCTAAGACGTACTCGGCTTCAGTAGTTGAGATGGCTAAAGCCGTTTGCTTCTTTGCAAACCATGAGGTGAGACAATGTCCAACAAAAGTGCAAATACCACTTGTACTTTTTCTATCGACATAGTCACCGGCATGATCCGAGTCGGCATACACTATGGTTTCTACACCCATTCCTTTGGGATACCATAATCCTAAACACGTTGTTCCCTTCATGTATCTAAAAATCCTTTTCAAGGCTTCTAAGTATGATGCCTTTGGGTTTTCTTGAAAGCGAGCACATAGACAAACACTAAACATAATGTCGGGTCTACTAGCCGTGAGATAGAGTAGGCTACCGATCATTCCTCTATATTTAGTGTTATCTACGGATTCACCTTCCTCATCCTTGGTGAGTTTAGTGTCCGAAGACATGGGTGTCTTAGTTGGTTTTGAATCTTCAAGACCAAATTTCTTAAGCATGTCTTTTATATATTTAGATTGATTAAAGAATATGCCATCTTCTAGTTGTTTAATTTGGAGTCCTAGAAAGAAGTTTAATTCACCCATCATACTCATTTCAAACTCGTCGTGCATGATTTTAGAGAAATCATCACATAGCTCTTGACAAGTTGATCCGAATATGATGTCATCAACGTATACTTGAACAATGATAATATGTGACTCCTTTTTCTTGGTAAAAAGAGTATTATCTACTAATCCTATAGTGTATTTGTTCTCGACAAGAAAAGTCTTAAGTCTATCATACCAAGCTTTTGGTGCTTGCTTAAGACCATATAATGCTTTCTTGAGTTTAAAGACATGATGTGGTTTCTCAAAGTCGATAAAACCGGGAGGTTGAGCAACATATACTTCTTCGTTAATAAACCCATTAAGAAATGCACTTTTAACATCCATTTGAAATAATTTAAAGTCATAGGCACATGCATAAGCAAGTAATATTCTAATAGACTCAAGTCTAGCAACTGGTGCATAAGTTTCATCATAATCAATCCCCTCTTGTTGATTATAACCTTGTACAACAAGCCTAGCTTTGTTCCTAGATACTACACCATTTTCATCCATTTTATTTCGAAAAACCCATTTCGTTCCAATTATAGTTTGATCTTTAGGTTTTGGAACTAATTTCCAAACATCATTTCTAACTAATTGGTTTAACTCTTCTTGCATGGCAATTACCCATGATTCATCTTTTATTGCTTCATTTATGTTTTTCGGTTCAATGGTGGATACAAAACAAAAATAATTACTTTGACTTTGGGCTTGTGACCTCAAGGTTCTTTGATTAAGTTGTCCTATGACCTTTTCTAAAGGATGACTTTTAGATTCTTTGATGTTTATAATCTCATTATTTAATGGTTCATCTTCCTTGTCATTTTTAATTATTTCTTGACTTTCTACCATTTGACTTTCAACTAACTCATCATCTACCAAAGGTGATGTCTTAGAGGGAGGTGGACTTTCGTCGAATGTTATGTTCAATGATTCCTTGACTATCATTGTTTCTTTGTTTAAGACAATGTAAGCTTTACTAGTTTGAGAATAACCAAGAAATACACCTTCATAAGACTTTGGGTCAAACTTGGTGAGATAATCTTTAGTATTAAGAATGAAGAATTTACATCCAAAAACTCTAAAATATCCTAAAGTTGGCTTTTTACATTTATAAAGCTCATATGGTGTTTTGTTTAAGAAAGGACGTATTAAGACTCTATTCAAAATATATGTATAAGTGTCAATGGCGTTACACCAAAACTTTTGAGGAATGTTTTGTTCATTAAGCATTGTTCTACTCATTTCTTGAATTGTTCTATTTTTACGTTCTACTACTCCATTTGATTGAGGTGTTCGAGGAGCCGAAAAGTTATGTGTTATACCATTTGTATCACAAAAGTTTCCAGATTGAGCTTCGTTGTCAAATTCACGACCATGATCCATTCGGATCGACACAATTTTAACACCTAGTTGATTTTGAATTTTCTTGCTAAGAATTTCAAATTTATCAAAAGCTTCATTTTTGGTTTTCAAAAACAACGTCCAAGTAAACCTTGAGTAATCATCTACTATGACCAAAGTGTATAAGTTGCCTCCATAGCTTGTTATAGCGGATGGACCAAACAAGTCCATATGCAATAGTTCTAGACATTTAGATGTGGACACCATATTTTTAGATTTATGACTACTATGGGTTTGTTTACCAATTTTGCAAGCGTCGCAAAAGTGTTGGTCATATTTAAGTTTTGGTAAATTCCTAACTAGCTCTTTTGAAGATAAGTTTTATATAAGTCTCATATTAGCGTGATCTAAGCGTCTATGCCAAAGAGTTGAGCTATCATCTAACGTTGTTAGACAAAGTTTGTCATTAGATGTTTTATCTATTTTCATGACGTATATGTTATTTTTCCTAACTCCTTTAGCTATGGTGATACCATCTTTTAGTATTTTACTACCATTTTCATCAAATAGTACTTTATACTTTTTATCACATAATTGGCTAATACTAAGTAGATTAAATCCTAACCTATCTACATGAGCAACATTTTCAATAGTTAGGGAGTTATGAGCGATCGTACCTTTGCCAATGATTTTGCTTTTGAGATTGCTACCTCATACTCTTGGTATGATGAGAAGAGACTTTTGTTGCCCGTCATGTGTCGTGAGCATCCACTATCTTTTATCCACTCATCAGGTTCTAATCCAACTTTCAAGCATACCTAAGAAGCAAATAACTCAAGCATTTGGTCCCCAATATCTCATGGGTCCGTTTGGGTTAAACATACCATTTATTTGATTCATGTATGGAAATGATGGGTAAGAGTTCCATGTCATGTAATATGTAGTTTGATATGGTCTAAGAAAGTTTTGATTCCAACCGTTGTGTTGGTAGTTGGGTTATACGTTGTGGTTGCTCTTAGGAAAGGGGCGTTTGGCAAAAGATGTTTTATGTCGTTGTTGAGTAGTTTTTTTTATCTAAATTCATTTTTAGCAAGTCCTACTCCTGATGTAACAGCTGGTTTTAGTTTAACACTATCCTTAGTTTTCTTTGTTACTTTGACAAATTCGTTACGGTCAGTATCACAAACATTACATCTGTTTGAAGTACCCACGGCACCATTTCTTTCAACGGACGGAACCCTTATTATGGGTCCGTGCGGTCCGTGTTGTCTGCGGCAGCTTTCTGATTTGTTTGTCTTTTTCGCCGCTTTGTTTTGACTCCTTGGAATTAATACCTCATTAAATCATAGCCCATTCATGTCTCCTGGTGTTTTATGTATTTTAACTATTTCATCGGCAAGAGCGATGTTTTTGTTAAACCTTTTAAATTTAGAATTATATTCGATTAGAATAGCTTGTGTGAGCTTTAGTTTTTCTATTTCAAGATTAAGCTCTTGACATGATTTGCAATCATCGCCATTTGCTTTTCCCTTTTCTAATCGTTTTGCCTTTTCTTTTAACTCATAGACTTCATTTTCTAAAATTTCCTTTTTAGTCTTTAAAAATTTATTTTTAGTTATGATTTTTAGACTTAGCTCACACAATTGATTGTATTGTTTTTGCAAGGTGTCATCATCAATAGAAGAATAAGATGAGTCAGAATGTACCTCATTTGACTCATGTGCCATTAGAGCGATTTCCTCCGTGCTTGATTCTTCATCATCTTCACTATCACTCCAAGCACCACTTACAAAATCTCGTTGAGTTTTGATTTTAGGTGGCTTGGGACAATCTCCTATTAGATGACTTGCATCACAACATCTAAAGCACTTTCTTTCACCTTTACCCTTTTTGTCATCCCGATCTTTTTGGAATGGCTTCTTTTCTTCTCGAGGTTGTCTTACAAACTTTCCTCTTCTTTAAAGAACTTTTGAAATCTCTAACGCCATGGCATACTCTTCATCTTCACTACGGAGCAAGATTCGTCATCATCACTTGATTCCGTTCTTTCTTTTAGAGCAACGGATTTGATTTTCTCTCTTTTTCCTTTGATGATTTCCGAATCTTTCTCCATTACCATTTTGTGTACTTTAAGGTTTCCGATTAGCTCGTCTAGTGACATTTTTGAGAGATCTTTTGATTCTTCAATGGCCGTCACTTTATCTCTCCACTTCGGATGGAGTGCTCTAAGAAATTTCCTGACAAAGTTCTTACTACGAAAAGATTCATCGAGTGCTTTAAGTGATGTAATAATAGTATTAAAGCGAGCAAAGCCACAATCAATGGTTTCATCTTCAGGGATAACAAATTGTTTATATTATTGAACAAGAAGATCAATGTTGTTATCCTTGACTTGTGAATTTCCTTGATGTGTAACAATCAAAGATTCCCAAATATCTTTGGCGGTTTCACACATAAAAGTTCTTTCATATTCTTTTCTAGGCAAAGCATTATAAAGCATCATTTTAGCTTTATTGTTTTTAGCAGTTAATTTCTTTTGTTCATCAACAGAAATATCTTTTGTTGTAGAACTAAAATCCCCTTTAACAATAACAAACCAAATATCTATATTTTTTGATTTTACATATGTTTCAAAACGGTTTTTCCAATAGATAAATCCATTGGTTTCAAAGAGTGGTGGTCTTTGCATAGATTGCCCTTCTTTAAAGTTTTCAGAATCCATGGATCGTTTCAAGTTTATAAAATACAATATATTTTAGAAATTCTTGAGCAACGAGGCTCTCGTACCAATTGTAGAAAACTAGAAGGGGGGTTGAATAGTTTACCGATTAAAAATCTTTGTTTTGAAACTTATTGAAAGATCAATTGATATTGATCTTAGATATGTTAATGAAATATGTAAGCAATATGTAAAGAGTAAATAAGGAAAGAAATGATCAAATCACAACAAGTTGTTTATAGTGGTTCGGTCTACAATGACTCTTTTTCCTTGCCCTATTCCACTCCACGAGTCTCACACTCGAGAGTTTAACTTCACTAGTCAACAAGCTCCTTTCACCGGCGGGGAAACCTGTACACTTCGCTTACACTATTTCCGACACTAAGCTAAATGTCGAGTTATTTCCAAGGGTACAACCACTCCCACACACAATGTATTTTGAGGACTAAAATACTAACCACTCACACTCACAAGATTATGATAGTTTGGTACAACAATGAAGTATGAATCAACACAAAATCATACAACACCAAACAAACAAGACTTCCAACTTCTCGTTGAAGCTTGAATGTGACTTGATCTTCTTTGCTACAAAAGAGATCACTAATATGATATGAAACTGAGTTAGAAAGGTTAGAGAGAAGAAATGTATGAGAGTATGATAGAAAGGGGTGAAAAACAACTTGGTTTGGCTTTGCTATTAATAGCCAAAACCATCAGCAAGCACCACAGACCGCGGACCCCTTAAAAGGGTTCCGCCCGTTATAAGTTTTGGTGCCGCCGAGGTCTGACAGCAAGATATCAAGATCTTGCCAAAGTCAACCATATCTATGCAAGATTGTGTAAGATAGGAAGAGTCCAAATCTACACAAAATATCTAATGAAATCTTCCAATGATTTCCATGATGCATCACATGATGTCATGTGTTGTTTTCCTATTTTTAGAAACATGCAAATACATAAGTAATGTTTAGTTTTTAAGAAACTAAAACCTTCTAAAAACTACTATCATACATTACGGTTAGAGTCATATCAAGATATGATTAATCACAATGTAAATGCTTGAGTGATGAAGATATTATTTGAAAAAGCTTGTTTTAATATCTATTAAACTTTGACAAGCTTTAATCTTTATAAAAATTAAATTTACTTTTGTCGTTAACAAAACTTCGGTAAAGATCAAAAATATAAATAACGTTTAATGACGATATTTGTATTAACAGTTTTGTATAATGCTTTACCTAAAAAGGAATTCAAAAGAATCTCCATGCTCAAAACTTCTAAAGAGATTTGGAACTCTTTAGTTGTAACTCATCAAGGTAATCAACAAGTGAAAAACAATAAAATAGATCTATATGTTCAACAATATGAACAATTTTCAATATCGGATGAGGAAACTATAGATCATTCTTTTGCTAACTTTAATACTATAATTACATCTTTACAAGCACTTGATGAATCTTTTTGTAGTCGTAACCATGTTAGGAGATATCTAAGGGCACTTCCATCCAAGTGGAGATCTAAGGTGACGGCAATCGAAGAGTCAAAAGATTTGACAATCCTCACCCTTGATGAACTCATAGGCAATTTAAAGGTCTATGAGCTTGTCCTTGCTAAGGATTCCGAAGCCTCAAAGGTGAAAGAGAAGCACAAATATCTTGCCCTTAAAGCCAAGAAGACCTCAAGTGATGAAGAGAAGTCCTCTTCGGATAGTGATGACGAGGAGTATGCCATGGTGGTAAGGGACTTGAAAAAGTTCTTTAGAAGGAAGGGAAGATACGTCAAACAACCGTATGATGACAAGAAAGGATTTTGGAAAAGCAAAGAGGACGAGAAGCCAAGGGATGATCGTGCTTGCTTTAAATGTGGGGACCCAAACCACTTTATTAGTAAGTGTCCCAAACACGATGATCAAAAGGCATTCGTGAGCGGCTCGTGGGGAATGAGCGAGGAGGAGGACGAAAAATTTTGTCTCATGGCAAATGACGAGGTATGTCACGAATACTATAGTAGCTCATCAATAGATGATGACTCATTCTTAACTAAGTTTTTACATGACTACACAATAGGTACAACCTAAAGTAAACCACAAACTAATTACTTGCACTAAATGTTACACATCACTCTTTTACCTTGAAGTTTTACCATAGTCAAAATAGGTGGGTAAAACCCTGGCTATTTTACCATCAACAAAAACAAGTAAAAATCAAGAACAAACGCTGGCGTGTTTGTGGACTTGTATCTTTCTAATCAAAGAGAACTAGGGCGTGAGATAAGGATGCCCAAAACAACAAAGCACAAACCCCTACTTTGGATAATCATTGCGAGTCATAGAGTTTTTCTTAATAGTAATTTTGTAAGATAAAGTTTCAAAATTTTTGAAAAAACATAAAATATTTAACAACTTGGATTTCGATTAACGAGCCATAAAGATAAGTACGATAAGTATAGAAGAGACTTCATGTTAAAATCGATAAAGCATTAACATTGCATAAACTTGAACTCGAATACTAAAAACATGCAACTAACTCAGTCACGAGTGGTTTATTCACATTACTTAATTTGTTTTCCATCCAAAAATTGGCGGTTGGCCCCATTTGTGTTAGCGGGATGGTAACCAAATGCACTTTATTGAGAATACTAGGAGAATAAACTCACCGAGGGCATTGTTGCTCACATCATCTCTATGGTGTCGATTAACTTACATCATTAGTTAATTACAATCTTTGTCTTATTGAGTTCGTTTCATGAGACTTAAGGCAATATATCTTGTGTTGCATGATACAAATGTTGCAACTCGAACTATGGGTGCAACAACGTGGCCCAACCTTGAAACTTGTGTTCAAGTTACTAAGCAAACAAACTATGGGTGGATAATAACGTAACCCACAACTTATTTCATCGATATTTGTATTTATTACAATAATCGCTCAAACTCGAAACTTTTGAACTCATTGTTTTAATCATAAACTCTATGAATTTGTGTTGATTTTTAGCATGTTTATCTCGATAATTTACGAGATGGCACGGAAGAAACGGATACTCGAAGGCTATATTATCATTCGATAACTTATTTAATAAACAATAAAACCTTTGGGACCTCATTTTGTAAACTCGATATTTATATAAATCGAATGATAAATCTTTTAAATGATACAATTAGAGTTCGTTTTTTTGTTATTGGGCAACTGATTGAGTATCGAGGCGATTATAGAAAGCATCTAAGGTCGAACTATAACTATTTTTACAAAGAAAACATTTTATAGCCTTTCGCCTCGTGCCTTCCATCCTCCGTAATTATGTGACAGGCTTTATAACACAAACACTTTAGTATCTTGATATACCGATCACTTTATCACAAATAAACATACTTGCATGAGTCTATTCTAAGGCATTATGTTAATCACATTTTCCAGAGCATGTACCTACTTTTATATTTTCAAATTTATGAAACCTACTCAAGACATTGTAACGATTACAATGGTTTCTCCTATCTTATTTACACTAAACATATATTCACCATTTTTGGCAACTTTCCTTGATATTCTTACTTCCATCTCTAAATAATGAGTGAAAACACTAGACTCCCAAACACCCAATCTCCTTGTAACTCATCGTTAAGTACAGATGTTAATTGGAAATCTTAAGTAGGATGACTTACAATGTCTTTATTTGAATGGATTGGGACGCCTTTTTATTTAAATAAAGAAATTGTGAATCGGGAACCATAAGTTCATATTTCTTTATTTACATTGTTTAGACCTTTCTATGTAAATAATGAATTATAGATGATATAAGTACAAACTCGAATATCACAATAATTCACAAAGCTAACGTAAATTTACATTACATTAGAATCCATGAATATTAATACATAGATATAATTAGCATCGGTAGTGCTAATGTTACAAAAATCACCAAATAAGGTATGGTATCGCCAAATGGTTGATCCGCCAAGCTAATGAAAACACGATTACACCTATGAGGCGAGAATCATGGTGGATGTAGTATCTTGATTATTACATAACAAATATAAATGAGTTATTAAGCATGATGAATGAAATAACAAGGCGTAGCTCAATATATATAAACAATACTAAGCCTTTTTATAACAAAAGTGGGCTTCCCGTTAGTAAAACAAACAAACACAACCCACATTTAAATTAAAAGGGCCTCGGCCTAGATTACAAAACAAACACACCATTAAGCGTATTGGGTTTCAACCCAACAACCAACACTAGATGCAACTCAATGAGTGCTAACAAATTACCCTCAAAAAGATAAAAGATTACACGATAATGCAAATAAAATAAAATTTATTCAACATAATTACCCCATAATTTATCCACGATGTGGTTAGGATCACTAGTGATTCACTAAGATCAAAAACACATAATCTTCATCCATAACGTTGGCGTAGCGCGACAACTAATAAAGTGCGGCATTTTGAGTATGATATGAGAAATATAGGTGGAAAATTTAGTATGAAGGAATGAGGATTAAAATGGGGTATTTATAAAAAGAAAATAGCCGTTGGGGGTACTATTCCTGACCGTTGGGGGATACTGTTCATGACCATAAAAAAAAAAAAAAAATTATTGTTCACCTTACTAAGGAACAAACTAATTCATCATCTACAAAAGCTGAAGTTTAACAACTTTCTCTCATTCGAAAATTTTTCGATATTAACAATTTGATTTTCACAAGCTATTATGAACCATGTTATTTTCAAAAACATGATAGACCTTATAAAATAACAATCTTCATTCAAAATAATTTTCTTTTCATAAGTTTATATGATAGGGTGGTGGCAACCATAGGAAATTTCAATTAAACTAATATAATATTCTAACAAAGAATACTTATTTATTTCGTCCAATTTTTAAAAAAGCGATATCCTTTTATTTGATCACAACAACTAACTAATGTGACGTAACTCATATACATAATAAACATTAGTATTCGTCAAGTATAAAGGTTTTCAATTTGTCATTGTCGTTATTACGTTAACAACAATTATTAAACTTTCAAGTTAAACGTTAACGTTTATTTGTTTACATGAAACCCAATTTATTATAACACGCTTTTTCATTAATGCTAAGTACAACATTCAATACCTAGAGTACAAGTCATTAAAACGAAACCTAGCTATACTTTAATCCGTTACAAGCTAATAGACAACTCTAATTTTATGTACATGATATATTTTCAAAATATTAATGTACAAGTTGTGTACAAGTCCTTAATGCATAAAGCAATGTTTACATAAAATCACATTATAAACCTCAATGTACCTACTTTAAAGCACATGATACAAACCAATATTGCACAAGCCCTTAAAAATATATTTTATTTTTAGTAAGTACCACTAAACAATGCTAATGTACAAAAGCGACAATACACCAAACTTAAGTCTTTACTTTTATTATTTACATGTACATTAACCTAAACTATATTTTACCTAAAGTAAATTAGAAACTTAACTAAGTTTTTATGAAAACCCTAGTTAAAATTGAACTAACTAAGTTACCATTTAGTTACCTAAGTACTACATGTAAATGCCCTAACCACACCTAATTACTTGCACCTAAACATCACTCTTTTTTACCTTGAAGTTTTACCATAGTCAAAATAGGTGGTAAAACAAGCCACCATTCGACATCTTTGCACTCACCACATACAAAATACCATGCTACACATCACCTTGTTTTCCACCATACACCTTATTGTGGTATGACCTAGTATAAGTGTCAAATTACTTTCCACAACCCAATACTTGCTATATAAATCGACCAAACACCCTCATTATACTTCATCACCATTCGAACACACACACACCCCCACATTGATCTTGAAGTCTTAGTAGCAAACTTAGAAATCCATTTGTGGTTCTTGTCAAAACCCAAGAATAAGTCTTTAAACTCATTCCATTTCGCTCTCACTTATAATATCAATTGCATAATGTTAAAAAGGATTTTATAAGGAAGCGTAGCAACTTAAAAGCAGTACACGAGTCAAAGTTATGGTCTAAACAGTTGCATAGTATCGCATAATGAATATGATAAACTTTGCAAAACTAGCTTAAAAGTAATCAACAAAAACAAGTTTTTGAAAAATCAAAACAAACGTTTAGATAAGGAAGTCATAGAGTTAAAGGCAAAATTAAAACGTCTAGAAAAGGGCAAGATAGCAAGTGGCGAATATGAACTATGCGTTCAACTTCAAACACTAGTTGATCAACTAGATTCTAAGATTGCTAGAATGAGTACTAATACTCTAGATATGATATTAGATAGTGTTAAAACATGAAACAACAAAAAAGGTTTAGGTATTCAGCAACTTGATGTGTCAATTAGTGAAAACAAAGAAACACAATTTGTAAAAGCAATAGTAAAACAAGCCACTGTTGTGGCGGTTCCCACGGATCCCACAAAAAGGGAACCGGCTAGTGTACAACCAGGGATCCGTGGGTCTGCTGAAGCAAACAGTGGTAATAACATAGCTTCCTCTTCTAGAACTGATTTTGTCATCGTTAATAAGAAGAAACCAACTTATATTACCATTAGACAACCACCCCCAAGATATAATCAAAGTTTTGTAAGAAACAAAGGTCCATCATTTTCAAAACCAAACACATCTAGGAGACCTAATAATGTTTACCCGAGAAGTAACCATCAAATGGGATGGAACCCAAATATGCAAAATGGTTTTGCATTTCAAAACTTTGCACTATGGAATGCATATTCACCTTATCCATACATGTTTAACATGAATGGAATGTTTAACACTAATGGACCCATGAACAAATGGGGACCAAACTTTTGAGTTAATTGTTTTCTTAGGTGTGCTTAAAGGTCGACCTAGATCCGGATGAATGGGTCAAGGATAGCAGGTGCACGAGGCACATGACCGGCAATAAAGATCTATTCTCCACATATAAATCCTTCAATGGAGGAAATGTGGTGTTTGGAAATAGCAAAAGCAAAATCATCGGTAAAGGTACGATTTCTATCAAATCTCTGACCATTAACGATGTGTGTCACATAGAAAACCTAAACTGTAATCTCTTAAGTATAGGACAAATATGTGATAAAAGTGCAATGTACTTTTACCGAAACCGTAGTAAGATATTAAAAGCAGCATCACCATAGGTAGAGGAATTAGGAAACATGGAGTCTACGTCATTAAAATTGGTAATGAACCTAAAGACAAATTTTGTCTTACCTCTATGGATGATACTTCGACCTTATGACATCGAAGATTGGGTCATGCCAATATGTGACTTCTTCAATCGCTATCATCCAAAGATCTAGTAAGAGATCTACCTAAATTGAAATATGAACATCACTTTTGTGATGCTTGTAATGTAGGAAAACAAGTCCATTCTGGTCACAAAGCTAAAAACATGGCGTCTACAACTAAGTGTCTAGAATTACTACACATGGATTTATTTGGTCCATACGTTATCCAAAGTTATGGAGGCAACTACTACACTTTGGTTATAGTGGATGATTATTCTAGGTACACATGGACCAAATTTTTAAAGAACAAAACTGAAACGTTCGATTACTTTGAAATATTAAGTAAGAAAATACAAAGACAATTAGGAAGTCCTATAGTGTCTATTAGAACGGATCATGGTAGGGAATTCGATAATGAAGTGCAATTTGGAGCCTTATGTGACGCTAATGGTATTACTCACAACTTCTCGGCTCCTCGCACTCCACAATCGAATGGAGTAGTTGAAAGAAAGAATAGAACCCTACAAGAAATGAGTCGGACAATGCTAAATGAGCAATCCATACCTCAAAAGTTTTGGTGCAATGCCGTTGATACTTCAACGTACATACTTAATCGAGTCTTAATTAGACCAATTTTAGGTAAAACTCCATACGAGTTACTTCGAGGCAAAAAGCCTACGTTAGATCACTTTAGAGTCTTTGGTAGCAAATGTTTTCTTCTTAATACTAAAGATTACCTCACAAAATTTGATCCTAAATCAACCGAAGGTATCTTTTTATGTTATTCTCCTAATAGCAAAGCTTACGTCATATTAAATAAAGAAACAATGAAGGTAGAAGAGCCATTAAATGTAAAATTTGATGAAAGTCCACCCAAACCCACTCCACCTCTTGTCGATGACGAGATTGTCGAAAGTGAAGCTATTGTAATAAAGAAAAAGATTAATGAAGAAGAAGAACCTTTAAATAATGAAATCATAAATATTAAAGAATCTAAAGATCACCCCGTAGATAAGGTTATAGGAAAGTTAAACGAAAGAACCTTAAGGTCTCAAGTCCAAAACCAAAGTAGCCTATTTTGTTTTGTCTCAACCATAGAACCTAAGAATACACAAGAAGCCATAAAAGATGAAAGTTGGGTAATGGCTATGCAAGAAGAGTTAAATCAATTTGTTTCTAATGATGTTTGGACATTTGTCCCTTCACCTGGTAATCAAACCATAATAGGAACCAAATGGGTTTATAAAAACAAGTTAGATGCAAACGGTGTAGTGTCGGTATAATCAACAAGAAGGAATAGACTTTGATGAGACCTATGCCCCCGTGGCTAGATTAGAGTCTATAAGAATACTTCTTTCTTATGCTTATGCTAATGATCTTAAGCTTTATCAAATGAATGTCAAAAGTGCTTTTCTAAATGGTTTTATTAATGAAAAAGTATATGTAGCTCAACCTCCGGGCTTCATCGATTTTGAAAAGCCTAAACATGTATACAAACTAAAGAAAGCCCTTTACGGTCTTAAACAAGCTCCAAAAGCTTGGTATGATAGACTCAAGTCATTCTTAATCAAACACAACTACACCATGGGGTTAGTTGATAACACACTTTTTACTAAGAAAAAGGAGTCACATATAATCATTGTTCATATATATGTAGATGAAATTATATTCGGATCTACTTGTCAAGATATATGTGATGGTTTCTCTAAAATCATGCATGACGAGTTCGAGATGAGTATGATGGGAGAACTTAGTTTCTTTCTTGGTCTACAAATCAAATAAGTGGAAGATGGTATCTTCTTTAATCAATCTAAATACATTAAGGAAATGTTAAATAAATTCGGTTTAGAAGAGTCAAAACCAATTAGGACACCAATGTCATTCGACACTAAACTCACAAAAGATGAAGACGGCGAATCCGTTGATAACACTAAATATCGTGGTATGATTGGTAGTCTTCTCTACCTCATGGCTAGTAGGCGGATATCATGTTTAGTGTTTGTCTATGTGCTAGGTTTCAAGAAGATCCTAAAACATCACATCTAGAAGCCGTCAAAGGATATTTAGATACATTAAGGGCGACTCAATTAGGATTATGGTATCGTAAGGGTGCGGGAGTAGAAACAATTGTATATGCGATTCGACCATGCGGTGATTATGTTGACCGAAAAAGTACAAGTGGGGTATGTACTTTTATGGGATGTTGTTTAACATCTTGGTTCTCAAAGAAACAAACGGCATTAGCAATATCAACAACTGAAACCGAATATGTCACCGCCAGCAAAGCATGCCAACAAGCACTATGGATGAAACAAGCGTTAGTTGACTACGACATTCATCTAAGTGACATAGCCATTCTATGTGACAACAAAGGCGCCATCGATTTAAGCAAGAATCCGGTATTACATTCTCGCACAAAGCAGATAGAGATTCGTCATCACTTCTTAAAAGACAATGTTCAAAGGGAACATCTCTATTGAGAAGGTAGCGTCCGAAGACAACATAGCCGACGTCCTCACCAAACCGTTAAAGCGGAACAACTCAACCTACTTGTCTTGGTCTTGGTCTCATGGAACAATCGTCAGTAATTTGCTTTTAACTCTACAAGGTATGTAAACACTAGCCTTCTACTTTTGAGTCTAGGATCTCTATTTCACGCACAACTCACAAGCAATACGGAATTTTCAAAACCCAAGATAAGTTTTTCACTTATAACTCATAATTTTCTCTTATTCTTTCAAAATAAGTACAAGTTGCAAACACGTAATTACATACACATCTTATTTTAAAAGGATAAACGTTTTTATTCACACATAGAAACCTCTTTTCAAAATGTTTTCTAAAATGATACCTCTTCCCGTATCAATTTCACAAAAGACATTTCTCACGTCTAGGACAAATCGCTTTTTCATTATTAATACAAAGTAAAAACCCGTTTTCATTGCATCTCATGTCTTTTGAATGCTAAAGAGGACACATAACTAATATGTGTTTTCGGGTACATTCATTTAAGCAACAATGAATTAGGAGCACTCGGGTTATCTCACAAAATAGTGTGCTTTTTCACTTCTAGTTTATTTTTCTTTTCTTTTTAGGAGTCGAGATAACCGCAACTCCAAATGGTTTGCATATAGACACACTAGGCACAAATGTTTCCAAAAGGAAAATTTTGAGCTGCTCGAATCACCATTACCACGGATCCCGCTTTTAATCTTGGACGGATCCCTCGAGGAAGGATCCGTGAGATGGGAAGCTAGTTTTATCTTCTATTTTTCTCACTTTGGATGAAAACTTCAATATTTTTCATCATTCATTTTTTTTGGAGTATGTTCTTTAATGCTTGTGTTCTCATGATCACATGCCTTAAATTCATATCTAATCATTAGATTTTAATCCACATTTTGGGTCAAGCATTCATTACAATGCATTATTTTTCTATAAATAGGATTCCTAAAATGCTTGCATATTCATTTCATCTTCACAAACAAACACCACCATGTCATCCAAAAGATCTTCCAACTTAGATGAATCACCTAGTGCAAACAATCCTTTTCAAGAAATCCAAAACTTTGTACTCCCACCTTCCAAAGTACCACCACCCAAATCTAGAAATACCGCACGGATTAGCATCCGGACTTGTTGTTTAGCAAAACCATCATCAAATGGTTCATCACCAACCACTATTTCACCACAAGATGCTTCCATTATAGCACCTCCTTCATCACCAACAATGTGGAAAACTAGAAGGGGGGGTTGCCAATTAAAACTCGTTTTAAACTATTTAGATCGACTTATGTCAATCTATTTGGATGTGTGTTGGATGTTGATAAACAAACATATAGAAGTATAAGTATGTAATGAAAAGATAAGAGTAAGAAGCACAAAACCACAACGCGAGTATTTATAGTGGTTCGGCTACAATGACACCTTCCTTGCCCTACTACACTCCTCGAGTCACCTACTCGAGAGTTCGTAATCACTATACGACACCGACTCCTTATGGTGGAGAAACCTTCACAACGTTTCCTACTCTTTTTCCGGTACTAGGCTAACCATCGGGTTCTTTTACACCAAGGTGAACCACACCTATCACAACGTCGCCTACCCTTTATCCAGTACTAGGCTAGATACTGAGTTCCATTACAATGGAGGAACTACTACCCAACACTACACCAACGACTAATCCCAAAGGAGACCAACTCCTTATTACAACATCATCAAGGATATCAATATCCTTGGATCAAATACTAATCTATCTTGTACATCGAAACACACCATATCGAATGTACATCTAAGGCACCTTTCACTAATGCCTTTAACTAGATCTTCAAGACACCCTTCACTAATTTCTTGTGATTTGACTTCTAGGCACCCTTCACTATTGCCTATAATACGGACGATCGACACCTTTCACTAATGTCTTCGTCTTGACACTTGAGACATCTTTCACTAATGTCTTCAACACTACACTTCTTAGAAGAAAGAAAGAATCATCAACAAGAGGACTTGATGGTCTTGATGATGAGGAAGTATGGCAACTCATGGACTTGAGCTTGCTTGACGTCAAAGGTGGTGATCTCGCCTTTAAGAGGAACCTAGAGAATCACACAAAACAAAACTACAAACATAGATCACTTGGATCTGGGGTTAGAGAGTTTTAACTCAAGGAGAAAGTATGTTAGAAAGGGGTGAGAAACAATGAATGGCTCATTATTTATAGAGAAAATGCCTCATCGCTCCCGGATCCCACGGATCCTCCCATTGGGATCCGTCTAGCGTAAAGCTAGGGATCCGTGGACGCTACTCTTGCCCATGGGTATTTTGGTTATGGGTCATGGGTCATGGGTCATGGGTTATGGGTTGATCCATGGGTCTTTACTAGATACAATGTATCTTATGAGTGCAATGCACCTAGTCAAATGGGTATGGGTCAATACCATGGGTTATAGATATTATCCATATATGATATAAGCATGATGTCATGCAATGGGTTATGGGTCAAGCTCCATGGATATGGGTCATGGACTTTGGGTTGTACCCAACTACATTAAATGTATTTGGTCAATGAGTTATGATACTTAAGTTTCTACCCATTTATATTACCCAATATACTACATACTAGTTATGTGTATATTTTACCCAAATATGTAAACACTAGTTGTTGTACATATGTAATACTAAATTATAAAATCACTTATACTTGTTTTAGTGTTTTATGTGAGAACGTAAGTGTATTAGAAACTATTAGTTCAAACCATTTACGTATTTTATTTGTTTCGTTAAAATGATTTTACGTTTGTTATCGACAAAACATTAGAAGATCGTAAAATATAAATAAACGTTTTTACGGCTTATTTGTATTAACAAACAAGTACACCAACTTCATCACCCATCAACTCACCACCTAAGGTCACTCTTTTGGAACTCCTTACGACTCCAACAAGATCTCAACAACCAAAACAAAAAGAAAGTCTTTTCAACACCTCCCACTTCTCCAAACACAATTTTCAAAGACCTTGAAACCTCACCACCCTTAGCTCCCATTTTGTTACAAGAACATCTAGGTTCTTTTCCACCACCACTTCCAACCATTCCGGACTTTGATCCGTATTTTTCAATTTTTCCACCACAACTTCCGCAACTCACAAATCAAAGTCACACGGAAAACTTCCGCACTCATTACCCACATCACTTACATTGTGAACATTGCCAATCCACTAGGGATTTTGCAATATAGATTAGGGAAGAAATGCGAGTCATACTCAACCTCATTCTTGATCGCATCAACATCATTACTCATCAAAACCTCCATTCATAACCTTATGCAAGCTTGGAAGGAATCATTATTACTATTTTTATTATTTTTCTCTTGAGTCATTTTTTTTAGAACAAGTCTTGTTCTTACTTTTACATATTTGTATGTGGCATAAATACCACTACATTTTGTTGTTTTATTACAAGGTCTTGTTTACATACCTTGGCTCTCAATCTTGATTCTCGTCGATCACAAGATTATTTATGCATGTTACTACTAACCCTTTCTTTGTAGGATTTTTTTTTCTCACTTGACGCCCCAATCTGGGGGGAGCTACCGTCAAGGGAGAGTAAGCAATACGTGGACTATTTTTCCACTTTTTATTTCTTCGTTGGGTTAACTTTTTGTTTCGACAAAAAGGGGGAGAACAAGTAAAACTTAGGCTTTCAAAACATACATCTAATCTTAAGTTTTACTCATCATAACATTATGCTTTGTCATTAAAAAAAAGGAGGAGATTGTTAATACAAATAAACCGTAAAAACGTTTATTAATATTTAGCGATCTCTTTGTGTTTTGTTGATAACAAATATAATGTTATCATAAGTAAAATTATAAGGATACATGTTGGATACATGTTATTTTTATAAAGCATTTACATATAGTCATTTAATACAAATTGTTGTAATAAATCATTTGTTGTAATAGTTTATTAGGATGGGTAAAAATCACAACCCATGGAGCATATCCATAACCCATGGTATTGACCCATATCCATTTGACTAGATGCATTGCATCTATTAGATACATTGTATCTAATGAAATACCCATGGACCAACCCATAACCAAAAAACCCATGGGCAAAGAGGAGCGTCTCACGGATCCCTAGCTTTACACTAGACGGATCCCTTAAGGGAGGGATCCGTGAAACAGTGGCAAGATTTTGCATATAAATAGAGAGTCATTTCTTCATTTCTCTTCACCCATCTTCTTTCTAAATCTCTCATATACTCTTACTCTCTTCTAACAAAAGATCACTTTATCTAGAGAGTTGTTCTTCTTTCTTCTATTGTGATTCTCATATAGGTCCTTCTCTAAGGTGAGATCACGAGCTCACTACAAGTCATCCAAGCAAGGGGTCCTTGATTGATTTGTTCCTCCACAAGATTTCTGTAGAAAAGATCTTGTACTTGATATTTCACATAGTTGTTGTGCAATAGTCGTGTTGGTTTGGTCCTCCGTGTTACGGACTCGGTATTTAGCTTTGTACCGGAAAAAGGTATAAGCAACGTTGTGTAGGCTTCTCCACCAAGTTGAAAGAGCTTGTTGACATAGTGCTTGAAATCTCGAGTAGGTGACTCGGGGAGTGGAGTAGGGCAAGGAAGGTGTCCTTGTAGCCGAACCACTATAAATTGGTTGTGTCATTTCTTTCCCTTGCTTTACTTTATTTACTTTCATTACTCTTAGATCTATACTTTATCTTCATCCATACGATTTCACATAACATCGAATCTAAAGTTTTTAAGAAACTAACTTAATTCTAGTTTTCCACAAGATCTTCAAAGCCTCCTTTCTAACTTTCACAATCTTTCAAGTGACCACGATCGTTGGGAATGCTTGTTTGACAACTCAAGGAGCTTCATGGTTAAAGGTATGAGGTCTCTTTTAGTTAATTCTTCTACACAATCACAATCAAGTCCAACAAGATGGAATAAACTAGTACCCATTAAAGTTAATATTGCTATGTGGAGAAAAGAAAATAGAAGACTTCCTACAAGAGTAAACTTGGATAACACAAGGATTGATCTAGACACGATAAGATGTCCTATTTGTGACAACGATCTTGAGACGGAAGAACACATTATTGTGAAATATGATATTGCAAAGTCGGTATGAAATGGTGTCCTCAATTGGTGGAATATTCATAATGTCCAAATCGAGACCCTAAACGATTTCCTATCACTTTGTAGTAGAACAGCCTTGTTTACCACCCTCTTAGCCGTGTTTGATGCGGTTGTGAACTCCAAAGTTTGAGTACTTTGGCGCTTTAGAAATGATTCGTGCTTTGCAATCAAACGTCCAAACCAAAGTCTCATCCTAAGCTACATCAAGCAACTTTCTATCACTTGCATTAGCAATAGGCTTCATAACTTAGATATTAATTGGATATAGTGGCTATTTAATCCTTGAAATGCTCTATCCACTCCTTTGTAATGTTTTGCCTAGCATCTTGCTAAGCTTTTAATCTTATTCTCCGCCGTTAAAAAAACTTACCTACTTCAGTTTTATTATAAATAACGATGTAGATGTAAACTGTTAAAACTTAAAACTAATAAAATCGATCACTTTCAAAAAGATAACAATATTAAATACATACTCAATTGGTCTTATTTAAAAGTAACACATTCTCCTCCAAGAAAACGTGAAAAACATAATTAAGCTTAAAACACCTAACAAAACAATTACAATAACAAACCCAAAGTGACCAAATCCTTCGACAATTTCACCATGTTGATCTTCTTGTGTTTCTAGGCTTCTAAAATACTGCAATCAACCTCAAAAATCCGGCGATACCTCAAAATTTTCGACATCAAATACATGCAACCGACAAGATCCCAACCTAGAAATGTAGCTCATCACCGTCACGAATAACCTCCATAATATCCACCCCAAAAAATATTTACTCTTACACTTAATTACTCCCTTAACATTCAATTTGACAACTTGTATGTACTAATGAAACCACATATAGTCGATTCGTATTTGATACCTCAGTGCTCAACCGAGAACTTACATGTATGGTTGCCCAAGTCAAGCTTAAGCTCTCTTGTGTCTTTGTTTAGGTTGTATGATGCTACACATTTGGAAGCAGGCCTACTGGAAATTAAAGTCGTATTGTTGAGCACTTCACAGACCGAAAGGTGTTGAGCGCTTCACATGTGATCTTAAAAATCACGTGTGACTTTTGAAATCATACGCAATTTTTGAAATAAAATCACAAGTGATTTTACAAATCACATTTGATTTTTCTGAGCAAAATTTTAAAACTAAAAAATAAAGCTTGAAAAAATCGTCGAAAGTACATCGAAGTGCCCGTCTATTGAAAGATAGAAAAAAAAATCTTGATGCAATGGTTTATTTTCATAACTTGAAGATTTACCGTTTGCAAGATTTTTATTTACAAAAAAAAAAGTTAAATTGGGTTTTGTTTTGATGAAAAATAAATAGTCAGAATTTGCTCATTTAATATTTAGAAACTTTGTGATCTATGTTGATTTCACCTCTTCTTGTAAAACTGGAAATGAAAGTTGAGCAAACTAATATGGTAAACGTATATGAGTGAATGAATATTGCTTTAATCGGAAGTCGAAGACATTAGTCCAGCTTCTAGTGTGCCTGATGAGTCAGAGCATAATATCAACCAGAATGTCGTTGTTTAGGTGTATTTTTTTTTTATAGAAAACTAAAGCACTACGCCGAGAGATAAAAAAAAGTTACCATGTGTGCACATTCTATATCAATTTTCAAAGGATTTCAAATCTAAACATTTGGTTCACGTTAGGTTTTGTTTGCATTTTACGGGTCACCTGACCTAATAAAAATATGTCACCTAGCCAAATCTGTTGCATTAAAGCACTTCTTTGAATACTCATAAATTCTTTCGATGATGAATAGACAGAAATAATTTTTTTATCAAAATTTGCCGACAGAAAGGTACGAAGTTAGACTAATTTGGAAAATTAGGTAATTTACTTTATACCTACGTGTCAAATTTCTATTTAGACGAGTGGATCTACATGCTACTCACAAATTGTACTCTGTAAACCACAAGATGTAAGAGTGCTAGATGCACTGAGTTATAAGTACGGGTTATAGGCGTCGCTAAGTTAGTTTTTATCCTATAACATTTCTATAACAAAAACCATAAAAACAATCTCCCCAATAACATTGTTATAACACACAACCAAAACCAAACTTTATATCAAAAACAAAATCAAAATAGAAAAAAAAAAAAAAAAAAAAAACGTCGTTATTTGGATGTGTGACGCCTATAATGGCCACGACGGTGCAGATGGCGCATATGGCGCCTCGTACCGACCACATTAACAAACACTACAAAATGATTTGGATGAATAAAGACATTGTAATCTTACACAATGTGTTAGTGCTTTAGAAGCGCTCTTAGGGGGTTTCCTGTATCACTTAATGGGTCATGTTTGATCAAATCTGGCACGATTTATCTTTCTTTTTCCCTTTTGATATGCTATGAGGATCTAAGTGTGTAGGCCCTCAAAATCCTTTCTCCTCTAAACCAGACGTCAAATTAGATCAAGTAAGGCCAAATTAGTCATTTTCTCTTTCAGCCTAATATTTTCAATTTGCTCTCAAAAAACGTTTTGGTAAAAGGTTGTTATATCAGTTAATTTTATTACTTTTAAAAATAGTTATTACATAGGATATGAGTGAGTCTTACATTTCATCCCATTATAAAGGCGAAATACAAACGCACCATTTGTGCTTCAAACCAAAACCACTCCTAAAAAGACAAGTCAATCTTGTGAATAACTACTAGATAAATTACGTCTAGTATGACCATGAAATCGTATATCAAAGGTGTCACCGAAAGCTAATTGCACTTTCGTTAAATCTTCATACTCTTCATCATCATATGGGTTATCATCATAGTTATCTTTCCAACGCTCGTATATGCTCTTTATCCCGGTTCCACCTCTGCTTTTTTAAGATTTTGTAGCCTTAGATGTTGATGCCATAAATATCTCGGTGTCATTATCATCCTATTGTACTTCATTCTCGCTATCATTATCCTCATTATCCAAGTTAACAACTTTACTATTACCTACATTCTCATCCTCACCTTTCGCGTTCACTGAATCACTAGGAATAATCTCATTATTATTTTCCACCATATTAAGAACATCAAAAGGATTTGAAGTCATAATTTATGTACCACTTGAACTAGCCACATCAACCATAGGTTTTGAAACAGATTTAATACTATCCTTGGCCATATTTGTATTAAACCTTTTAGTTTAGCCTGCTTATTATCCGACTTTTTAGGTTTGTAGACTAACCGAGACTTAGGACCTACAGTAAGACCTCTAACAGTTTGTCTTTGCGTTTTCACATTCACATCGGATACAATTTTCTCAAGTAATTGATCCAAGGAATGACTAAAACCTTACATGTTGAACATCTAGTCGGCTCCCACTCATACTCAACACAAATAGAATGCATAATAAATCCATTACCATCAATATTATGTATTACCGCAGCAAGAGTGTCTTTTAACTCAACATCATCTCAAAGATCAATCATTGCGCTCTCGCGAGACTATACCTACCTCATGATTCCATACACATTGAAGATCAATTTGCCCTTAATTTCATAAGCCCAGTATGAGTTTCCACCTTCCACTGTAAGCATCATTGACATCCATGTTGTAGGAAAACTTCGCCTGTTCATGCCACCGGTCGTAATTTCTCCCTCTCGGTACAATGGTCATGTACTCAAGATAGATGTGTTGCGAGTCTCGCCTTTCTTGGATGTCACCTTTTTTCTAGTTTTACTTGGAATCACGTGTATCTTTTTGGTTAATTTTGTGGAAGCCACCAAAACCCATTTGTTCTTGGTAAACTTTTAAGAGTTAAGTTTGTTAATTAGAAATAAACTTGTCAAGGTTAACATTTATACGCAACAAGGTGTATAATTTACATATCTGACCAATGTAACTTTCAAATACGTTCTATTATCACTAATTTGTTAACTGGCTATCGGCAAAACCTATATGTAACTACAAGATGAAACATTCCATTCATTTATGTAACCACAAGATTCGCATGAAACAAATGAGCCACCACGAGGTTCTTCCGGAAAACGAATGTCCCACCGTCATTCGATTTGTCGAAAAACGAAGGGTCAACATATGTAGTAAGGGTGAAAGCTAAAGATACGTAACGTGGTTTTGAGCAGATGATGTCACGCAACGAACTTTGAAAATTATCATTATGCATATACTTTCAAATTTGGAACAATGTCACGCAATATGACCGGTAACTAACAAGTTACGTGTCACAAAGTTTCAAAATGATGAAATGGTCCCGTGACTTGCGTTGACTTTCACAAATCATCCTCGACTTTATTTTCGGTTAAAAAGTTTCGATAATGGTCCTTATGGTCATTAACTTTCGATTTAGTCCGTTTTTCCGTTTCATCCGTTTTGTCGGTTTTCTTACGTTTTGTCCGCTTTTCTTACGTTTTATCGGTTTTCATCCGTTTTTGCCGCTTTTCCTACATTTTCTTACATTTTGTCCGTTTTATCCGCTTTTCTTACGTTTTGTCTTTTCTTTCTTTTTGCTGTTTCCATCCGTTGTTTTACGTTTTGTTCGTTTTTAAATACGTTTTATCGCTTTAATTCGTTTTGTCCGTTTTCTTACATTTTGTCCGTTTTTCTTACGTTTTGTACTATTTCAACATATTGAAAATTTTTCTAAAAAGAAAAAAATTGGAAAAAATTATCAAAAAAATTGGAATTTTTTCGCAAATTTGAAAAAATAAATAGGAAAAAAATATTTCGAAAAAATTTGAAAAAAAATTAAAAATTTGAATAAAAACTTCAAAAAAATTTGAATAAAAAATATTTTCAAATATATTTTTTTAAAAAAAATATTTTTCAAATATATATATATTTTTTAAAATCTTTAAAAAAAATTTTGAAATTTTTTATTTTCAAAATTTTCAATATGTCGAAATACTTTTTTTTTCAATATTTTTCGAAATTTGGACATATTGAAAAAAAAAATTGTAAAAAAAAAATTTGGAAAAATATTCAAAAAAAAACGGACATATTTTTTTTTTCAATATGTCTAAATTTCAAAAGATATTGAAACAAAAAAAGTATTTCGACATATTGAAAATAAAATTTTCAAAATTTTTTTAAAGATTTAAAAAAAATATATATTTGAAATTTTTTTCAATATGTCGAAAAACTTTTTGTTTTCAATATGATGAAAAAAATTTGAAAATTTTGAAAATTTTTAGACATATTGAAAAAAAGAATATGTCCGTTTTTTTCAATATCTTTCGAAATTTAGACTTATTGAAAAAAATATGTCCGTTTTTTTCAATATTTTTCGGAAATTTTTTTTTACAATTTTTTTTTCAATATGTCCAAATTTCGAAAAATATTGAAAAAAAAAGTTTTAAAAAAAAAAAGTATTTCGACATTTTTAAAATTTTGAAAATAAAATTTCAAAATTTTTTAAGATTTTAAAAAATATATATATTTGAAAATATTTAAAAAAATATTTAATATTTTTTATTAAATTTTTTTTGAAATTTTTATTCAAAATTTTTATTTTTTTCAAATTTTTTTCGTAATATTTTTTTCCTATTTCTTTTCAAATTTTTGGATTTTTTTCGATTTAAAAAAATTTCCAATTTTTTTCTTTGAAAATTTTTTCCAATTTTTTTTTTTTGGAAAAATTTTCAATATGTTGAAATAGTACAAAACGAACATAAATGTAAGAAAACGGACAAAACGAATTAAAACCGATAAAACGTGCGAAAACGAACAAAACGTGAAAACAACGGATGAAAACAGCAAAACGAAAGAAAACAGATAAAACGTAAGAAAACGGATAAAACGGACAAAATGTAGAAAAAGGCCAAAACGGATGAAAACCGATAAAAGCGTGAAAACGGACAAAACGTAAGAAAACCGACAAAAACGTATGAAACGGAAAAATGGACTAAATCAAAGTTAATGACCATAAGGACCATTATCAAACTTTTTAACCGAAAATAAAGTCAAGGGATGACTTGTGAAAGTCAACGCAAGTCACAGGACCATTTCATATTTTGAAACTATGTGACCTGTAACTTGTTAGTTACCGGTCATATCATGTACGTCGTTCCAAATTTGAAAGTATATCATGCGACAATGGTAATTTTCAAAGTTCGTCTGCTGACATCGTCTGTTCAAAACCACGTCACAGATCTTTACTTTTCACCCATGTAGTAAAGTGCAAATTCGTGGTCAGATATGTTGTTTAGAGGTTGAGTTGATGATGAATAAGCTTGTTGTTACGAAGATATTTGGTGAAAATGTTTTTGGTTTAAGGTTATGACTAATAAGTTTGTTTAAAGTTATTGAGTTACATGAATTTGTATAAAGTTTGTTTTAAATTGTTTTAGAAATTTGATCTAAATAAAAAAGGAAAATCAAGAATAATCTTGAGGTAGTGGATGAAGATTGATAAAATGACGAAAATGTTCTTATTTAAACATGTAAAGTTGGTTTAGGTGGAAAAAAAATTATGTGGAATTTATTTGATTACATAGTAGTAAATCACAAAACAACATGTTATAATAACGTGTATATATCCCGCCCCGTTGCTAATAACTGTAAAATTAAACAAGTTCGTTTATGATTAATATACTTCCAGTTATTAACTATATACTGTTTTCAAAGTCTTAACTTGGGTTCATACTTCTTTTTAGTTTTTGGATAGATGGTTAGATGGTTATTGTTGTAATGAATTGTGGATTGAAGCAATTTTTCATGACTTTTTTTTTTTTTCTTTGCTGCACATATTGAGGCTAAAATGGGCGGTACTGGGGCAGAAAAAAGAAAGAAACAACAGTTGTATATATCTATGTAGGCATTCATTTACCTTTATTCACATTATTATTATTTTTACTAAACTAAGCGGGGTTGCATGCATGCAGATCCCAAATAAAAATTTTAGATGAATAATGATTTTAGTTTATTATGTTCTTTTACCAATAAATTTACGGATATCAAGAATTTCAGATATATGCGTCTGTCGGGCTCAAACCCGTTAACGTGTCTGCTTTCGAGCTCGCGTTGGTCCACGCCCGCTCGCGCTCAGCCCATTTGGCCGCTTCGTTCGAACTGAATATTTGAATAATGTGTTTTATCATTTGTATTTTTATGTAAGGGATGTTTTAATAATCGTATTAATTATATTTATCGACCGCTTAAATAATTGACTATATTAAATAAGATTAATGCGGTGTTTTGTTGTACACTATCTTCTTGTCTTGTCGTCCGAAAATTATGTGCATTAAAGTGTTGTACTTCTTTTCTTGTAAGTAGTAGTCATTAATAACATTAACCACTTTAATAGCATTAATGTTGTAAGTCGAAAATTACATCACGCTTATTTTGTTGTAAATCAAAAATTGGTTGCAATTATTAGACATTGTCTTAAATGATTGTAATTTTTGGTGAAGGGGTGTTTTTAATAGCATTAATGTTGTTTGATAAAATTTTGGTCTTAAAATGATACCACGCTTTAATTTGTTGTACAATATGCTTACTTTGTTGTAATTTTGAAAATTAGGTGCATTAAAGTGTTGTAAATCATGCTTAATTTCTTGTACGTCTTAAAAATAAGAGTGAGGTGAAATTGTTGTAAATCATGCTTAATATCTTGTACGTCTTAAAATTAAGAGTGATATAGATCACTTATTAAAAGGTCTTAATGCTTTTACCGGTAAGATGAGCGTGACCTATTTTTGTGTCTCAAATTAAATGTTTATATTTTATTTTTATTTTTCTCAAAATGAGTAGATCGACTTCCATACATCTCTTTACATTTTTATTTTGGTTTTCAAATGTAACAATGATATTTTTATGTAAAGTGTGTGCCATTTGAAATTGAAAGCTATATTCCTAAAAATCATTAAAAATTAAAATATACGGTGTAGATTATTATTTCTTTCATTATTGAAAAGTTGCATATGTAACGGACTCTAAATTTACTCCGGTTAATGAAACAAAGAAAACAAATGGAACCAAAAACCAAACAAAGGTGATAATTAAAAGTTAAAACTCGATTAAATTTATGACCATCACATAATTCGAACAAAAGAATCATGATCATCATAACTAACGTATCAATTACTAAAACACCATTTTAATTTCGACGAGTTTTTGGCTTCAAAAGCATAGCACGAAGCTCAGCTGGATCAATCTGATTCTCATGTCCTTCAGGCTTGTAGTAACCCATTACGGGGTCAGGAACCCACGATGTCGATTTCTTAGATTCTTCACCTCCATTTTTCATCATAGCAGCCACACTCCCTTTAACACTTTCGGTTACACTACCTTGCGATGTAGATGCATACCCTCGCCTATATAAATAAGTACATACACGTACAATACTCATTAACAAATCATATAAACTATATATAAAACTAATATGAGACAATAACAAATTATTCATAGCTTAAAAATTACCTAGCGACAAGAGAGATAATTTTAGCATTGATGACAGATCGAGCCATTGATGATGATGCAACTACAAAAACCTCTAGAAAAGAAATTTTTGCAGCTGCAATCAACTTTAATGACTCTTTGTGTAAATAGGGTTTGTGAAAAAAGGTGGTGAACTGGTATTTATAGGGGGTTAAGTAGGGTTTTTTATGTTTAAAATAGTGGGCTGGGTTGAGTGTCGTGAGGTCCATTGTACTTTATGTGGCCTACCGAATCAAACGGTCCATGTTACGCGGCATAATGTGTGGTTACTTGTTAGCTTTTGTAGGTAGATGTTTTAAAAGTCAAATATTTGGTCATTTAAATCTACGGCTCATGGTGAGTGTGACCGACGGGAACGGCAGATAATTAGATGCTGCCGCTTGAGATTTTTTTTACTCGTATTTCTTTGGTGTTCATGTAGTTAAGCGTACGTTTGGTAGAGAGAATTTTAAAGTAATGAAGCAGAGAATAAAATCTCAGAGAATATAAATCAGTAAAGAATTTTGTTCAATTCTAATGTTTGATAACAACAGAGACTTGACCCGAGAAATGAAAAAAATTATTTAAATTATTTTAAAATTTTATCTTTTTTTAAATTTATTTTTAAAATTTATGTACTTTCTTAAAAAATTATTTTTCAAAATGTATTTATTTAAAAAACTTGTTTTTTTTAAATATTTTTAAAATGTATTTATTTAAAAAAACTTATTTTGAAAAAAATATTTTTAAAAAAATGTTTAAATTTTTTTAAATTATTTTCTAAAATGTATTTAAAAAAACGTGTTTTTTTAAATATTTTTAAAATGTATTTATTTTAAAAAATATTTTTTAAAAAAATAATTTTTAAATTATTTTTTAAATGTAAAAAAAAAAAAAAAAAAAAAAAGTGTTTTTTAAAATTTTTGTGAGACCAACTAATTCTCTTTTGACCCCACCATTTCCATACCAATCACAAAAATCAAAGAAACCAAAATACAAAGGCACCCAACTCTCCGGTAATTACGATTTCTCCGCTTTTTATTTCTCCATCTTACCAAACAAGAGATATGATGCCATTTCCATTTCTCTACCTCTATTTCTCTTAACCAAACACGCCCTAAAGGATTTTCACAGGATAAGTTAAATTATAACCTAACTCCCATAACAACCGAATTTTATAGAAACAAATAATTATAGTTAAAATATTCTTGTTAAGTGTTCCGTGTAGCGTTTAGCAATTGATGTTGACAAATCTTCATCATCATCTGATATGGTAAGTCTTGAGTGGTTATTTCTTTTCGAAATTATAATGTCTTGGAGAAAAATGAAGTTAAAACTACTATTTACCTATTTGCAGAGACGGAGCCAAGACTAAATATTACCGGTGGACAAAATCTTTTGAACCGTAAAACTGAAAACACATTTTGAAAGACCGGATGCATTTAAGATGCATTTTGTAAAAATCGTTATTTTTTCAAAATTAACACTACATCAAAAAATCCATAAAATTCCCGAATACTCGCTATAACTCTAACTCCGTCCCTGCCTATTTGTATTTTTAATTTCCAAACTACCTCTTGAATAAATGTATCCCTTTTGAGCTTTTACATGACAACGTTGTAATAATAATTTTTTTTTTTTTTTTTAATAATTATATCTTCAAATTTTTCGACATGTGAAACAATTACTTAATTGCAAACATGATTAGAGTGCAAGCTGCAGTTGGACGCGTATAAATGTTATAGGCATTGTCACATCATCTTCTACCCTATAAATAAATAATAAATAACTGAAAATGATAACCATCGAAATGAATGTAACCTTAAAATACGAGACCGATACAACTATAACGAGTATAGTGGCCGTAAGGGCACAAATGACCTATAAATGTTACGAGTGGAGTGCAACATGCACCCTTATTGAGTTACATAGTAAAAATCGACCTATGAATTTATATGATGATTAAATAAAAGTATATTGCGATTAAGGTGTAACGTATATATACGTGTTATGAAATGATTAAAGAAACGAATAAACAAATGAGTGCATGAATAAAAAAGCATTATCGCACCGAAAGGAAATGTAGCCATGTAGGTGTCGAAAACAAAAGGATTGGGCCGGCGAGATTGCTTAGAACGACGAGATCCCATGTGCTCTCTTACTATTGGTCATATAATTTTACTTTTTAGATCACGTTTTTTTTTACTTGTCTCTAACTTTAATCTTCATTAAGAGATTAAGTGTGCGTTTCGTATCTCACTATGAGAATGAGACTATTACTATGAAAGTGATTAAAGATGTTTGTTTAAGATGTGGAGGCCTACCATTATGGTAATGAATGATATATACAATTCATACTACATATACATCAAGTGAGCTAGGTATTGATCTTTCATAGATAAGGGACTCACCACTACTATCAAACTCATACCCTTTATCATTCATGGCAGCATACCAAACGCACCCTAAGAAGTTAACAAAGTTTTGCTAAAAAAAAAAAAGTTAACAAAGTTATCCAAAAGCTATGAAAACATTAGAATATGTCATCCGAACATGTGATGTTAGTGTAATAAAAATGTTACGTATTTAGAGGTGTTCGGGTTTCGTTTGCTACCTGATTAATTGATTATCACAACTTGAAAATGCAAAAGAAGAGAATTTAGTGTTTTTGATCGATGAACACTCAAACCGAACTCGATATAAGGGATATAATATATCTGCTCTCTGAGCTCTTTTTCTGTAAAGATAAAGGAGGAGGATTTTTTTTACTTCAACCGAGGAAGACTCGCACCCGTGTCTTTGCTTGAATCACTGACAGTGCTGACGGAATGCCTCACATCAAGGTGACATGATTCGAACCTGTGGCCCTATGTACGCAAAACAAATGCGCTGACCAGACTGCGTCCCCGTACTGAAAAAGGATGGGAAGGACTTTTCTTTTAAAAAGCTAAACTAAATAAAACATGTCTTAAGGATGATTGGGGTACAAAACGCGGGGGAGGAGGGCTTAAAGTGCATTTCCCAAAAGTGTGTTTATCATATTGCGTTTCCTGACTGCACCTCCCCACTTACTTTTAGAAAACGCAATTTTGGAGTCTTCAAAACATAGATAAGCACTTTTTACCTTTTCATGTCCAAACACTAGATTCTCTTCTTTTGTGTTTTCAAGTTCTGATAATCAAATAATCGGGTAGCAAATGCAACCCCAAACACCCTTTGGATAGGAAAAAGGTAAAAAGTGCTTATCTACTTTTTAAAGACTTCAAAAATGTGTTTTCTAAAAGTGAACGGGGATGTGCAGTTGAAAAACGAAATTTGATAAATGCACTTTTGGAAACGCATTTTTACCCAAACACCCCCTTAAAGGATGTTTGGGCAAGCTTTAGTTTTGTGGCTCATTGATTTATAATTGTAACACCATAGGCAAATCCTACATCTGCTGTGGCCTGGAGAGATCTTGGTTCATAAGATAACATTCATTATAGAATGACACAACGCGTTTGTGGCTCTGTGGGTGAAGTTCTGTGAACCCAGTTAAGCGTCTTCGTGTGAAAGTAAGATTGCCAAGTGACCTTCAGAAGTCTTCACATGAGGCCACAAAAATAAAGCTGAGCATGCAAGCAAACGAAACATTATTATGATCTGAGTAGGCGGGATGTTATAATAATTGTTACAGAAAATTACGAAATTGGTGACTTATAATCATGGGTTCGCCCCCTACCAGCATAGCTAATGAATACGGGCCGAGTAGGGTATTATGAACCGAATACTGAAAGTCTGATGGGTCAGGTTACTCTGGGCCCATTAAAGAAGCCCATCATAATCCAACAACAAACAAACAAATTCTTGAACTTTCATTGAAACCAAAACAACCAACCCTCCCTTCTTCTTCTTCTTCTTCAGTGTCACACATTAATTCCGATCGACCAATAACATAACAAATGGCAGAGCTGACGTCAGCAGGTGGCGAAGCACCAGTAAACAGCACTATTTACATCAACAATCTCAATGAAAAAACTAAACTTGACGGTAATACTCTCCATCCAAAACCCTAATTTACAAATACCTAATTTACATTCCTGTTTTTAATCTTATTTATTTTAAGACCTAATTTTCTGCATTAGATTTGGTGCTACTTATGTTATCAATCTTAAACCCTAATTTAAAAATAAGGGGTGTTTGAATTAGCTATTTTTTCGACTTATGCGCGTATTACCTAGAGCTTATGACTTTTGAAAGCTTATGAGCTTATCATATTAAGCTTATGTACTTCAATAAGCTTAAGGTGATAAGTGCATAAGCCGGCAAAATAAGCTAATCCAAAAACCCCCAAGAAATTGCTGCAAGCTGTGTGATTAATGTACAATCCTAGTTTACATTTATGATTGTAATATTGGTTTTGTGATATTTAAATGTGTGTGTGATTGTGTTTTTGTTAGAGTTAAAGAAATCGTTGCAAGCGGTGTTCTCGCAATTTGGGAAGATTTTGGAGATACTTGCGTTCAAGACGCTAAAACACAAGGGTCAAGCTTGGGTTGTTTTTGAGGATGCTTCATCAGCTACCAGTGCGATAAAGCAGTTGCAGGGGTTTCCGTTTTACGATAAACCTATGGTATGTTCAAATCACTTTCATTCGATTTTGTTATTTATGTGCTATTGTGTTGTGGCATAGCGTGTTAGGTTAGTTTTTGACTAGCATCCTATCAATCCATGATAATTGCTATATTCGAAAAAACCATCTAGATATTGTTGAATATGAACGCCTATTATAGGTAGTTTGTTGCAGCTACTGCAAAACTTATTATTTGACCCCTAAGTTATCAGATTACGAGTGTAACTACATTTAAAAGCTAGAAGTTGATAATGTGTATCTTGAAAACGCAATAATCAGATAATTACTATCAAAATGCACCTCCTCTTCCTATTTATAAGCTGGCCTAGTGATGTACCTTTCTTATGAAATCAAGTTCATAGTTAAGTACAATGAACTTTGAGAATCTGTAGGATAAGTGAGATACCAAAGTGGTGTTTTCTATTGGTAATGTATGCAATTGCCTATACTAAATGCTTCTCTTGTAGATGAATGACAAACTAGTAACACACATTGTATCTATAGGATTAAGTTTGATATTGAGGCACTCTAATGTGCCACAAAGGAGCAAGAAAAGTTCTTGTAGGACCGTAGAACTACAAACGAAGATAGAGTTGGCACAAAGGGCTAGGAAACTGATATATGAATTTTATTTTTGAAACATATCATTTGCTATAGTTAAAGACAATTGTCGGGCCCTCTTGACTGTCAGTTAAGTACTTGAAAAGAATCACCATGACGAGGGAGAAGTGGAAAAGGCTGGGTTATTTAGTCGACATATTGCCGTAAGTCTTTCTAGTTACCAAAGCATACACTTTAACTCTGATTCTAATTGGATGAGTATCTGCCTTTCGCGTGTCTAGTTTATGGAGGATAAGTGTAGTCTTGTGCGCAGTTTCTAAGCTCTTTTAACTTTTTTTCTTTCTGTGAATGGAAAGAAAAATCTCAAGTAGGCTGTAGGCATCCATGGCAGGTAAACATCCTCTTAGACTCTGCTTTACTAAACGACTGGTCTTTTATTGGACGTGTGTTTTTTACCATTGACATGTTAATTGATGCAAACAAATTGGTCTCTGGTTTGTTACATGCTATACTTGACCGTTATCAATGTCTTCTTTGATCTATATTAACCTTATTTCATTTTGATTATTACAGAGAATACAATATGCTAAAACAAAATCAGATATTATAGCTAAAGCAGATGGCACTTTTGTACCCGTGAAAGACGAAAGAGGCATGATGACAAAGGTAACACATTTGTTTTTGTTGCTATCTTGTGTGGTCTTACGATAGTGAGCTTAGATCTTTATCCAAAATCTCAACACTAACTAGTTAGGATTGATATGATATGCCCTACTTTTTACCTCTTGCTGGGCACATCTGCCTTTGCATTTTAGCATAATTACCATCATATAGAACAACTTGACACTCCTTTCACATCCCATGAACACCACTAGTTAAACATAAAAACTTTTTTAATGTTGGGATAAATGTTTATAATCATCATCAACATGGATCTCTATATTTGAAAAACTGAACGAGTAGGAGAAGCTGTTCAAAGCCCTAGATTCATGCCCAGTGTAGTGGAAAGAGAAAAATCACTTGTTAAAAATCTTAAACTACTATAATAGACAGAAATGATACGCACGAGTATAATTCAACCAAAATAGACATTAATAAAGCTGTAAGAAAGAAACATACAAAGTTAATTACAAAGATTTGGAGAGCAGAGAATGGCCATTTTCCTGGATTGACGACCCACAAGGAGATACATGGGACTAAAATAGTGATCACATCTTGTTCTAGTAATGGCTTAAGGCAGAGCTGGCATTTAATAGCATAACAATGAGTATTAGGGACTCACTGATGACACAGGACTAAACATAATTTTTGCTTACTGTTTCATGAAAGCAATTAATTCATGTAATTGCTTAACTATGACTATCATGTGGTGGCAACAAAAAAATTTAATCCTAACAAATTTCTTCCTCGTTTAAATGATCTATTGAACAAATTCTTTTGTATTTTGCTGTATGGACACAATAGTTGCTAGTCCTTTTTTTTTTTTTTTTGAAAATGTCATATATCACAACAAACACAAAATACAATACAAAGGCATCTCCCATGAACAACAAGCTGATGACAAGAGGGACCCTTAAAACAAAAAGGACACCCCATTTTAGGGACAAGACTAATGACAGAACAAGCAAAAACCACCTGAGAACAACCAAATCTACAACACCACCACAGGCAAAACGTCACTAACACAAACAAGAGGGAAGACTAGGTCCACCCCTGAGATGCCAAAAACAAACACCTCACTTAGACAGCCTGCCCACCAGAACCAAAAACACGACTAAAACACAAAAATTGCAGACCTTACAGAAGCTGAAAACAGAAACATATAACCCAAACATTAATCTTTAGCACGACACTTTATAGGGTCACGAAGCCATAATTGCCAATCTAAACCGCGATCCTTTTTATCCTTCTCACAGAGCTATAGTTGCCACTTGCCAGTAGTCCTTACTATTGTCCACCTATGGATGTGTCTAGAATGATATGTTAATCCATTATATAATGGAAACACCTTGGCATATAGACAGATGTGCATACAAAACAATGCAATATAGCTCATTCTACAACAAGAACTATATTTTGATTAAATTATTTAATCAGTTAGTATATGAATAAGTGATTCGAGAGACATCAAAGAGATGAATTTATTGTTTAGGCCTTTGAGTTAATTCTCTTTAAGGGGTTTGCTGTTTCTGGCAAAAGGATGCTAAAATTACTGGAGTGTCATGGCCAACATACTGTCATCCTAGGTCTTGATTGGAGAGAAGTTGCGCCTTTGTATATAAAATTATAGATATAGATATTGTTAGATTCTGAATTTAATTAGGCCCAATGGCATCTACACATGGATGTAATTGGTCAAGGATAAGGCTGCAAGAATTGTGATGTATATTTGTTTTCTGAAAATCGCCCTATTTGATTTACCAGTCATTATGATATTATCTTCTTTTAACAGGGAAGAAACGCAAGGGTCAAAATGATGCTAATCAGGCTGCAGTAGGTGCAGTTCCCACCTATCCTGGTGCATATGGCGCTGCTCCTCCGGTAAGCCTGTTTTTATTATATCAACTTCTTGGATATACATATAATACTTGTCCAATAAGGTCATTAATACATCTTCTCTCTGTTGGTGCAGTTGTCACAAATACCATACGGAGGTGCTAAATCTGGAATCCCCGAGGCACCAGCCCCGCCTAATAACATTTTGTTCGTTCAAAACCTTCCTCATCAAACTTCATCTATGATGCTGCAAATGTTGTTCGGCAATCACCAAGGCTTCAAGGAAGTACGAATGGTGGAAGCAAAACCAGGGATCGCTTTTATAGAGTATGGAGATGAGATGCAGGCTACTGTTGCAATGCATGGTCTCCAAGGATTTAAGCTCAATCCTGAGAGTTCTATGCTGATCACCTATGCTAAGAAGTAGACCATTTTGTTTGTAGTTTTCGTTGGATATTTATTGGGATTCTAGATTTTGATTTTGTAGTAAGATTAATGTGTATTTGTCAAGTTATGTGCCTTAAAAGAATTTGGGACATATTTAATTGCTAATCGAAGAGCCTTTAAAGCATATCCAAGAAATAATTAACATGAGAAGACTAAATTATGACTTCATAATTTCGTGGGATAATGATGATAGAAAAAGAAAACTAACTTGTCATGATTTTAACTGTCTATCCTGCTAAATTTTTTACCTTTATACACTAAACTTTTTGAATTTCGACCTTTACGAGTGTTATATATTTATTTGCGACTTTTATACCCTTTACATGTTAAACGATGGTCGATAAAAAGAGGCGTAAAATTATCAAAAAAAAGTTAAATACATACAAAAAGGTCGAAATTCTAAAGTTTTGTTGTATAAAGATCAAAAAATTCAGGGGGTGTTTGAGATTGCGTTTGGAGGTGGATTATCTGATTATTGCTATTGGAAAACGCGAATAATCAGTTTTGAGTGTTTGGTAAATATTTTTGAAAACGTGATTTTGCTACTGAAAACGCAGTGTTGCAGCCGGAGGTAGGGACCTACTTTTTGCAACCGTGATTATGTGCAAACGTGATTTTTCCCAAACACCCCTTTAGTAGGCAATCATAAACAGTGACAAGTTAGTTACATTTTCTTATCATTTTCATAATTTCGTATTGTGTAGATAAAAGTCCAAAATAAATAGTGATCTAAAAAAAAAAGAAAAAAGTAGTAGTTAGAAAAATGTATCAAAACTTATCCTTAATACTTCCTCCGTCTCAAAATTATTGTCGACAGACAAAAAAACACAATTAAAAAAAATGAAACCATAATACTCTTCAACTAATAAGATTTCATCTTTGTATTTTTTAAGCATTTTGATTGGTTGAATGCCGAAGTGGAAAACATATTTTAAAAAAAAAAAAAAAAAAAATTTAAGACGGAGGGAGTAATTAACTTTTAGATGTCTTATATATGCAATCGACCTTTACAGAAAATGACCTGATATCAAACTGATAAAGTGGTTGACCTTCCGAAAGTTTAATTTGATGCAATGATTTTAAAAAAGCATGTCTTAATTCAAATACATTGATCTAGTTACAATATCGATCTTGATAGAGTACGTGGTGTATCCACCATTTTAATAAGCACTGCAGAGATAATGAAGCTGCCGTTTAGACCAACAAGCTATAGTTTCGAGAAACAGTTGCTAGTGCAAAGTTACAGCTATGGCATACTACGCGAAAGCTATTCAATCTAACAAAGTCAATTAACCAATACAATGATGTGCAATTCAAGCATTTAAACTCTTTCCAACTCAGTATTGTGTTTTTCTAACTGATCTTTCAACTCCTGTCTCCACCCCTGGATCAATCTTTCTTGTTTCTTGATAAGATTGTTTTTTGTCTTCAGTTCCTCTTCCATCATGGCAATATCCTGCAATTTATTAGATAGCCAGTAGCGAACTCATTAGTTAGTCAAGGCTAATCGATTGTACAATTTAAGAAACCAAAATCAAATGGACCGTTATTAGTTACCTTCTGCAATAGTTCTTGTTTGGTTGGCTGATCTTCACGCTGCAGACTGATAAAGTAAAGTTGGAGCTTTTTCGCGGCTTCCATGAAGTCTCGAGCATGCCTCTCCACATCAACTACGACAAAACAAAAATGCTCATTAGTTAAACACTGATGCAAAAAGAACCTAATACAAGTGTAGCTAAAACACGTCACTATGCTGCAAAACATTCATGAAAGAAATAATCACATTCATGATCGTATATTCGCATTGCTAGCAAGTTTGAGTAAACTACTAACTAGATCTTTTGACGAAAATTTCATGGATTCTTTTTACTACAGGCTCGGTTGATATAATGTGAGCCCCATTCAAGAATATTAAGGACTAAAAGATTGACTTAAAAGGCAAAGATTATAGCTAAATTGAATAACACGAGTTGCTTAGCATTGTTAAATTGGTATTACTAGAGGTGGCAAAATGGCAAGTCAAAATGGGGTTAGTTCAAACTTCAATGCCCGGGGTTGGCCAACCCACCAACAATAATTTGTATATTGTATATAATATATACAACTGATCTATCGTATATGGTGACAAAAACAGTAATATATTTCTAAGAAGACAATTCCTTTTCAGTAAAAATTATGTAGGTGCTTATAAGCATTTAATAATATGAATAGACATCATTGACTTATGTCCTGCTCGACACATTTCAATACTTAGTTAATTTTCTACATTTTGACATATATTTGAGCCGTTTTAAATAAAATACAAATCCATTTGACCCGTTTCCATATAGACAGGTTAAAATTGCCGCTTCTAGCTATCTATGTATCATCTTCATGTCTTCCAGATTTATCAAGTTGAGATTTACCAAATCAAAACTAACGTTGTATTAAAGGATAAAGGATAGAGCGAATACAGACATATGCTAAAGAGAAAGTAAGACGGAACCCTGTAAATCAGCATATATAAACAACTAGCACAACATCAGCTATCAATAGATTCTCATATAGAAAAGGACAAGAGCTCACTCTGATGCGAAGGGTGAGGAGATCGATCAATAGCTTGAAGCTCTCTTGCAGGAAGACAAGGGAGTAAAGCAGCCTCTAACGCCATCACACATCCAATCATATCATCCTTTGCTGGTGGCGAAGGAGTATCATGTTGATCACTGGATTGTCGCTCAGCCATTTTATATCAACCACTCTTTAAGTACAGCAAAATAGACGCTCTGCTCATCCCAACATACTCTATCGTAAGATGATAATAATAACAACAAACTACATACTAAGGAGAAAAACAGGATTATTGGGTCCTTTTTTGACTAACCATTCAGCACACCATCGCAATACTAGCGTGCAAAACCACTCTTGAACGGCTGTTTGGCATTGCATTTTTTAAAGCAAATATTCACATCAAAAGTATCGGCGTATAGTAAAACTGGTTTCAGATTATTTAGGTAATTAGGTGTCACGACAAAACTAACTCTAGTTATTTGAATATGTAGCGATCGTTAACCGCGTAAAACTATCGGAATTTGCCAAACACCCCTCAATAACATTACACAAACACATGAATACATGATCATACTTTTTTAATAACAAATCATGAAACTAAATATAATGAGTAAAATTTAACCCAGTTAAGATTTTCAATTCGAAACCCTAAATTTAACCTAGAGTAATTTCTCATAGTTTTAACTCTAATTTCTCCGTAAATAATTAAATAAAACACTAAATTAAAACAAGAAATAGTATTACTTGAGTGACGCAATGGAGGACGTAAGCAGCCGGGTAAAACGATCGCCGGTAGGTGGTCAACGGGCTATTTTGACCGGATTGTGTGTTAAGTGAGTGAAACTCAAAGTGTATGATTTTTTTGTTAACTTAATAAATTTCATTATCCCCCTTTAGTTTTGTTTTTACATTTTTGTCACTTACTAAATATTTTTTCAACTTCATGGACAAATGTGTTTGTTTCTAGACATTGTTGCACTTGTATGTTTGTCGATAGGGAAAATAATCGCAAGTGCAAACAATAGTCATCCTTCTCTGCTGCTAGATGTAAATCACTAAATCAGGGACTACTTGTGTACATCAGAGATGTTATAAGGGATTATTGTGTACAATCAGAGACTATTTTTACATTGAATCACTAGATTACTCCATGTTGTTTGCAGCAGGGATGTTATCCCCTTACCGATATGTGTGTGTTTGTTTAAGCTTATTTATGGGCTTATAAACTTATATGTTTGTTTTCGGTTTATATTTTACAAGTCTTATATTTTATCTTATTTTGAAATTTGTGGGCTTATATATGTTTAATATGTCATAAGAAATTTATATAAGCCTGCAAAAATATAAGCCGAAAAGTTTAAGCTTGTTAAATATAAGTCAAAACATATAAGCTTATAAATAAGCCTAAACAAAGCTTAAACAAACACTCCATAATTTTATTTTAATAGTTCATCCTCTTATAAGTTCACATAAGCATGACCCTAAACGCACGCGTAACCATTCGTCTTTTGCATTTCATCTTTTAAGTGACATTTGGATTGGCTCCGTTAACAACTTTTACTCAATTGAATGGTTACCAAAATAAACGTTTCTTAATCAAGGACTTGCAATGATTTCGTGAGCGAAGACATGAATAAATGTTACAATGCCAAAACGGTATTGGAAAGCTTTGTATTCAATACACATAAAAAGAAACTGTAAGTGGTCGAGGGCTAAATTGTCACCCTACTGGCTCTGCCCATACATGTTTCTATAGATTTTGTTTATTTACTATCGTTTAAGCCATATAATTTAATATTTCTCTTATAGTCTAACAAACACAAATACCTCAATCATTGTGATATTATATACAGCAAAGTTGCATCACATGGACGTGCACTTGATCACCAAGTGTGTGCCATATTTGGGCCTCAAACAATATCTTACAAATATTATTGAGGGTGGATTCTCATCGTGGCTTATCAGACTTTGCCTTATGTGGATTTTCACTCGTTTCAGCTTTTTATATATTGTTTATGTTGTTCATAACACATGACTAAATAAAGATGAATAATCAGTGAACATGATGTCTTTTTTTTTTTTTATATAAGTTTTACACATTTTTTTTGCAAAATATTACTTCATCCGTCTCACATTAAGTGTCTACGTTGCTATTTTGGGATGTCCCATAATATGTGTCAACTTTGTATTTCAACGGATGAAAGTAAATTTTGGTGGGTAGGTATGATATTTGATTCGTATAGAGTGTAGTTAGTGGGAAATTTTGTACATTATGAAAGTGAACACTTAATATGAGACGGAGGGAGTGACATTTGATAACGCTGATTAGTTTACATGTCCTACCTACTATATTTTGTCAATACAAGATAGAGTTCATCTTAACGTGATCATTTCTTACAAAGTGATCTTTCTGAAACAAGCCGAGCTACGAGCTTAAAAATTAACTTTCAAATTGTTGTCTATCAAGTTTGAACTTGGTTTTGAAACTACTTTTTTTGTTGTTTTATTTTGTCGAATTTTATTATTATTCTTATCAATTTAGGTACCACGGAGTGGAAACTCGGCCTCTAATCGAGTTCATGAACCCGTGAGGCTACACCGTCCGTGTACCTCGGTACATGAAAATTTGGAACAATTCGAGCTCGGAACCCGCTCGATATAAGCTTTGTTCTCTTTTTTTTTTTTTTTGTCTTTTATGAAATATAGTGTTAGGGTAGGATCGGGTCACTCACCCGCCTTGTTAGGGTAGTGTTAGGGTAGTATTGGCGTAGTTTTGAGTTGAAAGGTTTTATTGGATGGAGGTGACGCAAGCCCTCGCAGTGACAGGGTAAACTTGGACTCCTCCCCTTATACATCCCTCCCCTTATACAAACCAGGATCAAATTACTAAAATTTGAAAAATGGTAGAGGTATGGATGAGAGTAGCAATTGGGGGGATCTGTTTGTCATGTAGCTGTCTCTAGATTGCACACAATAACACAAGTCAAAGGTGATACATCAGCTTTTGTTGAAATTTGGGGGTTAAGGAGCATGCTTGGATTTGTGACAGTGATGCATTTAATTGTACTTGCAGCAATAGCAATAGTGCCATGACTTGTGTTCACAGATTTGGTATTAATAATAGCAATAATCCAATGCAGCTCTAGTGTACATGTACACGCCAATACCCCACCCCGTCCCTGTATTTATTTTATTTTTACTCCAACATTACATTACTGACTCCAGTACTCAAACATGTATGACTTCATCCATATTCCATTTTCTGGCTTTTAATCATTGTTTTCTTCTTTTAGTTTTTTAAATGAATATTTTGTTCTCATGATGTTGAGTATGGTCATTTCAACCATATAGTCAATGAACCAAAAGTTTAGGTCCCAATATTTCCATCACCTTAACAATTTTTAAAAGCAGAAAGTTAAGGGAAATGATCCCTGCAAATAGCAGCAAACTTACTTGTTGTTGGTATGCAAAAATGGTCTCAGATTATACATATAGTCTGTGATAATATCCCTGATATACACAAATAGTCCCTGATTTATACCTAGCAGCACGTAAGTTTGCTGCTGTTTGCAGCATGGATTATTTCTACGAAAGTTAAATAGGAGTTTCAAACAGAAATTGACCATGAAAGCTTTAGTAAGGAATCAACACCCAAGAAAGCTAAATAGAAATTTCAAATGGAATCCTGTTCTATGGTGTCGTAATTTTTAAGCCCCAAAAAAGACTGGTTTATGCCATTTGACACTTTGAGACAACCATGATATCATGTGTCGAAAACATTATAACCTTAATTAATCTGCATATAATTTTGTATCAATATAACCTATCTATATAGTTATCGTATAGTGCCATATACTTACCACTAATTATTTCGAAAAAGCTTAATAAAGTTTAACATCTTACTTGTTAATGAACTCTAAACACTATATAAAGTGTAAACTGTGGAGTCACAATCTATTTGAAAACTTAAACGCAAAATAATATTTGAGGATGGTGATCGAAAAGGACTTGAGGCAAATTTATGTATGTACTTCATGCCTAGCTGCCGATGACGGAGACACGTTGGTGGTGTATATTTTTTAAAATATATGACTATTTTTTAATTTGATCACTTTAACAAAAGGATTAATGGTGCACTTTTTCTTAAACATCAAACTTGCCTCTTCGATTATAATTTTCTAACTTCGTCCTTGTTAACAGTATATCGCTACTTCTAGAATTGCTACCATGATCAAGCTAAGTCGGGATCAAGGTCACATGCTCTTCGCCATTGTGGTATAAATACTCATACAATATGCATGTATAATAATAAGCATGACAAAAGGTGATGCATTTCACGACACTGGCCACCGTTCACGAGAATAGCGTAATTTCATGTATTTCTATTATATATACATAATATGCTCGTATCTGATTAGTTTATGCACCACTGATACATATGAATTTTTTGTGTATTTAAGAGTTTTTTGTGGTAATAGCACGGGTCATCGAAATCCATGAAACGGCCCTGATAAGAAGTATGTATACTCTTAGCTTTGTTCATAGAACCTATATATATTTGATCATGGTAGTACACGACAACTTAACAACTCTTATTTTGAGTTACTTCGAAAAGTTAAACTAGATTAACGAATTTGTATTTCTAATGTGATGTATTTATATAGGCCAAAACAAGTATTTCATGCCACAGAAATATCGTATTAGTTTGATTTATATGAGCAATAAAAACCGATAGGAAGATTTGAAATGATGAAAATGATACTAGGGTGATGTTCGTTTATTAAAAGGCTTCGAAAGTGAATCTGATTCACACATTTGAATCTGAGATGTAAATGTCTGAATGTGAATGAAATAATATTGGGTTTTTTTTTTCTTTTTTTTAAAATGTCTGAATGATGTAAATACAAAGCATTTTCATTCTTATGATACATAACGTTTATAAACATAAAATAGAACAATTGAGTCATAAAACTAACACAACTTATCAACATTAAAATAAAATATGTTAAAAGAAACATTTAAGGACATTATGTCACAATTTTATCTCGTAAAATAGTCATATATTATTAATATATGTCTCATCTCTTCACTATTTTATAGATTACATGTTAATTGGTTATAAGGCTTCATTAATAATCACCAAACTCCGAATTGCACATTTTGTACTCGTTTGAACTCTTTAAGCATAACCACATACCCTCTACTTTCTTTCATTTATCCCAAAATAATTAACAAATTTCAAACAACTTTTTTAACCTTTCAATTTCTTCCGTTAAATCATGACCACTTCAAGTTTTACAAATCTTTATAACCTCAACAAATCTAGGTTTCACACTTCATATTTATCATCTTAAAGATCTTTGAAAATTTTCATGGTCATCATCGTCAACACCTAACATTATTCAACATCATACTCCTAAAAAAATATAATCTTTTTAGAAAAAAAAAAAAAATAAATAAATAACAACTTTGAATAATCGCTAGCGAATGTGTATTTTCACAACCTTGATGCGAACCTGCGGTCGGTGAGGCGGCGTGGTGGCATGCGGCTACAAGGTGGTCGATGACGACGTGATGGCCGGATGTGCAATGGGGTTCACAATAGCTTTGGATGTGAAAATTATAAGAGTCTTTTTTTTTTTTTTTTTTTTTTTGGTCTCAACAAGATGCATTTCAAAGTCTCGTTCAACTAGAGATTTTATCCTTTGAGCGTGTCTGAAAAAAAAACATACACTTTTTGCTCAAAAACATTGTTCGAAATAGACATGTGCCCCACTAAGAGCCCATTAAAAAAATAATAATAAAATAAAATAAAATAAAATAAAATAATCATTCTAGGTGGTGTTGTTTATTAAGATGCTCTGATTTTGAATATGATTCGCACATTTGAATCTGAATCTGAGGCGTAAATGTCTGAATCAAAATGAAATAATATTGTTTGACTTATAAAAAATTGTCTAAATGATATAAATATAAAGCATTTTTATTCTTATGATATATAAACGTTTATAGACATTAAATAAAATAATTGAGTCATAAAACTAATACAACTTATTACAATAAAATAGAATGTGTTAAAAAAACATTTAAGGACATTATGTCAAAATTCTATCTCGTAAAATAGTTGTATATTATTGATATATTTCTCATTTTGTTATACATCTTTACTATTTTATAGATTACACGTTACTTGGTTATATGGCTTCATTATTTTATAGGTTATCACAAAACTGCACATTTTGTACACATTTGAACTATTTAAGCATAACCTCATATTCTTCACTTTCTTTTATTTATCACAAAAGAATTAACAAAATTCAAACAACCTTTTTAACCTTTCAATTTCTTCTCTTAAATCATGACAACTTTAATTTTTACAAATCTTTATAACCTCAACAACCCCAAGTTTTCACACTTCATATTTATCATCTTAAGGAACTTTTAAAATTTCCATAGTCATAATCATCAACTCCAAACATTATTCAATATCGGACTCATAAAAAATCTAATCTTTATTAGAAGTACAAAAAATACACTTTGAATTATCACCAATAAAGGTGTATTAACGCAGCCCAAATCTGAAACAGCAGTGGGTCGACGACGGTGTGGTGGCCGGAGGCTACATGGTGGTCGGTGACGGCATGTTAGCAGGATGTGCAGTGGGGTTCACAATAGCTTTGGATGTGAAGATTACAGGAGTTTAGTATGTAATTTTGATTTTTTATCAACAAGAGTCATCAATATGCATTTCAAAGTCTGGTTCAACTAGAGATTTTATCCTCATAGCGTGCCTGAATAAGAAAAAAAAAAGGAAAAACACTTTTTACTCAAAAGCTCTGACCGAATCAGATATGTGCTCCATTAAGAGCCCATTAAACCTTAAAAAAAAGGAAATAAACATCACCCTAAGTGTTGCTTCTTTATTAAGAGGCTTTGTATTTGAATTTGATCTGCACATATTAATCTGAATCTGAGACGTAAATGTCTAAATCTGAATAAATTATATTATTTTTTTAATGTCTGAATGATATATATATAAAGCATTTTCATTCTTATGATACATAAACGTTTATAAACATTAAATAGAACAATTAAGTCATAAAACTAACATAACTTATAAACATTACAATAAAATGTGTTAAAAAGAAAACATTTAAGGAAATTATGCCACAATTTTATCTCATAAAATAGTCGTATATTATTGATATATGTCTCATTTTGTTAAACATCCTCACTATTTTATAGATTACATGGTAATTGGTTATAAGGTTTTAATATTTTATACATTATCACCAAAGTGCACATTTTGTACTCGTTTGAACTTTTAAGCATAACCACATATCCTCCGCTTTCTTTCATTTATCACAAAAGAATTAACAAATTTCAAACAACCTTCTTAACCTTTCAATTTCTTCCGTTAAATCATGACTACTTCAATTTTTACAAATCTTTATAACCTCAACAAACTCAGGTTTCCACATTTCATATTTATCATATTAAGGATCTTTTAAAAATTTCATGATAATCATCATAAACACCCAACATTATTCAACATCGTTCTCCTCACAAAAAATATAATATGTAAAACCGTAGAGAGAGAGAGAGAGATAGGAGAGCGGGAGAGAGAGGGAGAGAGAGAGGGGGAGAGAGAGATTGACATCATGATATATATTGGTTGGGGTGGGGGTTTATACTATCCATACGTGCAGTTGCTAATCCACGACATCGATACTATTACTAAGTATAATCTTTATAGCGGATTACAAACCGTTACAACTTCACTCCATCGATATGCACAAAGATCGATGCTCACTAAGAAGAGCTACTCCCAACAGTATTTCGCTATCGGAAACCACCCACAAGAATCTCGTGATTCGACTTAGCCACTAAGACCACAAAGAACTTCCTCCGGAAGTATCAAACCCCAACAAGATCTTTACCCGATCTTGGCTTGACCACAAAGGTACAAGTCTTGTTACACCCGTAAACAAACAAATAAGTTTGTTTTGATATGAACCAATCCTAACCTAACCTAGAGACTCGATTCTAGTAGAAAGTGTATAGAGAAGAAGACCCTCGACAAAGTTTACAAGAGTGGATTAAGTTTTATGAATATTCCCTTGCAGAGATGTGTTCTTTTAAGAGTGATAAGAGAAGAATTTATAACACAAGAAGATGGTAGACTTAGAAGGTTGAGAGAAAAGAAGTAAGAGAGAAAGAATGAATGGCAAGGGGTGAAGAATGCCCAAAACAAGAGGGGTTATTTATAGACCAAGCCTTGGAACTCAGTGTCTTGGTGCGTCAGCGACGCGCCAGACCACTGTTTGGTTCAGGCTTGGTTTATATTCACCTGTCTTGTTAAATCCCTAAGTGCACTTCACTTTTGACCTTTCTAATATCATTCCAACACTCAAAGTGCTATAAGGTCAACCAACTCAATTAGTCAAATGTCAAAATTAATTTGTGAAGTGTTTAAAAGAAGTCTTGAGGATGTTTGTCCAATATCAAATAGAAAGAGAAGAACTATTGGACAATACATGTTGGATAAAATTTTGCCTTTCAAATTCAAAGTTCAAATTTAAAAACTAGTTGTTGAAGGTTGAGTATGGAGTTGGTTAAAATAGTTGACATATGGGATATCCAAAGAAATATTCTAAAGTGATGAGAAGGAAAGCTTAGACATTTAAATTCAAATTCAAATGTTGAGCAATGTTAAAAACTAACCATTGTTGAGTAAGAAGTAGTTGGCATGAGTAAAGCACAAGAGAATATTCAAGGAATATGCATAACTTGGGGAGAAAGTGTGGATTTTGAATGAGGGTTAGAAACTAACCTTGGTTGAGTAAGGGTGAGTTGGCATGGGTTAGAAAGAAAAAATATGCTAAGGGATATTTCAAACTTGTTGGAGAAGTGTGGATGTTGAGGAAGGAAGAATTTGAAATTCAAATTTCAAATGTGATGGGGTTGGAAGTGAGTTAAAGGTGTAATTGTGAGATGATGGTGATGTGATGGAAATGAGCATATGTTTCAAATTTAAATTCAAAATTTGAAGGTTGAGAAGGTGAGGAAGATGGTGATGTGGTTGAAATGTTATTGTTTGATAAGAATGCGACAAAAAGAATGTGTAGAAGTGTTAGCCGTAACATTTTTATTAGAAGTGATGGTCATTCACGTTTAGGAACCTTGTAACGTGTGTTAGATATCGTGCTAGAATAGTCGACGGGCTCATGGATTGGGCTAAGCTAAATGGCTAAATGTTATGTTAAGCTAGCCTTGTATAAGTTGTCATCAATCCAAGTCAATCCAAGCCCATACCAAAGCCCATTAGGGGCATATGTAGTAGTATAAATACCCTCAAATGGTCATTTGAGGGTGTGCTGAGTGTGTTTTACGTGTTTTTCTTTCAAGTAATACAAGTTTTCTCTTCATCTTTTCTCTCTAACATACGACATATCATACATTCAAGTCACCACTTTCCTTTCTTCTTCTTAATCTTTACGCATATCTTGTGTTTGGGTTTTACGTGTGTTCATCTTGTGGTAGCGTGGGCATACAGCGTAAGGTTGATGTAAAACAAGGTCCTACAATTGGTATCAATCGCCTAACAATGGTTTAGGAGTGTTGTGTTACGGTTTTTGTTCAAACTTTACACAAAGGTTGCGTTTTTATTTAAAACCGTGAGTTTTGGCATAAAGTTTTGATTTTTACGTGGTTTTAAGGTTAAAGTTGTATTTTTATTATAAGTGTTTTGGAAGAAGTTTGTGCAAAAGAAATTGTTTGAAAAGCGTGTTTTGGGTGAAAATTCGTGTTTTGCATTTCAGGCATTTTTACGCGTCTGTAACGTTTGGTCAAACCCTCTTTTCTGCGTGGCAAAAGTCAAAACCCTAGTTTCCTACGGCGTGAGGTTCTACGAGTAAGAATTGAAGTTTACGCATAAGTTTTGGTGAACCATCTTCGTGCAACAACGGTTACTCGGTGTTTTCCTTGCTTGGATAAGCTTGAAAACACTTCGACTTGTGGATATCTTTCACGCTTGGGCGAGTGTGAAGGATTTTGAACTAGAAGGGGGTTGAATAGTTTTGCCGATTTTAAGTTGATTTCAAAACTTTAGATTCGATATTATGTGAAATCGTATGGATGTTGAGCGTATAGATCTAATGATAATGCAAGCAAATAAATAAAGATAAGGGATAGAAATGACACAACCGATTTATAGTGGTTCGGCTACAAGGACACCTTCATTGCCTACTCCACTCCCGAGTCACCTACTCGAGTTCAAGCACTATGTCAACAAACTCCTTCACTTGGCGGAGAAGCCTTCACAGCGTTGCTTACACTTTATCGGTACAAAGCTAGATACCGAGTCCGTAGTACGGTGGACCAAACCAACACAACTATTACACAACAAATATGTGAAATAATCAAATACAAGATCTTAGCTACAAAATCTTGCGGGTGACAAATCAATCAAGGACCCTTGCTTGGATGACTTGTAGAATGCTCGTGATCTCGCCTTAGAGAAGGACCTATATGAGGATCACAAATAGAAAGAAAAGAAGAACAACTCTCTAGATCTAGTGATCTATATGTTAGAAGAGAATGAGAGTGTATGAGAGATTTAGTAAGAAGAGGGTGAGTTAGAATGAAGAAATGGCTCTCTATTTATAGGCAAATTTCCTCACTTGTTCTCACGGATCCCACGGATCCCTTCCACTGGGATCCGGCTAGCACAAAGCTAGGGATCCGTGGAGCAGCTCCTCTTTGCCCATGGGTTATGGGTCATGGGTTGGTCCATGGGTTTTCTTTAGATTCAATGTATCTAAGTATACATTGTATCAAGTCTCTTTGGGTATGGGTTAAGATCCATGGGTTGTGATTATTACCCATCCTAATTAACTATTACAACAAATGCTTTAGTTACTACATTTTGTATTTAAAAGATTATATGTAAATGCTTTACAAAAATAACATGTATCCTTATAATTATACTTAAGACAACATTATATATGTTATCAACAAAACACAAAGAGATCGCAAAATATTAATAAACGTTTTTACGGTTTATTTGTATTAACAATCTCCCCTTTTGTTGATGACAAAATATAATGTTATGATGAGTAAAACTTAAGAATAGATGTAAGTTTTGAAAGCTCCTAAGTTTTACTTCTTCTCCCCTTTTGTCGAAACAAAAGTTAACCCTGGAGGAAAAAGTAGTCTCGTATTTCTTACTCCCCGCGACGGTAGCTCCCCTAGTTTGGGCGTCAAGAGAAGAAAAAAATCCTACAAAGAAAGTTAGTAACATGCTTAAATGATCTTATGGTTGTCGAGAATCAAGATAGGGAGCCAAGGTATGTAAACAAGGCCTTGTAATAAAACGACAAATTGTAGTGGTAGTTAAGCCACTTACAAGCATGTAAAAATAAGAACAAGACTTGTTCTTGAAAATGACAAAAAAAAATTTTAATACTAAAAGTGAAAAATAGTAGTAGAGATTCCTTCCATGCTTGCATAAGGTTATGGATGGAGGTTTTGATGAGTAATGGTATTGATGCGATCAAGGATGAGGTTGAGTATGAAACGCATTTCTTCCCTAACTTCTATTGCAATTTCCCTAGTGGATTGGCAATGTTCACAATGTAAATGATGTGGGTAATGAGTGCGGAAGTTTTCTGGGTTGTTTTGATTTGAGTTATGCGGAAGTTGTGGTGGAAAAATAGGAAAATATGGATCAAAATCCGGAATGTTTGTACGTGGTGGTGGAAAAGAACCTAGATGTTCTTGTAATGTGATGGGAGCTAGAGGTGGTGATGTTTCAAGATCTTGAAAAATAGTATTTGGTGATGTGGGGGTGTGGAAAAGACTATTTCTTTTCTTTAGGTTGGGTAGATCTTGTTGGAGTCCTAAGGAGTTCCAAAGAGTTATTTTAGGTGGTGATGAAGTTGGTGTACTTGTTGGTGATGAGGGTGGTGCTATAATGGAAGCATCTTGTGGTGAGTTATTTGAGGATGAATCATTTGAGGTTGGTTTCTTTAAACAACAAGATCGGATACTAATCCGTGCGGATATCCTAGCATTTGATTGTGGTATTTTGGATGATGGAAGTACAAAGGTTTGGATATCATGATTGTTTGTACTAGATGTTTCTCTAAAGGGTTTTGGATGACATGATGAAGTGTGTTTGTGAGAAGGAGATGGAGTATGCAAGCATTTTGGGAGTTATATATATAGAAAACCAACACATTGTAATGAATGCTTGACCCAAAATGTGGATTAAAATCTAATGATTAGATATGAATTCAAGGCATGTGATCATGAGAACACAAGCATTAAATAGCATACTCCCAAAATGAAGCAAATGTGGATTTTACATCCAAAGTGACAAAATAGAAGTTGAAAAGCGACACGTATACACGGATCCACGGATCCTTCCTTGAGGATCCGTCCAGCATGAAGGCTGGGATCCGTGGGTCAGTGATTCGAGCGACACAAAATTTTCTTTTGAAAACATTTTTGCCTATTGTGTGCCTATATGCAAACTATTTGGAGTTGCGGTTTTCTCGACCTCTAAAAGGAAAAGAAAATAACTAGAGAAAATAAATCATAATTGAGATAACCCGAAAACAAACATTTGGTACATAAGTACGTAACATTGTGTTATCAATGCTCTAATTCATTTTGCTTAAATGAATGTACCAAAACACATATTAGTTATATGTTCCTTTAGCATTCAAAAGACATGAGATGCAATGAAAGCGGGTTTTACTTTGTATTAATAATGAAAAATGATTTGTCCTAGGCGTGAGAAATTGCTTTTGTGAAATAGATACGGGAAGGTATCATTCTTTTAGAAAACATTTTGAAAGGAGATTTTCTTTAAAGATGTGTATATAAAAAGTAGGAAAGCTATAAGTGAAAAACTTATCTTTGGGTTTGAAAATTCCGTATTGTTTGTGAGTTGTGCGTGAAATAGAGATCCTAGACTCGGAAAGAAGAAGGCTAGTGTTTACATACCTTGTAGAGTCAAAATAAATTACGACGTGTGTTCCATTAAACCAAGACCAAGGCAAGTAGGTTGAATTGTTCCCTTCAACGGTTTGGTGAGGGCGTCGGCTATGTTATCTTCGGATGCTACCTTCTCAATAGAAATGTTCCCTTTTGAACATTGTCTCTTAGGAAGTGATGACGAATCTCTATATGCTTGGTGCGAGAATGCAATACGGATTCTTGCTTAAGTCGATGGCACCTTTGTTGTCACATAGAATGGCTATGTCGCTTAGATGAATGTCGTAGTCTACTAACGCTTGTTTCATCCATAGTGCTTGTTGGCATGCTTTGCCGTGAGAGTACTCGGCTTCGGTTGTTGATATTGCTAGAGCCGTTTGTTTCTTAGAAAACCATGATGTTAAACAACATCCCATGAAAGTACACACCCACTTGTACTTTTCTATCAACGTAATCCCTGCATGGTCGAATCTGCATATACAATTGTTTCTACACCGTGCCCTTAGGATACCATAATCCTAATTGTGTTGTACCATAATATATCTAAATATTCTTTTCGGCTTCTAGGTGTGATATTTTAGGGTCTTCTTGAAACCTAGCACACAAGCAAACACTAAACATGATATCCGGCCTACTTGCCGTGAGGTAGAAGGCTACCTATCATGCCACGATATTTAGTATTATCAGCGGATTCTCCGTCCTCGTCTTTTATGAGTTTGGTGTCGGATGACATTGGAGTCCTAATTGGTTTTGACTCTTCTAGACCGAATTTCTTTAACATCTCCTTGATGTATTTAGATTGATTAAAGAAGATACCATCTTCTACTTGTTTTATTTGTAGACCAAGAAAGAAACTAAGTTCTCCCATCATACTCATCTCGAACTCGTCATGCATGATTTTAGAAAATCATCACACATGTCTTGACAAGTGGATCCGAATATAATATCATCTACATATATTTGTACTATGATTATATGTGACTCTCTTTTCTTAGTAAAAGTGTGTTGTCAACTAACCCCATGGTGTAGTTGTGTTTAACTAGAAATGACTTGAGTCTATCATACCAAGCTTTTGGAGCTTGTTTAAGACCGTAAAGGGCTTTCTTTAATTTATACACATGTTTGGGTTTTCAAAATCAATGAAGCCGGAGGTTGAGCTACATATACTTCTTCATTTATGACACCATTTAGAAAAGCACTTTTGACATCCATTTGATAAAGCTTTAGATCATTAGCACAAGCATCACAAGAAGTATTCTTATAGACTCTAATCTAGCCACGGGGCATAGGTCTCATCAAAGTCTATTCCTCTTGTTGGTTATACCCTTGAGCAACGAGTCTAGCCTTGTTCCTAGACACTACTCCATTTGCATCTAATTTGTTTTATAAACCCATTTGGTTCCTATTATGGTTTGATTACTAGGTGGAGGACAAGTGTCCAAACATCATTAGAAACAAATTGATTTAGTTCTTCTTGCATAGCCATTACCCAACTTTCATCTTTTATGGCTTCTTGTGTATTCTTAGGTTCTAAGGTTGAAACGAAACAAAACAAGCTACTTTGGTTTTGAACTTGAGACCTTAATGTTCTTTCGTTTAGCTTTCCTATGACTTTATCTACGGGGTGATCTTTGGACTCTTTAATGTTTACTATTTTATCACTTAGAGGTTCTTCTTCTTCACTTATCTTTTTCTTTATTACTATGGCTTCACTTTCTATAATCTCGTCATCGACAAGAGGTGGAGAGGGTTTGGGTGGACTTTCATCAAATTTTATATTTAATGACTCTTCTACCTTCATTGATTCTTTGTTTAATATGACTTAAGCCTTGCTATTTGGCGAATAACCTAAAAGATACCTTGGTTGATTTAGGATCAAATTTTGTAAGGTAATCTTTAGTGTTAAGAATAAAACATTTACTACCAAAGACTCTAAGGTGATTTAACGTAGGCTTTTGCCTCGAAATAACTCGTATGGAGTTTTCCTAAGATTGGTCTAATCAAGACTCGATTGAGTATATCGTTGAAGTATCAACGGCATTACACCAAAACTTTTGAGGTATGGATTGTTCATTAAGCATGGTTCGACTCATTTCTTGTAGAGTTCTATTCTTTCTTTCTACTACCCCATTCGATTGTGGAGTGCGTGGGCCGAGAAGTTGTGAGTAATACCATTAGCGTCACAAAAGCTCGAATGCACTTCATTATCGAATTCCTACCATGATCCGTCCTAATAGACACTATGGGTTTTCCTAGTTGTCTTTGGATCTTTTGCTTAATATTTCAAAATAGTTAAAGGTTTCGTTTTGTTCTTTAAAAATTTTGTCCAAGTATACCTAGAGTAGTCATCCACTATTACCAAAGTATAGTAGTTGCCTCCATAACTTTGGATAGCGGATGGACCAAATAAATCCATATGTAGTAATTCTAGACACCTAGTTGTGGACACCATGTTTTTAGCTTTATGACTCGAATGAGCTTGTTTTCCTATATTACAAGCATCACAAAATGATGTTCATATTTTAACTTAGGTAGATCTCTTACTAGATCTTTGGATGATAGCGATTGAAGAAGTCGCATGTTGGCGTGACCCAATCTTGATGCCATAAGGTCAAAGTATCATCCATAGAGGTAAGACATAGTTTGTCTTTAGGTTCATTACCGATTTTAATGACATAGACTCCATGTTTCCTAATTCCTCTTCCTATGGTTATGCCATTTTAAGTATCTTACTACGGTTTGGTAAAAAGTACATTGCACTTTTTATCACATATTTGTCCTATACTTAAGAGATTAAAGTTTAGGTTTTCTCGTGACACACATCGTTAATGGTTAGAGATTTGTTAGAAACCGTACCTTTACCGATGATTCTACTTTTGCTATTTCCAAACACCACATTACCTCCATTTATGGATTCATATGTGGAGAATAGATCCTATTGCGGTCATGTGCCTCGTGCACCGCTATCCTTGACCCATTCATCGGGGTCTAGGTCGACCTTTAAGCACACCTAAAACAATAATAAACTCAAAGTTTGGTCCCCATTTATTCATGGGTCCATTAGTGTTAAACATTCCATTCATGTTAGACATGTATGGATAAGATGATATGCATTCCATGGAGCAAAGTTTTGAAAAGAGAAACCGTTTTGCATATTAGGGTTCCATCCCATTTGATGGTTACTTCTTGGATAAGCGTTATTAGGTCTCCTAGATGCATTATGTTTTGAAAAGATGGTGCTTTGTTTCTTGCAAAAGTAGGATTATTTTTGGAGGTGGATGTCTAGTGGTGACATGAGTTGGTTTCTTCCTATTTACGATAACGAACTCGGTTCTAGATGATGAGGCTATGTCATTACCACTAGTTGTCACAGCGGATCCACGGATCCCGGTTTGTACACTAGCGGTTCCCTTTTGGGGATCCGTGGGATCCGCCACAACGATGGTTGGTTTTCTAATTCTTTAACAAATTTTGTTTCTTTACTTTCACTAGTTGATGGATCAAGTTGTTGTATACCTAGACCCTTTTGGTTGTTGCGGTTTTAACACCATCGAGTATTGTATCTAAGGTGTTTGTACTCATTCTAGCAATTTTAGAATCTAAATGATCAACTAGTGTTTGAAGTTGAACACAAAGTTCACATTCACCACTTGCTATTTTACCCTTTTCCAAGCGTTTTAGTTTTGCTTTTAATTCTATGACTTCTTTATCTAAACGTTGGTTTTGACTCTTTAAAAGCTTGTTTTGTTAATTAGTTTTAAGCTAATATTGCATAGTTTATCATATTCATTATGCAATGAGTCGTCATCAAGTGATGAACTACTATAGTATTCGTGACATACCTCGTCATTTGCCATGAGACAAATTTCTTCGTCCTCCTCGTCGCTCATTCCCCACGTGCCGCTCACGAATGCCTTTTGATCATCCCGTTTGGGACACTTACTAATAAAGTGGTTTGGGTCCCCACATTTAAAGCAAGTACAATCATCCTTTGGCTTCTCGTCCTCTTTGCTTTTCCGAAAGCCTTTCTTATCGTCATACGGTTGTTTGACGTATCTACCCTTTCTTCTAAAGAACTTTTTAAAGTCCCTTACCGCCATAGCGTACTCTTCGTCGTCACTACTCGAAGATGAGTTCTCCTCATCGCTCGAAGCCTTTTTGGCTTTAAGGGCAAGAGATTTGTGTTTCTCTTTCACCTTTGAGGCTTTGGAATCTTTAGCAAGGACAAGCTCGTAGACTTTTAGGTTGCCTATGAGTTCATCGAGGGTGAGGATTGTCAAATCTTTTGACTCTTCGATTGCCGTCACCTTGGATCTCCACTTCGATGGAAGTGCCCTTAGATATCTTCTAACATGGTTACGGCTAGAAAAGGATTCATCAAGTGCTTGTAAAGATGTAATAATAGTATTAAAGTTAGCAAATGAATGATCTATAGTTTCCTCATCCGATATTGAAAATTGTTCATATTGTTGAACAAATAAATCAATTTTATTATTTTTAACTTGTTGGTTGCCTTGATGAGTTACAACTAAAGAATTCCAAATTTCTTTAGAGGTTTTAAGCATAGAAATTCTTTCAATTCCTTTTTCGTAAAGCATTATATAAAACCATTTTGCTTCACTATTTTTAGAAAGCTTTTCTTCATTTCATCATTTAGTTTATCATGAGGTATGTGAACTAAATTTCCTTTATCATCATTTGAGGTAGCCTCAAAATCACCTTCAACAATAATGTACCAAAGATCAATATCTTTAGACTTCACATATGTTTGAATCTATTTTTCCAATATATAAAACCATTAGTTTCAAGTAGTGGTGGTGGTTGCATAGATTGCCCTTCCTTATAATTTTCGAAACCCATAGTGATCGAAAAGTTTTTAAAATACAATTTTATTTTAAAACTTTTATAAACTTAGCTCTTGATGCCAATTGTGGAAAACTAGAAGGGGGTTGAATAGTTTTGCCGATTTTAAGTTGATTTCAAAACTTTAGATTCGATATTATGTGAAATCGTATGGATGTTGAGCGTATAGATCTAATGATAATGCAAGCAAATAAATAAAGATAAGGGATAGAAATGACACAACCGATTTATAGTGGTTCGGCTACAAGGACACCTTCCTTGCCTACTCCACTCCCGAGTCACCTACTCGAGTTCAAGCACTATGTCAACAAACTCCTTCACTTGGCGGAGAAGCCTTCACAACGTTGCTTACACTTTATCCGGTACAAAGCTAGATACCGAGTCCGTAGCACGGTGGACCAAACCAACACAACTATTACACAACAAATATGTGAAATATCAAATACAAGATCTTCGCTCAAATCTTGCGGGTGACAAATCAATCAAGGACCCTTGCTTGGATGACTTGTAGAATGCTCGTGATCTCGCCTTAGAGAAGGACCTATATGAGGATCACAAATAGAAAGAAAAGAAGAACAACTCTATAGATCTAGTGATCTATATGTTAGAAGAGAATGAGAGTGTATGAGAGATTTAGTAAGAAGAGGGTGAGTTAGAATGAAGAAATGGCTCTCTATTTATAGGCAAATTTCCTCACTTTCTCACGGATCCCACGGATCCCTTCCACTTGGGATCCGGCTAGCACAAAGCTAGGGATCCGTGGAATGCTCCTCTTTGCCCATGGGTTTTGGTTATGGGTCATGGTCCATGGGTTTCTTTAGATTCAATGTATCTAAGTATACATTGTATCAAGTCTCTTTGGGTATGGGTTAAGATCCATGGGTTGTGATTATTACCCATCCTAATTAACTATTACAACAAATGCTTTAGTTACTACATTTTTGTATTTAAAAGATTATATGTAAATGCTTTACAAAAATAACATGTATCCTTATAATTATACTTAAGACAACATTATATATGTTATCAACAAAACACAAAGAGATCGCAAAATATTAATAAGCGTTTTTACGGTTTATTTGTATTAATCCTACTATGGAAGGTTTACACTTTAATGAATGAGCTTACATCATCTTCCACTAACAACAACTTGCAGAATACATTCCACAACCACAAGGTGTTTTCCTCAACAACAATTCTATCCACCGAACAACAAGTCATTCAAAACAACAAGATCCACAATACCGAGAACAAGGAATCACGATCCTAAACCGAACAAGAAGAGGCTTTGTCACATGCATTTGCATTCTTGGGTAAAGCATTCGAAGTCGCTATTCCACACCAACTAACAACAATCAAAGGATTTCATCAAACACTATAGCGAGCAAATTGCACGACCGAGTTTGAATATGGGTCATCAGGACAAATGGTTGGAGTTATTGGGAATCGTGAGGATATGCTCTTGGATTTCGCATGGGTAATCAGCGGTTCCGTATCGAAACAGTTGGGTCGAATGTTGGAAATCGAGATGGGACGAGAATGTTGGGAATAGAGCGATGGGGAATCGAATGGGAATGTTGCAGCTCGTTGTTGAATTAATATGAAATTATGCGTTTACCGTGAAATGTAAAACCATGCATAAATTGATATGAAATGATGAATATGGAGTTTGAGAAATGACCGGAAATTGAGAATTGTGACATTCTTCCCATGTCAGAGGAATTACGTCCTCGTGATTCGATTAATGATACTATGGCCCAAAACGCGACAAGGGTTCTAAAAGTTCATGCTCATGTATGGTCTAAATGATTATGTCAATGCTCATGCATATGAGTTACTCGTCCCACAAGGTACGTTCCCGTGCTATCGTGAGCAATTCCCGTCCTAAATACACGCTTTCTTATGATTAGGCTCGATGAGACAAGCTTTCCATTCTCAAGCAAAATGTTTAAAGACTTTTGGTAACCGATTTTACTTAATCCCACAACTCATCAAACAAGAACTGCATACGATTATGCTAAATCGGTTTAGGTAACGACTTGTTTCTAGCTCGATCTTTGCAACTCATCAAACAAGAAGCGCCGCTCGGATCAAACCGGAAACAAGTGGTTTGAAGAAAATCTTTTGAAAATTTGGCTTGATTACGATTGCTTACATATGAGACTACTACTCCCTTCATCGCATGATTCTTCTGAATTAGACATAGGTGATCGGGCTATGTATAATTTAGAGTAACTATGCAATGCTTGGACTAATCGACTCATATGATGGTTGGTGTTGAGTCATAAGTCCGCATGTATAAAGAATGTGCACTTATAATGATATGATGAGATGCTATGATGATGTGGTTATAGTCTAGGGTCAATGATGCAACCTAGTTCTCTATAACCGATGCTCGACACCAATCTGTCACACCCCAAATTACGTGTTTTGCGGTGAATGGAATACCTTGGGAGGGGCGTCATAGCATCAAAGTTCTGATTATATCGAGCGACCTAAAGTGTCGTTTGGAAAATACATCGTTTGATTAAGTAAAATAATCGAGTTTACAAAATATAGGTCCCAAATGAAAATCAATGTATGCGAAATAGATTTGATACAAGCCAAAAGATGTTTTAAGGTGTATAAATCCCATGTGAGACGCGTCGTCACCACGACTCTATGATATGTCCATATGCATGCCATGAAGTGAATGCCTTAGATACCGAGATAAAACATGCTAAAAGTGTCAACACAAAGGTTGGTGAGTTCATAGAGTTTGGTTAACAAGTAAAACCTTAAAAGAGCGTTCATGTAACAAAGGCAAAGTTTTTGGTCATATAGAATAGTTCATAAAAGCAAAGGCATCGTAAATCCACTCGGTTCCCAAGTCCCGCCATACAAAACTTGCAACCCGTGTGTTACAACCCACCGCTAAAAATAGTATGTCAATCATGTATGCATGTATCATAGTAGTTAAAAGTATAAATGTCACCACAGGGTCTTCCAACACTCGTGTTGGGATGTTCCTCCAACGCTCACGTTAATCGTATCCATAAAATGGCCTTCCAACATATAAATATTGGGATGTTTGTAAATTAATAGCCTTCCAACAACTTAATTTGGAGCCACTAATTCTTGTATGTTTGTAAATTAATAGCCTTCCAACAACTTAATTTGGAGCCACTAATTCTTGTATGTTTGTAAATTAATAGCCTTCCAACAACTTAATTTGGAGCCACTAATTCTTGTATGTTTGATCCAAATATGCATATGAAATCAAGTATAACCCAATCAAGTGTATAACGCAATCAAGTCTAAAGTACAAGTAGTGTCGTTTGGCAAAAGAGTTTAAATGTTTGGATAAATAAGCATATATCTAAGCCCCAAATAGTTTATAGGAATTTAAATGAGTAAAAGCGGGTATGAACTCACGATGAATATGTAAAAGTTTAGAGTACTTGTGAAAGTAAATGAAAATAGTTTGAGCATGTATCTCCCCAAAAGTAATTGAAAATGTATAAAAGTATGGGCTATGAAACTCACTGGTATGATTGATATGCTAACAAAATGAAGTGCACTAAAATGAGGCTCGGAAACTATCCGCGACCTAAAATGAATGTCATGACTTGAGTTATGATATGTTGTCATGAATGCGTGATACAATGTTGTGCATGCAACTCCATATGATATCCATACCACTTGTACGTTTTGGAAATAATGTTTATCGTCAAAATATGTTTATGACATCCCGTCATATTATAAAATACTTTACAAGTATTTATGTTGAAATGATATCCCACGATAGTCATTTAATGATTTATTGTGAAATTATAACTTTTCGTCGTAAAATAATGTCGTTGAAATTTTCATGAAAGTGACTAAAATGGCATTGAAAAGTTAGTCGTAAAATGGTACACGTCGAGTGTTAGGAAATGAACTCAACGGTTTTAGGAAGCTTGTATCATTATCTCAAAGTTTTAGTGTTTAAGTTTTTATCCTAGAGGTCTCGTTCATAAAGAAAAACATAGGTTAAGTAGGGTGATTTTGTCCAAAATGTGGTTTAAAAGTGAGTTTCGGCAAAGTTTAAGCAACCGTAAATAATTCATTACAACTCCGCTATACCAACGGTTGGTCGTTTTGGAAAATATGCTTGGTGATCTCCATTTTATTAGAAGACATTTCGTTACAAAAAGTTCTACGTCATCGTTAAAAATAGCCTTCAATATGGTCGTTTTGTTTACCGTAACACTTGTTAAATGAAAATAATATAGTTTTTCGTAAATAATAAAGTTACGGCAATTTTATAAAAACGTGTATATTTTAGTCGTTACAAATCCGTTTTCTACGTATTATACGTCCTTAGCTTCGTATCAAAGTATACTAATATATTTTTGATAAGTCGAAATAATTTATAAAGCTTAAGACTCGTTTTTGTCTCATACAAAACAAAAATAGGTTTCTGAAATTTTCAGAAATATATATTTCGTGGTCAAACTTGAAAAATTCATAACTTCTTCGTTATAACTCCGTTTTAATCCGTTCAAGTGGCCACGTTTTCGTTTTAAAGTGTATTTTCTAATTATATAGCCCAAAAATATTTATCTACAGTCGGATTTTCCCAGAATTAAAAATATGGACAGACCTTATTCAAAATGTGTCGAAATGAGTTTTTCACGCGCCAAACTTATTCTAACCCATTCAAAGCAACTCCGAAGCTATTCTAATCCTACCATACACCTTCTTAGGGTGTCATGGGTTCCTAGGCATCACCAAAACTAGTATATAACAAGGAGTAATTATAGGATGGATTATATATATATATATATAACACTTAAAAAAGTGGTATGAACATCACATAACTTGCATGTTTTGCTCAAATATGATGAAATGAATATGAAATAAATATGAAAGATGATGATGTATATGAAATGCTTACTTGAATGATGAAGGGATTTTTATTGCAATTACATAATCAACCTAGAGGTTTATATTTCAAAACCTTAAAATATATAACTAGTGGAACTTGATGAATACATGATCTTGAAAAATCTTTGGATTCCTCCATGTTTCTTTAGGGTGGCGGTTCTTCAAAAGAAAAGAAGAGAGACTTTGACTTTTACACCATGAATAATTTGATAGTGTGTGTAAGAACATTGAGTGTAAATCAATATAAGAAAATCTAGCCAATATTTAGTTGTCTCCCCACACGTGTCGACAAGGGGTATGTATTACTAATATATATATATTTTTTAAATATACAAGTGTAAGTAGATGTATACTTGTAAGTCTTGTTTAGTAGTTATGTATATATTTGAACATTTAGGGTAGCGTTAGCTAAAAATAAATTTTAACGGGTCAAAGTAAAATATATTGTAGTCATAAAATTGTAAAAATACATTTCTTGCAAAATTTGAGTGAAATAATAATTATTGTGTAGTTTTTAAGAAAGCCGTCGTAATAATATAAATTTAACGATTTATATACAAAATAAATTTAAAACACTAGGTAAACTCAAAATATTGTTTTTATAAACTAAATGTAAGTATAAAAATATATCGGGATAGTTTTTTGGAAGTATCGGATTAAATGATCAAAATAATAACTTACGCGATAACGTTTATTTAATATGAAATTATGCGTTTACCGTGAAATGTAAAACCATGCATAAATTGATATGAAATGATGAATATGGAGTTTGAGAAATGACCGGAAATTGAGAATTGTGACATTCTTCCCATGTCAGAGGAATTACGTCCTCGTGATTCGATTAATGATACTATGGCCCAAAACGCGACAAGGGTTCTAAAAGTTCATGCTCATGTATGGTCTAAATGATTATGTCAATGCTCATGCATATGAGTTACTCGTCCCACAAGGTGCGTTCCGTGCTATCGTGAGCAATTCCGTCCTAAATACACGCTTTCTTATGATTAGGCTCGATGAGACAAGCTTTCCCATTCTCAAGCAAAATTTTTAAAGACTTTTGGTAACCGATTTTTACTTAATCCCACTCATCAAACAATAAGCGTCATACGATTATGCTAAATCGGTTTAGTAACGACTTGTTTCTAGCTCGATCTTTGCAACTCATCAAACAAGAACTGCCGCTCGGATCAAACTGAAACAAGTGGTTTGAAGAAAATCTTTGAAAATTTGGCTTGATTACGGAATTGCTTACATATGAGACTACTACTCCTTCATCGCATGATTCTTCCCGAATTAGACATAGGTGATCGTGCTATGTATAATTTAGGAGTAACTATGCAATGCTTGGACTAATCGACTCATATGATGGTTGGTGTTGAGTCATAAGTCCGCATGTATAAAGAATGTGCACTTATAATGATATGATGAGATGCTATGATGATGTGGTTATAGTCTAGGGTCAATGATGCAACCTAGTTCTCTATAACCGATGCTCGACACCAATCATCACACCCCAAATTACGTGTTTTGCGGTGAATGGAATACCTTGGGAGGACTGTCATAGCATCAAAGTTACAGTTATATCGAACGACCTAAAGTGTCATTTGGAAAATACATCGTTTGATTAAGTAAAATAATCAAAGTTTACAAAATATAGGTCCCAAATGAAAATCAATGTATGCGGAAATAGATTTGATACAAGCCAAAAGATGTTTTTAAGGTGTATAAATCCCATGTGAGACGCGTCGTCACCACGACTCTATGATATGTCCATATGCATGCCATGAAGTGAATGCCTTAGATACCTGAGATAAAACATGCTAAAAAGTGTCAACACAAAGGTTGGTGAGTTCATAGAGTTTGGTTAACAAGTAAAACCTTAAAAGAGCGTTCATGTAACAAAGGCAAAGTTTTTGGTCATATAGAATAGTTCGCAAAGCAAAGGCATCAATAAATCCACTCGGTTCAAGTCCCGCCATACAAAACTTGCAACTTGTGTTTACAACCCACCGCTAAAAATAGTATGTCAATCATGTATGCATGTATCATAGTAGTTAAAAGTATAAATGTCACCACAGGGTCTTCCAACACTCGTGTTGGGATGTTCCTCAACGCTCACGTTAATGTATCCATAAAATGGCCTTCAACATATAAATATTGGGATGTTTGTAAATTAATAGCCTTCCAACAACTTAATTTGGAGCCACTAATTCTTGTATGTTTGTAATTTAATAGCCTTCCAACAACTTAATTTGGAGCCACTAATTCTTGTATGTTTGTAAATTAATAGCCTTCCAACAACTTAATTTGGAGCCACTAATTCTTGTATGTTTGATCCAAATATGCATATGAAATCAAGTATAACCCAATCAAGTGTATAACGCAATCAAGTCTAAAGTACAAGTAGTGTCGTTTGGCAAAAGAGTTTAAATGTTTGGATAAATAAGCATATATCTCGCCCCAAATAGTTTATAGGAATTTAAATGAGTAAAAGCGGGGTATGAACTCACAGTAATATGTAAAAGTTTAGAGTACTTGTGAAAGTAAATGAAAATAGTTTGAGCATGTATCTCCCCCAAAAGTAATTGAAAATGTATAAAAGTATGGGCTATGAAACTCACCTGGTATGATTGATATGCTAACAAAATGAAGTGCACTAAAATGAGGCTCGGAAACTATCCGCGACCTAAAATGAATGTCATGACTTGAGTTATGATATGTTGTCATGAATGCGTGATACAATGTTGTGCATGCAACTCCATATGATATCCATACCACTTATGCGTTTTGGAAATAATGTTTATCGTCAAAATATGTTTATGACATCCGTCATATTATAAAATACTTTACAAGTATTTATGTTGAAATGATATCCCACGATAGTCATTTAATGATTTATTGTGAAATTATAACTTTCGTAAGAAAATAATGTCGTTGAAATTTTCATGAAAGTGACTAAAATGGCATTGAAAAGTTAGTCGAAAATGGTACACGTCGAGTGTTAGGAAATGAACTCAACGGTTTTAGGAAGCTTGTATCATTATCTCAAAGTTTTAGTGTTTAAGTTTTTATCCTAGAGGTCTCGTTCATAAAGAAAACATAGGTTAAGTAGGGTGATTTTGTCCAAAATGTGGTTTAAAAGTGAGTTTCGCAAAGTTTAAGCAACCGTAAATAATTCATTACAACTCCGCTATACCAACGGTTGGTCGTTTTGGAAAATATGCTTGGTGATCTCCATTTTATTAGAAGACATTTCGTTACAAAAAGTTCTACGTCATCGTTAAAAATAGCCTTCAATATGGTCGTTTTGTTTACCGTAACACTTGTTAAATGAAAATAATATAGTTTTTCGTAAATAATAAAGTTACGGCAATTTTATAAAAACGTGTATATTTTAGTCGTTACAAATCCGTTTCACGTATTATCGTCCTTAGCTTCGTATCAAAGTATACTAATATATTTTTGATAAGTCGAAATAATTTATAAAGCTTAAGACTCGTTTTTGTCTCATACAAAACAAAAATAGGTTTCTGAAATTTTCAGAAATATATATTTCGTGGTCAAACTTGAAAAATTCATAACTTCTTCGTTATAACTCCGTTTTAATCCGTTCAAGTGGCCACGTTTTCGTTTTAAAGTGTATTTTCTAATTATATAGCCCAAAAATATTTATCTACAGTCGGATTTTCCCAGAATTAAAAATATGGACAGACCTTATTCAAAATGTGTCGAAATGAGTTTTTCACGCGCCAAACTTATTCTAACCCATTCAAAGCAACTCCGAAGCTATTCTAATCCTACCATACACCTTCTTAGGGTGTCATGGGTTCCTAGGCATCACCAAAACTAGTATATAACAAGGAGTAATTATAGGATGGATTATATATATATATATATAACACTTAAAAAAGTGGTATGAACATCACATAACTTGCATGTTTTGCTCAAATATGATGAAATGAATATGAAATAAATATGAAAGATGATGATGTATATGAAATGCTTACTTGAATGATGAAGGAATTTTTATTGCAATTACATAATCAACCTAGAGGTTTATATTTCAAAACCTTAAAATATATAACTAGTGGAACTTGATGAATACATGATCTTGAAAAATCTTTGGATTCCTCCATGTTTCTTTGGGGTGGCCGGTTCTTCAAAAGAAAAGAGAAGAGAGGACTTTGACTTTTACACCATGAATAATTTGATAGTGTGTGTAAGAACATTGAGTGTAAATCAATATAAGAGAAAATCTAGCCAATATTTAGTTGTCTCCCCCCCCTTGTGTCGACAAGGGGGTATGTATTTACTAATATATATATATTTTTTTTTAAATATACAAGTGTAAGTAGATGTATACTTGTAAGTCTTGTTTAGTAGTTATGTATATATTTGAACATTTAGGGTAGCGTTAGCTAAAAATAAATTTTAACGGGTCAAAGTAAAATATATTGTAGTCATAAAAATTGTAAAAATACATTTCTTGCAAAATTTGAGTGAAATAATAATTATTGTGTAGTTTTTAAGAAAGCCGTCGTAATAATATAAATTTAACGATTTATATACAAAATAAATTTAAAACACTAGGTAAACTCAAAATATTGTTTTTATAAACTAAATGTAAGTATAAAAATATATCGGGATAGTTTTTGGAAGTATCGGATTAAATGATCAAAATAATAACTTACGCGATAGCGTTTATTTAATATGAAATTATGCGTTTACCGTGAAATGTAAAACCATGCATAAATTGATATGAAATGATGAATATGGAGTTTGAGAAATGACCGGAAATTGAGAATTGTGACAACTGTTAAAACTAAAACCCATATTACAACTAACATATGGTTTTCTAGTTTTGATAATGAAAATAAAAGTTTTTGAATGAAATTGCCCTCACCGAATAACATCAACTCAAGGGTAATTCATTTTGAACAAGCATTTTGAAAGAAACAACGACTTTGTCAAGGACCATAAATCCACAGTAAAGCAAGCTAATGAAAGTGTTGAACACATCAAAGTTTTGGAAAATTTAAATGATTCTCTCTTCAAGATGTTCTAACTAATTGATATTATGTCCATTATTTTACAAACATATTACATTGAAGATCATGAAAGACTCTAGTCTCGAGACCTCAAATTGTTTCAAAATATGAAAAAGCTCTTGAAAAACTTGAAAAGAAAATGTATCATATTTTAAACAACTTGATCGAAAAATCGAGGAATGCAAGTATGACAAACCGTCGTATGAGCGTGCCTACAATGACATGAAAGCAAAAATGATCTTTTGAGGGCTCAACTGGAATGTCAAAGGAAAGGCGTGGTTACGAGATTACAAAACCATCGGTGAGGAGAAAGCAAATGTTCCCAAACCGGTTTTCAAACCAAAAATGTCTGTTTCTCTGCCTCCTCCAAAATTCAATGAGAAAAATGATTTATCAAAACCAGTCACTCCACCTGCCTTGCCTAAACAAAATGTTGAAAAAGGAAAAGCGGTTATCGAGACACCAAAAGTTTTAGCACCTGGCCTTTTTAAGATAAGTACCACTAATGCGTCTGCCTCCACATCTAAAACATATGGAACGAACGACATAAGTTTAAACAAGCACTCTAAAGAGACTAGGATAGCCGAAACCACTTCTCTAGATAACAATGTGAATCCTAATGCGTGTGCCTTACCTTCTACAGGACTAGAAAGCACCTCTAGGAGCAGTAGACTAAAGCCTAAGAGCAATACAAGGAACAATAGAGTCTCACATGCCTCTAATAGTAGTAGCTTGAATAAAGAGAGTAAAGTAGAAGACCACCCTAGGAATTTACCGCTTTATAATAAGAAAGATATTTCATCTGAATGTAATGAACCTATGAAACTTGCTAAGTCTAATGAATGTGTTGAATCTCTTTGTTTAACTTGCAAGAAATCTTTAATTAATGTTCAAGATGATTGTATTTCTAAGAATGTGAATGATAAGCCTGTTAAGAAGAACGTTCCAAAAAGAACTTATGCTAAGACTAGTGGCAAGAATTAGGCTTTACACTACTGATAAGAAGCATAGTGTTTACTTTAGGGATGACATTTGGAAACCCACGGGTAGAATTTTCACACTCCAGAATGGTACAATGAGTGACAAACCAGAATACCATGTAGAAAACTTCTTTGAGTGTGATCAGGATTTTACCTCTAACCCAAAGGAACCAAAATCAAAACGGTTTCCAAAATCTTCTTCTTTGTTATTGGCGGGTTATCGAAATATGTCTTTGGATCGTTGACTCGGGTTGCTCCAAGCACATGACCGGAATCAAGTGATCAATTTCGTCTGAAATTCATGGGGCTATGACGTTTGAAATGATCATGTAGCACTATCATGGGTTATGGAGATCTACCTTTGGAAATTATTTGATCACTCGGGTTTACTATGTTGAAGGGTTGGGACACAATTTGTTTTCGATCAGGCGCCTTACGTGATGCGATTTAGAGGTTGCTTTTAGAAAAATGTTTGCTTCGTTAGAAACTTGGATGGCACTAATCTCTTAACAGGGAATCGTGATACAAACTTGTATGCTATCGACATTAACCAAATGGCCTCTTCATCACCAATATGTCTTATGACACGAGCATCTGGAACAAAGTCCTGGTTGTGGCATAGACGATTATCCCATCTCAATTTCGACACCATCAACAAACTTTCCAAAGACAACATCGTCAACGGACTTCCAAAGTTCAAATACACCAAGGATCACTTATGTCCATCATGCGAACAAGGAAAAAGCAAAAGAGCATCATATAAACCCAAATCCGTACCTAGTTCGAAGCAAAGTTGCATATGTTGCACATGGACTTATGTGGCCCAATGAGAGTTGAAAGCATTAACGGAAAAAGTATATTCTTGTTATCGCCGATGATTATTCAAGATATACATGGGTCGTTTCGAGATCAAAAGGCGAAGCACCGTGCATCATCATCACCTTTAAAGCGTATTCAAATACTTCTTCAAACTCCGGTAAAGGTTGTAAGAGCAGACAACGGCACAAAATTCACAAATCGGGAGTTAAGAGCTTATTTTGAAGATGTTGGAATAACTCATCGACATCGCTTGTTAGAACTCCACAGCAGAATGGGGTAGTTGAAATAAGAAATCGTACTCTTGTGGAAGTTGCTCGCACAATGCTAATCTATTCTTGTGCACCGTTATTTCTATGGGTCGATCTTGTTGCCCTTTTTTTCACTCGTAACCGATCCTCATCCATCCAAGATTCAATAAAACCCCATATGAACTAGTGAACAACGGAAAACCTGATATCTCTTACTTTCACGTGTTTAGCGCTTTGTGCTATCCGACAAAAGACAGAGAAGATCTAGGAAAACTGAAAGCTAAAGGTGATATTGGAATCTTCATTGGATATTCAAATAACTCGAGGGCATTCAGGGTGTATAACAGGAGAACTAGGAGAATCATGGAGACGATGAATGTGAATTTTGATGAACTTTCAAAGATGGATTCTGAGAGACTCGCTCTAGAACCCGCGCTAAATCCGATGGCTTCTAATCAAAACAGATTAGAACCCACACCAAACCCGCAGACTTCTAGACACATCAGTTCAGTACTCGTACAACAAAGAGCCCCATCAACTTTTCTGACACACCTCATGAACAAGAATGGGAGAATTTCTTTGAGTTAATGTTCGATGAATACTATGGTGGAACTTCGACAAATGCATCAAACCATCATTCCGCTGCACCCGCTCAACATATCATCTACATCTACTCCAGCAACTCCTATTCTTACAACAGTTTTACCAGCAGTTGATGAGCAAAACCAAAACATATCATTTCAAGAAGAACCTACTCAAAACCAGAACGATGCAACGTTAGATGAAGACTTATTTGAAAACCCGTTTGCTACAAAATCAGCTGAATCATCTTCAAGCTTACGAGAACCATCTAACTCGCATACGTATAACATACGGTATCCTTTTACTCTGAAGTGGACAAAAGACCACCCAATTGAACAAGTTATTGGTGAACCTTCACGGTCAATTCAGACGAGACGCCAACTTGCCACCGATTGCGACTTATGCATTTACCTTTGCTCAATTAGCAATATAGAGCCAAGAACATTCGCGAGGCAATGGCGAACCCGCATGGATAGAAGCAATGCAGAGGAACTTCTCCAATACCGTCTACATGACTCTTGGGATATGGTTCCAAGACCAATTGACATTCGCGTCATTGATCTCAAATGGTTATGGAAGAACAAAAGGGATGAAGAAATAACGTAATTCGCAACAAAGCTCGTCTTGTGGCCAAAGGATACTGAGACAGGAAGAAGGATAGACTTTGAAGAGTCATTCACGCGGTAGCTAGACTTGAGGCGATCAGATTTCTTAGCCTATGCACTCACAAAAACATCACGGTTTATCGGATGGACATTAAGACGTTCTTAAATGGAACTACGAAAGAAGAAGTGTCGTGAGTCGGCGTAAGGCTTCATAGACATGGAACATCCGGACTACGTCTACAAACTCAAAAAGGCAATCTATGGATTAAAGCAAGCTCCGAGAGGCGTGGTATGACGAACTGCCTTCTTACATTATCCTAAACAATTTCACCAAAGGAACTTGATCCTACCTTTTTATACAAAAATGCAAAAACGACATTTTGATTGTTCAAATTTACATGGACGACATCATTTTTGGGTCCACTAATCCGAATCTTTCAAAACATTTTGAAAATCTCATGAAAAGCAAATTTGAAATGTCCATGATGGGGGAACTAAAATTTTTTCTTGGTTTACAAATTCATCAATCCCCACGTGGAATTTTTATTAATCAAGCTAAATATACAACTGAGATTTTGAAAAATCATGGTATGGATAATTGTGACTCTGTTGGCACACCAATGGTAACATCACCAAAAATTGGAGCCGATTTGTTTGGGAAACCTATCGATCCGAAGAAATATCGGAGCATGATTGGTTCTCTCATGTACCTTACTGCTAGTCGAATTCGATATTCATTTTGTGTTTGCTTATTAGCACGGTTTGAGCAAAGCCTACCGAATCGCACCTCAAAGAGGTTAAAAGGATCTTCGAAGACCAAGACATCCATTCACAGGGTCTTTGGTATCCGAAGAACCGGATTTGATCTAATTGCCTTTTCGGATGCGGACCACGTGGGTGATCAAGTTACGAAAAAAGTACATCCGGAGGAGCACAATTTTGGGTGAAAAGTTAGTCACCGGTCTTCAAAGAAACAAGATTGCCTTTGCACTTTCAACCGGAAGCCGAGTATGTGTCATTATCTGCGTGTTGTGCTCAAGTTCTATGGATGAGAACACAACTCACGATTATGGCTTTACTTTCGATAAAATACCTATGTATTGTAACTCAAAAGTGCCATAGCCATATCATGCAATCCTGCATCACTCAAAGACTAAGCATATCGAGTCCGCTATCACTTCATAAAAGAACATGTGGAAGAAGGTACTATTGAATTATTTTTCGTGAAGATCGATTACCAACTCGCCGATCTATTTACTAAAGCCCTTTCAAAAGAAAGGTTTGACGATTTAGTTCGACGAATTGAATGCGGCCCAACCCCTAGGGAGTTAGAACGTCTTCTCGAATCTTCTTGAAAATGATTTTCCAAAAGCTTTTGTAAATATTTTGAAAAACAAAATACAAAATTTGAAAAACCAACAAAAGCAAAATATAAAAATATAAAACTTTCAAAAATACAAAAACAATAGAAAATCAAAATCCAAAATATTCTTCTCGACATGTCTCTCGATAATCGATATTCATGCGTTTCTAGAAATGTCATTCAACAATGATACGGACATGTACGGATGCTTGAACGAGAGTTCTTTAAATGTTTTCTAAAACATGTCGTTCCTCAAAATTTCTTCAAAAATGGCTTTCGTATACTTGATGACGAAACCGGACAAAAATGATGACTTTTGATTATTTCAAATCAAAACTCGTGTTTTAAAGAAAAATCTAGTGTCGCTCAATGGCACTACATTTAAAAGCGGTGAGAAATTATCATCATCTTGAGCACCTTTTTCAAGATTGTTCAAAAGATTTTCAAAATCTTTCAAAATATTTTTGCTCAAGATAACTCCTCTAAAACCCTTTAATTGATTATGCTTTATTAAAGGGGAGTATAAAACCAAAATGTTCCAAATTCATGCTTAAATCAAATCCGTTTTGTCTCCCCAAAAGATTCTAAAAATGATGTTTAATCCGTTGATATCAAAAATATCACGAATATGCTATTTTTGAGGGGAGAAGACGTGATTAAAATGTGATCAAAAAGTTTAGTGATCGTTGCTTGAATCTCAAAATGAGCTCGACTCAGTTGAAACCATGGAATTGACGAGGAATCAAAGTCAGTAAATGTACCATTTCGAGAAACTCGTGATAGACATGCACTTTCATGGTGTTGGGTTTTAGGTTCCTTGGATAAAGAATTACTCTAAGTACTGGAACCACGGACATGCTTGATGTAACCACGGACTGAAGAGTGTAACCACGGATGAAGACAACATGCTAGTAGTATTATGTAACCACCGATAGTATATAGTAAGCACCGCTAGTCTTGTATAGTCGGTTAGTTTATTATATTAGATAAATATGGAAAAGATATTTATCTTGTAGGTTACGTATTGTATATTGTATAGGACTCCTTAGCCTATAAAAGGAGGTCCTAAGTTAGGTTAGATATACGATGTTTTATATCTAAGATCGATACACTTCAAGGTTGCAAAACCCTAATCTTGTAAGAGTATTCGTATTAATAAATAATATTGAGGTGTTGAATGTTAATTGTTCTTCTTCTTAAGATTAAGTATTAAATTCGTAATACTTGATAAGCTTTTGTTACAAGTCGGTTTCTATATTAGATCGTTTGCTCAACTGGGATCAACAAGTGGTATCGAGCTTGTGATCTAGAAACCGTAACCAAGAAGAAGTTTGTTAATCTTTACTCAAGTAAGTTAAGATGTCTAAAGAAACTCACATGGTGATCGCTTCAAAAGTGCCCATGCTCAAACATAAAGATAAAGGAGTTTTGATAGTGGTTGCTCCGGGCACATGACTTGGGATGGAAGCAATTTGGAAGATTTTGAAGCTTATGATGGAGGATATGTGGCATTTGGCAATGATCCAAAGGGAGGAAAGATACTTAGCAGAGGCACAATCGAGCAGGAAACTAGACTTTGAAAAGTCTATTTGGTCTGAGGACTTAAGTACAATTTATTCAAGTGTTTCTCAAATGTGTGATAAGAAAAGCGGGTACTTTTTGGGAAACTGAGTGTGTGGTGTTATCTCCCGAGTTTAAGATGCACGATGAGAAATTTATACAACTTAGGGTACCTAGGAAGGAAAATATATATTGTTTTGATCTTAAAATGTTCTTCCTAATAGGTCCTTATGTTTGTTTGCTAAAGCATCCGTTGATGAGTCAAAACTGTGGCATAGAAGGCTAGGTCATCTCAATTACAAAACAATCAATAAACCGGTAAAAGGAAACTTAGTGAGAGGGTTACCTTCAAAGGTTTTGAGTGTAAGGAACTGTGTGTGCTGTCAAAAGGAAAACAACATAGAGCTTCTTGTAAGACCAAAATCAAACACCATAACACAACCATTGCTTATGCTTTATATGGACTTATTTGGACCAACCTTTGTTAGAAGCTTGAATCATAAGCGATTGCCTAGTTATCACCGATGATTATAGTAGATTTTCTTGGGTATACTTTTGGCTACTAAGAGTGAGACTAGTGAGATTCTTAAGAGTTTCATTACTAAGATAGAAAATCTAGTAAATCATAAGGTCAAAGTAATCGATGTGATAATGGAACCGAGTTTAAGAATGATGTGATGAATCGCCTTCGTGTAGCTAAAGGTATTGAAAGACGCTTTAGTGTTGCTAGAACACCACAATGTAATGGTGTAGGTGAAAGGAAAAATAGAACACTAATTGAGGTCGCTAGGACAATGTTGTCGAGTCTAAGTTACCAACTACCTTTTGAATTGAAGTCGTAGGAATTGCATGTTATGTGCAAAATAGAAGTAAGGTAGTGAAGCCTCATAACAAGACTCCTATGAGTCGTTACATGATAGGAAGCCAATGATTGCATTCCTAAAACCTTTTGGGTGTTCTGTTACCATTTTGAATACCATAGACTACCTAGGCAAGTTTCAAGAAAAAGCGGATGATGGATACTTTTAGGCTATTCTACAAATAGTAAAGCCTTTAGAGTATACAATAGGAGGACTAGACTTGTTGAAGAGAACCTACATGTTCAATTCAAAGTGAAAAGACTCTAGTGTTGAGACCAAAGGACCGATCGATCGGCTGTTTAACATTGATATGCTAACCAAATCTATGAATTATGATCCTATCATTGCGTGAACTTCCACTAATGCCGATGCGGTATACAAAAGGATTCAAGTAGATACATCTTCAAAGGAAGCCGATTCTCCAAAGGAGTTCTATTTGGTTGAAAAGTGGAAAGTCGGTTCGCTCCTTCCATCATACACAAGCAAGGTCCCTCCGGTGATGATGTAATCAATCGGAGGCAATGTTGATCATCATCAAGATAAGGATGAGTTGTTGCAAGATAACTCGTTGTCGGTAGAAGAAATTGAAAAGAAGAAAAGCGATCTAAGCAATCGCTAAGCCTCCCGAAATCTTGATAGGCCATCCAGAACGACAAGCCAACCTCTACCACCGATAGTTCATGTGAAATTCGGCTACAAGTCATCGAAGATAGTACTTTCTTTGGACCTAATCCAAAGCCACTATTTGGTGATGAGGAGTATCCACATGATCCTAATATGCATGAATTAATAGAGATTGATACTCCTATCGATGATGAAGACATGGATGAATTCTTCAATGCTAATTTGACTAATTTGGAAACTGTAATTAATGAAAGTCCAATTACTACTACCAGAATTCACAAGATTCACCCTAAGGAACAGATTCTTGGAAATTTGAATACTCCAGTTCAAACAAGAAGCAGGGTAAAGAACAATGAACCTTTTCCTGAACATGGGTTCTTTGCAAGATCTCTTCACAAAAGAAACAGTCATAAAGATCTACAAAATTGCTTGTTTGCTTGTTTTCTGTCTCAAAAGGAGCCCAAGAGAGTAGAAGAAGCTTTAACAAAAGAAGGATGGGTAGAATCAATGCAAGAGGAGCTTCTTCAGTTCAAACTTCAAGAGGTTTGGACATTGGTTGATCTTCCAAATGGGAAGAGGGCTATTGGGACTAAATGGGTGTTCAGAAACAAGAGGGATGAAAGAGGAATAGTTGTGAGGAACAAGTCCAGTTGGTTGCTCAAGGATACACACAAACCGAAGGTTTGGACTATGATGAAGTATTTGCACCAGCTTGCAAGGATAGAGGCTATTAGATTGTTTTGGCTTATGCTTCATTCAATAATTTTGTTGTGTATCGATGGATGTTAAAAGTGCATTTTATATGGCACTATTGATGAGGAGGTTTATGTTTGTCAACCTCCGGTTTTGAAGATCCCGATCATCCCGACAAGGTTTACAGGTGAGGAAGGCTATGTATGGATTGCATCGAGCTCCTAGGGCATGGTATGAATGTCTATCTACTTATTTGATGGACAACGGGTTTAAAGAGGACCGATTGATAAAACTTTGTTCATTAGAAAGCACAAAGATGATATTTTATCGGTTCAGTTTATGTAGATGACATCATCTTTGGTTCTACTAACAAGGAGCTATGCAGAGATTTTGAGAAACTTATGCATGATAAGTTTCGGATGAGTTCTATGGAGAACTCACTTTCTTTTGGGGCTACAGTTCAACAAAGGACCGATGGTATTTTCATTAGTCAAGACAAGTATGTAGCAGATGTGTTGAAGAAGTTTGGGTTTCAAGATGTAAAGAGTGCAAGTACACCTATGGAGACTCGAAACCTATGCTACCGATGATGGAAGTCCCAAAGTTGATTTGAAGTTGCATGATCCATGATTGGATCTTTGATGTATCTTATCGCATCTAGGCGGACATTATGTTCTCGGTATGTGTGTGCAAGATTTCAAGTAACACCAAATACCTCACACATGAATGTCTGCTAAGAGGATCTTTAGATATTTGAAAGGTCATCCTAAATTGGGCCTTTGGTACTCTAAGGATTCTCCTTTGATTTGGTGGCCTACATCGATAGTGACTATCTTGGAGCTAGTCCGGATAGGAAGTCTACCAACGGAGGATGTCGGTTCTTGGGAAGCAGACAATTTCTTGGCGGTGTAAAAGCAAACTATTGTGGCAAATTCTACAACCGAGTCGAATATGTGGTCGCGCTAGTTGTTTGTGGTCAAGTTCTTTGGATTCGTAATCAATTCTTGGATTTTGGGTACAATTTTATGCATACTAAGATTTACATTGATAATAACAAGACAATTTGCATTATCAAAAATCTGCTTTTACATTCTAGAACTAAACATATTGAGATAAGACATCACTTTATTAGAGATTGTAATGAGAAAAGGTTGATTCAAATGGTAAAATCCATACCGATTTCAATGTTCTTGATCTTCTCACCAAAGCTTTTGATGTGGGAAGGTTTCGAGATCTTGTAGTTAGTATTGGAATGATTAATCTCTAAACTCTCAAATTGTTTTGTATAAGTTTGTAAAAGAATTGGCTCGTTATTATGTAATCTTAGTATTGCTATTTCTTTTATATCCAACGATAGTGTTGATTCTAACCATCGATAGAGTTGATCTATCCATCGCTAGTTGTTCGTGTTTCCACTAACCATTGTGCGATAAAAGACAAGTCATTATAGAAATTCAAAAATCGAAGTTACATTGTTCATTCAACAAAACATTTTACGACTATACTTACAATGAAACTTCAAGTGCTAAATAAAGACTACATCTATACATGATTTCTACTACTACTATCCTTGCTTATATCGTTTGAATGTCGGATATGCATTTATCATATGCAAACGAAGCGACTAAGGATCAAAATGGAAAGGATGGATTGATGCAAACGAAGAAGTCGGGTTGATTGTGGCGTATAGATGGATGATATGATATTCTTCTTGTGCTCCATCTTCTCTTACCACCATTCAAAGAACTTACTCCATCTTCCTTTTCCCTTCCTTGTTACGATGTGTGAAGAAGCACCATGACTTGGTGCACTAAGACCAAGAACCACCTCTCTGTCCTTAGGGAGTGGTGGGTTTCTTGCTCGTGGTCTTGGTTGGGGGTTAGATGATGAAGGTTTGGGGTTTGAAGTCCTCTTCTTGGAAGAGTCATCGAGTCTTCAGAGGCATCACTTGATTCACCACACTATCATCTTCGATGATGGGAGAAATGGAGATTTTCTTGGTCTTGGTTCTGATGGAGGAAAGTAGGTCAGCCATGGGTTTCCATCTTCACTTGATGATGAAGATGATGAAGAGGATGAGGAGGAGGTTAGATCAACCACTTCTGGTTTGTTCCAACTAGGGTTCCACATTTTGATTGTAGTTGATTGGGGATTTTGGAGCAATTAGGGTTTTTAACTTTTGATTGGTTTGGGCGTTATGTGATATTTGGGTTCTTTTTATAAGTGAAGTTTAGGGTTATTGAAGTAAATATGGGGCAGGTTAAATGTGGTTGGAGAGTTAATGAGGTTCTTGGGTTTTGGACTGAGATAAGTTCTAGAAGTTGACTATATTGACTTACCTGTTCTAACCTCGGATAGGTCTTTTGTAACCACTTCTGGCTATTTCTAACCACTGACAACTATAATCTTTGTCTCTGTGTTTGTTTTGTGTTTTTGAATTGCAGGTATGAAGGATTTGTATACATAGGAGCTGGTGTGTGAGCTACTTGTGTTTGTTTAAAAAAAAAAAAAAAAAAAAATCTTATTTTGTGTAATCCTTCATATCTTGTGAGATCATTTTTCAATTGGCACAGATTTGCTTTCTCTAATTTGGACAGTTGGGAGGAGTCATTATCTGTATCCACTGATGGTTACTTACAATCATGGATAGTTGTTATGGAACAATGGATAGTCCGATCCTCCTGCTTTGGATACTACAGGGTTGTTTCGACACTTTGGCAAAAGTATATAACACTCCCCAAAATCACGGATGGATCAATTTATTTGATTTTCTAACCACTTCCAATTAGCAATATCCTTAAACCCTAATCATTTTCTTTGGTTTATTCACAAAACCCACTTCATTTACCTCATTACTCACAATGGCTGAGACGTATTCCACTTCACATAACCTTGTTGCTGTACTTACTAAGGATGCTCGATCTGAAGGGTTTCATCAAATGATTGATTTCCTTGTTCACAGTCCCATTCACTATGCTTTAACGGTTGAACCTACCATTCTTAAAGCCTACATACATCAGTTTTGGAGGAATGCTAAACTTGAAGAGGTTGATGGCTTGGAGGTGTTTCATACTGTGGTGGATGAGAATGCTATTTCGCTTCGAGGAGATCATTAGAGAAGTTTTGAGGCTTGATGATGTCGATGGTGTTGATAATCTTTCGATGTTGAGATTGTTGTTTGGTTTAGAGATTAGGATATACTTACAGAGGTGAAAAGGTATAATTTTTAAGAGTTTGTTTTCACAACAATGGAAGTTTTTGATTCATACTTTGTTGATGTGTATGAGTAACAAGACCACAGTGCTTTAATGATTTTCCTTCAAAATTGCTATTGCTATTATTTGTTTGTCGATGGAAGGAAATTTAATCGGTCTAGGATGATATATGAGGGGTTAGTGCGTAATATTAGGAAGAAGGGTAAATACTATTTGTATCCTAGGTTTGTTCAACTGCTTGTGGAACATCAAATAAAGGAACGTGTTGAACATGCTAGAGAGTATGATGTACATCGTATGCTTCCTAGAGTTTTTGCACATATGAGGAATCAACCACAGAATGTTGTCATTCGAGATGTTCCTTTATTTCCTCACATGCTTACTTTGCCTACTGATTCTGAGTTTAATGAAGGTCTTGCATCATGGACTAGGCGAACACAGGGCACTAAGCTTCCTCAAAGCTAGTGTTCGTGGTATGGGTAATGAGGTCACATGGAGTGGAGGTGACATGATTGGAAGGGCTTCCACCATCGATTCATGCTTTGATGTCGGTCGATAGTGGAAACATCAATAAGACCCAACCTTGGCAACTCCTAATGTGGAAGGTTCTTTGGAGCTTAACACAGTGGAGGTATCCCTAGCCAACCGGTCCGCTACAGGTACATAGATGATCGTGCTCGGTCCGGTGCTATGTCTTCTATATCCAAGGATTCACCTCTCGAGCGCTTAACACACCAAGTGATGAGGATAGATTGGAACCGACATTGAATTGACGGTTAATGACTTTGTACATGATGAATTTTCCAATGAACCACCTCTCGGACCGCTCACACAGTCGGTGGGAGGATATTCTTGAACGTTTAAATGAATTGACGGTTAAGTGTGCTAAACCTGAGGGTACCATTTGAGGTCTACAGAGTTATCCGTGCTTGAGGTAAGGATATTCGGAGGTTGAAGCATCGGGTCTTGGTTTTGGAGAAAGTGAAACGACACAGTTGTTGCTTTGAAAGCTCACAAGCGTAAGAAAAGAAGGTGGACTCTCTACTACTCGAATGTGAATGATGTATCCAAACAGGGAGGAGTGATGGCATGAATTCGTGGGAGGTCGTGGATGTATCTGTTAGTGTACCTATGGAAGAAGATGTTGATAGTGGAGATCAAGAATTTTGGTTTCGATAAAGATGGGAATGAGGTTGTTCTTGAAAAATTGAAAATGTTGAAGTAGTGCAGAACATAACATCGATAGTATACCGAAACCATGGTTAGTACACTTGTAACCACCGATGCGCCAGTGAGGCTTGGCTATTGTTCCTACTATCGTCACACCCACCGCTATCATAAACACTTCCACTTGTTGTCACAACTCTCTATAATACCACCTAAGCCTAAAGAAGTAGAGAAAGAAGTCGCAAGTACATTGATTAACTGAGCAAAACATCATCTATTCCTACATCTATCATTGCACTGCTTTATCTGCTCACCATCGCTACTAAACCCGAGGTAAAAGTTTGGTTATTGGTGAACCTTTGAAGAAGAAAGTGGTTAAATCTAATGTTGGAAAAGGTAAAGAGGTAGTCTTGAGTTTAAAAATAAAGCGAACAAGAAGCTTATGATGCGGAGTATGCTAAAAGTATTGAAGATGAGGATAAAGCAGCTTTTGGATAAAAGAAAGAAAGAGGAGGAAGCTAGTGAGAAATGGTTAGTCAGATAGTATGACTCACAAAACTATCTTCAAGCTTCTTTACAAATACTTGATGAGTTTACTGCACAAGAATGGAAACTGTTGGATGATGAGGAGAAAGCTAGACTAATGAATGAATGGGCAAGGAATGTGAGCAAAACAAAGAAACAGGTTATAAGAAAGAAACCTCCTACTATGGCTCAGATGAGAAACGTACTGATGAAGATTATTAAAAATTCCGGTATACATGTTCCTGATATTCTTAGTAGGTGTTCATTTGAAAGAATTTTTGAAATTTATGAGAGATGTATGAGGATTAACAAAGATGATTTTTGTCCAATGAATTCTAAAAAGGAAGAAGAGTGGATTAAAGAACATGATGAATGGATGCAAAGTAAAAGAAAAAGAAAATCGAGGTTCGGTGACATCCGATTCTAAAAGATTGAAAGTTGTTGAAGATGTAAATCAAATCATTTCTTATGAGTTTAAGCTTTTAGTTGAAGTGAAGGAGTTTGGAAAATTCAAAGACTCAATAATGAAGTTTCGAGTATAATAAATTTTCACAAATGCTTCAAGATTTTGATAGAGATGATTTGATGAATCTTTGGATACTTTACAAGAATAAATTTGGTGAAGTACATCCGATGATTATCATGAGAGGTCGATGTATCATAATTTGAAGATTCTATTTGAACCTACTCATGATGAACCCGAATGGCAAGGACTCTACAATGGTCAAGTTACTAGATGGTTTTATATCAAACTTGTGGAGTTCATGTTCTAACTGCTTTCGGAAAGGTTATTCATATGCTTGTAGAAGGTGATTATCCTCAATTGAATAAGCATTCGTGAATAATTGCTCGATGTTGAAGCCTAGTTGTATCAAGATGTTAGTATCTTATGATGGTCAAGCTTATGATTTGTTGAAGAAGTATGAGAAGATACTTAAAGCTAGTAAGTGTTTGGCTACATCCTCCAATTCAGATGTTTTGGGATTAAAAGAAACTTGAAGAATTCTGTTGAAATTTATCAAGTTTAGGGAGGATTGTTGGGTTTTAGGTTCCTTGGATAAAGAATTACTCTAAGTAATCGGAACCACGGATAGGCTTGATGTAACCACGGATCGAAGAGTGTAACCACGGATGAAGACAACCGCTGCTAGTAGTATTATGTAACCACCGATAGTATATAGTAAGCATCGCTAGTCTTGTATAGTCGGTTAGTTTATTGTATTAGATAAATATGGAAAAGATATTTATCTTGTAGGTTACGTATTGTATATTGTATAGGACTCCTTAGCCTATAAAAGGAGGTCCTAGGTTAGGTTAGATATACGTATGTTTTATATCTAAGGTCGATACACTTCAAGGTTGCAAAACCCTAATAACGTAAGAGTATTCGATTAATAAATAATATTGAGGTGTTGAATGTTAATTGTTCTTCTTCTTAAGATTAAGTATTAAATTCCGTAATACTTGATAAGCTTTTGTTACAAGTCAGTTTCTATATTAGACCGTTTGCTCAACTGGGATCAACACATGGGTCTAACCTTCTTTTCAAGAAGTGTTTACAACTTCAAGGTAGTTATTAGAGCTAGTTGTCACCTAAAAACTGATAATGGAACTCTTTAACTAAGCTACGTAACCGTGTCCCGTGGGGAATTGTTTATCATGAGCCGATCAATTCAAAAATTGCGAACTCTACCCTCTCTGTGCAGATTTAAGTTAAAACAATATAAGCACATGTGAAGGGGGAGTGTTTCTGAAAATATAAAACTCTCAAGGTGTTAACAAACCATGTTTTATAATCATAAACACTTTGAGAGATTTTCAAGAAAAATGGTTTTATGGCAACATGGGATAGTCATGGAGTTATAAGGTGACTAAGGATAGGTAAATCCGTCTATGATCCGCCAGAGCGGAGGGATCTACCCAAGGACATCACAAATAGTTAGTATTAGAAGTCCTTAGGAATGATTGAAAAAGGAGTTATGTAAGAAAGGAGAAAGAAGGGTTGAAGAATTAAAAGAAAAGTAAAAGAAATGGTGAAAGAAATAGCCCTCCATAATCAACCTTAGGGCATAAACCGGTTCAATACATATGCTCTTGGTTGTCACTTAGATGACGCCAGTATTGAAGACAAAGACGTCATGGACCCAGGACGATCGCACTAAACCTTCTAGCCACTCAATTCCTCTTAAAAGGATTTGTTTCATTCTCACCGAACCCTACGTAAACTATCGGCTTTCTCTTAGAGATTGTTGGTATTGAAGGAGACCTCTCCTAGTCTCCGCCAGAAAACCAAAATGCACTATTGAGTCTAGAGCCACGAGATTCATCAAAAGATCTCATAGGAACATTTGACATGACATCACTTGTTGTTCATCAATAGGACACAAGTGATATATTCTAGAGTCCCACGCAGATCTTAGCAATCGCTGTAACATTTATGAGAAGTTTCACATCCGTGATCTTCAATGATTGAATGGAAACTCCTGCTGGGTCAACATCAAGCGGCCGACAGCAGTCACTTCGTAACTCCCGTGGATTACGCTTAGTGTGTCTCAAACGGTCTGATCGTGGGTGATGCTTGATGTACCTCAACACTCACCGAATCGAGGTGTACTGGTACATCACGTTATCTCACTTGTGGGACTCCGTTCAGAACGGCCTTTGAGAATTAGAGACGTGTTTCACACTATGTCATAACACACTCAAATTCAAACTTGTGTTACTGGATTATTTCTAACCCATGTTTTATGTTTTCTTCTTATGGATGCTCATGGGAGGAAGAGATCATGCAGATTATCCACATGCTCATACCAACAACACATGAAAGTTCTCATCAAAATCAAAGGCAACACAAAGTTAAAGATGATTCTTCGTCAATATCAAAGAATCTACAAAGTATAAAGACTCGAGAACTACATCATTGGCAATTAAAAGTCAAATAGAAGTGTGAGCATTGTGGAGAAAGACGTGGAGACACCTAACCAACGAAGTTGACAACGGCAGACAACCACATTAATTGATCACAAAGCATGAAGGAACAAAGAATCAAGACTATTCTATATCTACACGCAAAGTTCAAGCTCAAGGAAAGTAAAGACCTAATCAAGTGGAGCATCTTTTGAATGACCACCCCTTAGGGGGAGATTGTTAGCCGTAACATTTTTATTAGAAGTGATGGTCATTCACGTTTAGGAACCTTGTAACGTGTGTTAGATATCGTGATAGAATAGTCGACGGGCTCATGGATTGGGCTAAGCTAAATGGCTAAATGTTATGTTAAGTTAGCCTTGTATAATTTGTCATCCAATCCAAGTCTAATCCAAGCCCATCCCAAAGCCCATTAGGGCATATGTAAGGTAGTATAAATACCCCTCAAATGGTCATTTGAGGGGTGTGATTGAGTGTGTTTTGTGTGTGTTTTTCTTTCAAGTAATACAAGTTTTTTCTTCATCTTTTTCTCTCTAACATACACGACATATCATACATTCAAGTCACCAATTTCCTTTCTTCTTCTTAATCTTTACGCATATCTTGTGTTTGGGTTTTACGTGTGTTCATCTTGTGGTAACGTGGGTATACGCGTAAGGTTGATGTAAAAACAAGGTTGTACAAGAAGATTGTGTTGGAATGAAGGGAAAAGAAGTACAAAAGTGTGTAAGAGAATGTTTGTGGTATGAGTTGGCAAACTCAAATTCAAATTTAAGAAAGTGTTATGTGGTGAAGAAAGTGATGGTTTAAGGTGTGATATCAAGATGAGAAATAAGTGCTTAATGTGTTGAAGAATGTAAAGAAATTTAATGAGATTATTTAGAATTATGGAAGAAATAATTTGTTTGGGCATAAATGATACAAAGGAATATCAAGCATTCAAATAATCCAAACTCAAATAATTGAATGGCATAATCTTATCTTAATGCAAACAATATAAGTGCTTTGCATCTCAATTAAAGCATATCCCATATCGGAAAATGATGTGTTTACGCAAAGTAACCTTTGACTTAGTTTGACCAATAAGGGAGTAAACCCGTTATATGATTAGAGAAGACGTACGCACGAATTATGGTCATATGAATACTTTCGTTTAATGTTATATTGAACGTATGAATATTCTTGGTTTATAAAAAGAATTTTGGCCATGCCTAAAGGCATTTGGTAAAGCAAATTGATTTGGCGTTTTGTCAAAAACAGAAGGACTTGATTTGGCATCTCTTTAGGTCTAAACCTTGTTGTTTACCTAATTGCTCAATTATCATATTCATACATGTAATGAAAAAGTCACATTTGTCGGGTAAAGAGAAAGCCGACTTTCAAAATCGAGATGAGCTTAACAGACGGTTGGCGCATCAGCAGCGCGCCATGACCAATTAAGTTCGGATCGGTTTTTGGCTAACTTTTGTGATTTTATGTGTTGCAAAGTTTATTTGTCATAATTAAAAATAAAGAAGACTTAGTCAATGTTGCACCAACATAATATTTATTTTGTACAGAAAAAACCCACTTTGAATAATAACTAGTAAAGGTTTATTCACACAACCCGGATCTGAAAACTGCAGTGGTCGACGACGGCGTGTTGGTCGGCGGCTACATGGTGGTCGGTGACGGCGTGTTGGCCGAATGTGCAGTGGGGTTCGCAATAGATTTGGATGTGAAAATTATAGGAGTTTAGTATGTAGTTTTGATTTTTTTATCAACAAGATGCATTTTAAAGAGCGACTCTACTAGAGATTTTATCCTTTAAGAGTGTCTGAACAAGAAAAAAACACACTTTTTACTCAAAAGCTATGACCAAATCAGACATGTTCACCATTAAGAGCCCACTAAGACTAAAAAAAAAAAAAGGTCACCTAGTTTAAGATCTTAAATTCTGAATAGTATTAAATTAAAGCGCTATGATTTTTGGAATTTTAGGGGACATTTAACATTTTGGATCATCAAACAAATCTTTGTCGAGACTCATTAGACGAAATAAGTTGATGGTTCAATGAAATGTAATGCTTATTTGATATATGGGAAATTAACTTTGAAGAGTGTTTGGGAATCCATTTACAAAGAATATACTCATGCCAATGACGCGTAACTCAATTGGTAATAGGTGAGACATTTTTGCACCTAACAAGAACAAGGCCAATGGTTCAATCTTTGGTATCTCATAGCCATAACCGTTGAGTGAGTAATGCATGTCCTCCACATGAAAAGGAAGCCGATTGTAAACATGTTCAGGTTACCAAATATTAACCTTGCAACAAACAAGGTGTATACTCAGTGAATTAATTAGTGTTCGGTAAATCATTTGAAAAGGTGATTGTGTGTTTTCTCAAAAGAATGCAAGTTGAGAAAAATAACATGTTTTTGTAAATGCAGAATATGAGATACCTCCTTCTCCACACCTACCAAAACTTAAAATAACTTATCTATAAACATAAAGAGTAGACATACACTAAATCTTACATAGAATTAAAATTGTTTTAACAAATTAAAGTAAGTTTTAAAATTCAAATCATAAGTACGGCTATTACGAATCTTCAAGACAAGATTCAAATTCATACCACTTTTTGTTTTACTTTGCATTTTTTATTTTTTAGTCCATGTGTATATATGAAATGGACCAATTCTACCGATTTTAATAAAAAAAGCTAATTCATTTATATAATACTTGTAATTATCAACAATAATGCCAGACTATAGACTAACATTTTTTATTTGAATTTGGCTTTATTTAGTGATCTTTTTATACAATTTTGGTTGAACAAGAAATTGAAGAATGAAGATGTGTTTATTCATGTATAGTATAAGGATATTTATTTGTGAGGTAAGAAGTGTTCGACTACATTTGGAAAAATGTTGATGGTTTTAGAGACCATAGATATGTAGATTTTAGAATCACAAAGACTATAAATGTAATTTTTAAGACTTAAGACTAAATGTGAAATTACGATATAACCACTTGGATTATCCATGTAATTTACTCAACTTTTATAATATGTGAGTGGGTGTGTTTGGCAACAAGCATTTAGAAGTGTTTAGGAGCGACAAGCGATAAGCGGTAAGCATTATAGATGAAAAGCTTGTTTGGCAACACCTCAACAAGCGTTAGAATATTAGTCTTACCGCTCCAATCTAAATGCTTCTTGATTAAGCATTTCACAGTTGCTCCAAGCGTTTAGTTTATGAAATTACATATATACCCTCATTTGTTTAATAGTTTATTTTATTTTAATATGTATATGACCTTTTCGTAATTTTACAATTTATAATTATCACTACAATTCGTTACCAAACACAATTTTAAACAAACAACTACAGCCATCTACATCGCTATCGCTATCGCTTACTTACTTACTACTTCATCGCTATCGCTATGTGTCGCCAAACATAGCCAGTAGCTTACAAATTTATATATGAGTAAATTACACCGTTGGTCCCTAAAGTTATGTCAAATTTCATACGACATTCAAAAATGGGAATTATTGTTTTTTTAGTCCATGATCGCGTAATTATTACGCCGCTGGTTCAATTTTCTAACGCTCGTTAATTCGCTTGTTATCTCGGTCCTTACGTGCATGTCACACGAGGGCTTTTTTGTCCGAACACTTTTTGTATTTTTATTTTCAAACCACCTAGTTTTGTCAGCTTACTGCTCACTTTGTACTACATAACACGTGTACATTGCTGTTTACATATCCTGATATACCTTGTACATATCTTGATTGCATGCAAGCGTATTCCACAATCTTCCCACTCAATTATTTCCATCACTCCCTTTCTCTATTAGCTTTAGTTATTTCTTCCCCAAAAACTTAAGAACAAAAAAATGGTGGCGTGTTGGTGTGGAAAAACTGCAGTAATTCGCACATCATTGACAAATCAAAATTCAGGACGTAGGTTTTATGGTTGTCCAGATCCGGGTTCTAATTGTGACTTCATTGATTAGCACAATCCGCCAATGTGTGCAAGATCAGTTACTATCATCCTCGGTCTATTAAGGTCAAGGAATGGTATCGAAGCTACACTAGAGGAAACAAGACTTGAAGCTGCTAAAATGAAGAAATACTTGATATCAAGAAATAAAAGAAGTCTTAAACATGTTCAAACATCTGACATAAGTTTCAAACACCAATCTAATCCAACTTAAGGCTGTTTTGGTGAACCAGCTCCAACTCTTTTACTCTTGAGCATAGATATGTTACATTTGGATGAGCCAGGAGCATTAGACTCCTTTGCTGAACTAGACACTTGACTTCCACCAGCTCCAAGTCTTTCATTCCTTATTGCACTTCTGCTCCATTTTGGTGAAGAACTTCTACTTTCACTTGCAATTCCACTTTGACTTGCAGATGCAGCACCAACCACCGAGCTTTGACCACTTTGAGTTGCAGCAGGATGACTTTAATTTTGTCTTCCAGCAGCAGATGCACCCTAGTCAAAGGGTGTTGCACCACCAACCACTGAGATTTGACCACTTTTACAGCATGATAACTGTCATTTCCACCAGTGTGTCCTCCAACTGCATTATCAACATTCATATAATTTGGTAACAACAAATGAAAAACTAAAAAAATAGTAAGACTAAGCGCTTACATTCTTTTTCTCTGTAGTCACGAACCTTGAATTTCATCATCCAAACAAAACTTGACTCTTTTAGGGTCTTGAATTAGCAGATGCACCACTAGAACCATCAACATGTTTCCTTTTTACTTTGCTTGTCTTTTTAGACCCAGAACTTGTTTCACTACCTTGACCCTTACATGACTTATTGTGACCCATGTTTCCACAAGAAGAACATTTTATATTTCTCCCTTTCTTACTCAACTTCCCATTACTAACACATGGTGTGTCCTCTATTTCTCCTCCGACTCTCTTCTTCCTTGGCCTACCAACTTTAGGGTGATGATGTGGATGAGTTATCATTGTAAGACATGGAGATTTCTTCAAGTAGGCCTTACCACTAATTGGTTGTATCTTAAAATCGTAACTTATTTCCATGTTTTTAACCAATAATACTTATCACCCATGCTTCCGTATTTGAACGAGATGGCCATTGACAAATATATTCCGCTTTAAAGAATCGCATGCTTACAAAGAATCCCTATAATCTCCCATCTCCTACAAGTACATGTTCTCCTATCAACATCAACTACACATTGTTCTCCAAAACAACCAAGAACTCGGTACTTATGTTCCCATTCCATCGAACATTATAACTACTAGCATCTTCTTTGATTTTTGACATAATAGTTGTTACAGTAGAGGTTAAAGGACCATGACATTTTTCAATGGATTTTACAACATTCATAATCATTTTCATGCAGTACTTCCTGATGAACTCTAACAAAGTGATAATTGGTTTATCCCTACCATGGACAAGCTTACCATTCAACACTTTACACATATTATTTAGCAAAACATCTGAATGAGCTCTTCCTACATACAGAAATAATATATTATACTAAAGAGTTAATTGAATGCATCATTATTATTAATTCACATAAGCTATTACAACTTACCTGAAAAGTGTGCTCTGGACCAATGTTCTGGTGAAATCTTTGATAACCAGTCATGTGCAGCAACAAATAATTCCTTAAGTGATTTCATTGCAGCTTCATATCCAAGAACTGTTGTAGCTATAACACACCTCCATAGTAGTTGCTTGTAAGCAAGTCCATTCCATTGCTTCTTCATGTTTTCATGGATATGCCTTAAGTAATACTCCCTCCGTCCCAAAATTATAGTCCTCTTTTGATTTTTTTTTGTCTTTCTAAAGGTATATTCTCCTGAAGACTCTAGTAGGAGCATTAGGCATTTCTACTTGACATTTTGTTAGTGCAAATATTACGATATCAAAGTTGAAAAGAAAATACCGAAATAGTCAAACGGGGCATATAATTTTGGGATGGAGGAGTCACACCCTCGCCGGAGGCGGAAACACGAGGTGTAACGGAAAAGAACATAAGCACAAGATAATAGAACGTACCAACGTTAAGATTAAAAAGAAATAATACACCATTACAATACTAGTTTAGCCGACATCGGCAAATATATTACAAAGTTTAAATTCCAAAATATTATGTTTTAAACATAATGATTTATATAGACAAGTGAAAACTTCATTATGCAAGACCTGGTAGAAAAAGCTTACTAACGATCACCTGAAATGCATGAGAAAAACGGGTCAACTATGAAAATAGTTGGTGAGTAAACATGTTTAGCGAAATAAGAAAACTCGTAAGAAATATTCAAAGCTTTCGGTCAACGAAAATAGTCCACAAAGCAAAGGCATTGTAAATCCACTCGCCCAAGTTCACGCCCATACAAAACTTGCAACCTGTATTCACAACCCATTGCACAAAATATAGCGTATGAAGTAGTCAAGTATAAGCGGTCATAATAGTTCACAATATAGTACCACGAATATAATAATTGTGGATGCTACCGATGAAACCAAATTAAGTCAGTGCCACTACCCAAAGTTATGTTGGGTGCCTCTTCCCAAAGATATAATGGGTGCCTCTTCCCAAAGATATACTGGGTGCCTCTTCCCAAAGATATACTGGGTGCCTCTTCCCAAAGATATACTCCGAACATAGGAGAATTTATAGTGATGCTCGAACATAGGAGACTTTATAGTGATGTCTCGAACATAGGAGACTTTAGGTCAAGGTCATAACATGTACGGTCCAATAAGTTCAAGTAAGGCATTATTTCATAATTAAGTTCAAGGATTTGTTTCAAGTTCACAAGTTCTAGTCAAACTAGTTAATAAAAGTAGTAAACAATTTAGCTCAAGAACGGTTCATGCATTTCGCCCCAAAATATAGTAAACGGTAAAAGGGGTGTGATTACTCACTTGATGAATAGATGCGATGACAAAAGTGGTTACACCGAAATGTAGCGTGAATCTCGAACCGACCTATTATGAATGATATGATATGCAATAAGTCATGATGTAATGTTATGCACGCAATTGGATGATATTTATACCACTTATGTATTTTTGAAAACAATACTTCTCGTCGAAAATATAATCTTTTAACGCCTTGACCATTTTTAAATTACTTCACGTGTATTTACATTGAAACGATATCCTACGATAGACTTTTAGTGATTTATTAAGAGAATATAACTTTTCGTCAGAAAATAATGTCGTTGAAATTTCCATGAAAGTGACAAAACGGCCTCTAAAAGCTAGTCGTAAAATGGTGCACGCCGGCGTTAGGAAACGAACTCAACGGTTTTGGAAAGCTCGCACCATTATCTCAAAGTTTTAGTACATACATTTCCATCCTAGAGGTCTCGAACATAAGGAAAAATATAGGTTAAGTATGGTACTTGTGTGTTTAAGAGTGGTTTTCGTAAACTTTGAGCGACTATATTTTATTCATTACAACTCCGCTTGACGAACGGTTGATATTTTGGAAAATATGGTTGGCGAACTTGATTTTACTAGAAGACATCTTTTATAAAGAGTATCCTATCAATGTTAAAACGACCCTCAACATGGCCCCTAGTTGCCGTAGTATATGTTTAATAGAAAATATATTAATGTTGCTAATAGAATAAAGTTACGGCAACTTGGTTTATCGCGTAATTTACTCGTTATAAGTCCGCTTTTCACGCTTTTCACATCCTTAGATTCGTGTCAAAGTATACTAATATATTTTTGATAAGTCGACACAATTTATAAAGCTTAAGCCTCATTTTGACTCGTAAGGGTGACATTTTCATGCTTGAAATTTCGAAATTATTAGTTTTCGTCGTCAACTTCAAAAATTCATAACTTCTTCGTTATAACTCCGCTTAATTCCGCTCAAGCGCCACGCTTTGTTTTAAAGTATATTTTCCAAATATCTAGCCCAAAATATTATACCCACTGTCGGATTTTCCAGATTTTCAAAATAAGGACAGACCCTTTTGCAAACTTGTCGAAATGAGTTTTCACGCACCAAACCTATTCTAACCCATTCAAAACAACTCCGGTTATTCTAATCCTACCATACACCTTCTTAGGGTGTCATGGGTTCCTAGACATCACCAAAACTAATATATAACAAGGAGTAATTATAGGATGGATTATATATATTTAACACTTAAAAACCTTAAAACCTTAAAAATGGTATAAATATCACATAATTTGCATGTTTCTCAAATAAAATGATATGACCATAATAATGAATATGAAATAAAAATATGAATATGAATGCTTACAAGTTACTTGATGAGGTTTATGAGAACAAAGGATTATCCTAAACACCCTAGGTTTTTATTTCAAAACCTTAACTAAGAGTGTGTCTAGATTGTAAATTAGCTTGTCTTGAAAATATTTTGGTGATCCTCCTTGGTCCTATGGTATGACCGGTTTTGGAGTGAAAGAGAGGAAAGGAAGACTAGTTTGATCTTACACTTTGAATTATTGAAGTTGTATGTGTTGAATGATTAGGTATGAGTAGGTATATGTAAAGATATTTGTGAGATTTTGAGGTGACTCACCCTTGGGGTGGTCGACACATATAAAAAAAATATAGGAATGTGTTTTGTTTTGATTAAATACTTGTGTGCAAGTAGAAGTATAATTATTTAAGGATAGTAGGTAACTTGTGTACATATTTAAGCATTTAGGGTAGCGTTAAATAAAAATAAATTTTAACGAATCAAAATAGAATATATTGAAGTCATAAAAATTATAATAATACATTTCTTACAAAAATTTGAGTGAAATAATAATTATCGTGTAATATTTAAGAAAACCGTCGTAATTATGTAAATATAACAATTTATATACGAAATAAATTTAAAACACTGGGTAAACTAATAATAATATTTTTATCATCTTAATATGAGTATAAAAATATATCGGAATAATCTTTTTTTTTTGAAAGTATCGGGTTAAATGTTCAAAATAATTAATTACGCGATAGCGTTTATTTAATATGAAATTATGCGTTTAACGTGAAATGAAAAATCATGCATGAACTAATATGATGAATATTGAGTTTAAGAAATGACCGGAATTTGAGAATTGTGACAGGAGGTAGTATCCATGTTCTGCACTTGGAAACACTTCATTCATTGCTTAAATGATACTCTGTAACAAAAAATATAATAAAATTAGAACAATTAAAAGACCGATAAAATACTAAAACCAACCAAACAAAAAACTTTATTGTACCTTTTGTCTATCTCGATATGAAATTAAAGTTGGAGTTTCAGATAGATCTAGGTCATCCCCAACATGTTCAAAACCAAACCTAAGAATCTTTGCATTCAACTTCAACAAGGGCATAAGCAACATGATATATGCCATTGTTAGCATCAAGTCCCACAATGTTAACAATTGCCTAGAAATGGCCCACTTATAAAAGCCCCATCCAACCCTAACAGTTCCCTTCGACAAGCTTTGAATCCTTGCTTTAATGCACCAAGACAGATATATATTCTCCTGAAGACTCTAGTAGGAGCATTAGGCATTTCTACTTGACATTTTTTTAGTGCAAATATTACGATATCTAATCTATACAGTCTCGTTTGTTTTGATTGATGACAAACATGTAACTTGTAATACATAACGTAATATGTACAAGTTACTTGTAATTACATTTTTCTCAACATACATTCAACACCTCTCGATGTCTCAAGTCCTCGTATGTTACAACACAGGTTCGTACATGTTTGTTATGTGGCATTATGATCAAACCCATTAACAAATCATTTAGAATGTTTAAAATACGTTTAGAGTTACTAAGTATTTTAATAGGCTAACCATTCTATTTCAAACCTCATTTTACATTTTGCATTCACAAGTAGTTTATACAAATACATCTTTTGTAAAATGTCTAACAAATATATACTTTTATTTGTACAAGTAAACTAACTATAATATTCATACAAATACTAAAGTTTACTTACACTTGACAAAATATATTTTATTTTGACAAACACTCAACTAGATATTTTATTTTACAAAAGGTTACTTACATTTTATTTACAAGTAACTTACCTTTTTAATAAGTATATACATTTGTTTAAATGTATTTTTCATAAAAAGGAAAATACTCTTTTATTACCTCATGCATAGTGTCATCTAAATCTTTAAAAGATTTTGAAAAGATTACCACTTTTGGTTATAAATACCATCCCATGGTTTTCTCATATCTTCATCCCTTCCAACATACATTCTCTCTAACATTCTTTCATCACTTAGATCTATAGATAAACATGTAGTAGCATACATCAATCACCCTCACCATCACATGATCATAATGCTTATAACATTCATCTTTGTTGTAAGCATATTTTACATTTTGATCAACCAAGGAAAGTTTAGAGATCTAGCCATCCTCATTCACCAAAGAATATCAACATATGAAGATTCAAGATCTCTTGATATCCTCATTGATTGAAGACTTCTTATTTAAGAAGATCATTTAGATTAGTCATTCATATCCATTAGACATTTATGTCATGGATCATCATTGTAAACATTATTGCATCATCACAACACTCTCACCAAACTAGATTAGATGGGTTATGTGTTTAAACCATAAAACACAAGGTTTGTTATGTTGGGCCATAAAACATAACGGGAGTGGTTGTACCCGAAAAGAACTCGACATCTAGCTTAGTGTCGGAAATATTGTATAGGCGACGTTAGGTTGGTTCTACTCGAACTAGAACCCGTATTTAGCTTTGTACCGGAAAAGTGTAGCGACGATTGTAAGGTTTTCTCCACCGAGAAGGGAGCTTGTTGATTTAGTGAAGTAACTCTCGAGTTGGGTACTCGGGAGTGGAGTAGGCGAGAGAAGATCCGTGACCAACCACTATAAATCCTCGTGTTCGGTTTGCACTTTCCTTTCTTTATCTCTTTACTTTTATAATTGCTTGTGATGTGGTTTGATGTTTATGCTTGTGTGACAACTTGGTTTACTATACTTTATATTAGTCACAAACAATAATTTGTACTTTCATATTATAACAAGCTTCATAAACGATTTGATACAAAAGATCTAACGTTTTTAAACTGTAACGTATTCACCCCCTCCCCTCTACGTTTTCACAATTGGTACCAGAGCCTCGTAGCTCTTATTTTCAAAACAAATGGTTTTTGAAATGGAGCACGATCCATGTATCAAATTACCATTGAAGCGAAATATAATATGAAAAATGTTTTGCTAATTATACTTAGAAATTTTGTTGTTAAATGTTTAGATAAGTCACATTAGTAAAAATAATAAACAAAATATGTGTATTATATTTTTCTATCAAATCTAGTAAGTCCTACACTTTTTCGCTATGAGTAAGTACATTTTCAACTTTCTGTGAAGACCACGAATTGGGCGGAACCAAAAAAGGGCTCCTTCCTTGTAAATTTTGGTTCCTTGGTCTCAGACAAGACGCAGCTTTTTCGCCAACTTAAAAATTCATAACTTATTAACCAGAAGTCCGTAGGAGTCGAGCCACCTATTATTTTAAAGGGAATTGAGTCTACTTTCATTTAAAACTACTCTCATGACCTGAGTCTAATTTTAAATAAGTGAAATAGACCAAATACTACGAGTATGTCCAAGATATTAAGTTTCGCTTTAACATAAAAACTCAAAATTTTGAGTCAAGCAATTTAAGATGGTATTCTTAAAACATTGATATAATTTATTTTGAAACTAAATAATTATGTAATATGTTTAAAGAAAACTAATCAAGCTTGGTAACATCATCACATTTAAAAGATAAATGACGAAAAGTGTTTTTCTTGTTATGCTATGCTAAATGACCACTTGTTTATGTTGTTTGCATATATGTTGCTTGCTTATTTTCAAATTGTTGTTTATACTTGTTTGTTTGCATAATATAAGTGTCAATCTTGCCATGTTATTTATTCGCTTGCTTGATTTATTTCTTGTTTATGCACAATAGGACATTTGCTAGATTTTGTGCACTTTGTTGGAAAATTGTTTTACCATCACTTATAGACTTAGATCACTTCCTTTGCATAGGTTATACTAACATCTCGCATAATTTATGAAATGTCATGACTCGCTTAGCAATGAGTACTAAGTAAATTAGTCAAGTACTTTGAAAAATGGAGGTTTTAAGAGAGTGTTTGGTACAAGGACAAAAACAATGTTGTATGATATAATTTATTTGTTTTTACTTTGTAGGATGATAATATGACTTAAAACAATATTGTATACTAACCGGTTTATGCAGGTGGATAGCACAAGTGTGTTATCAAATTTTACCCATTTTCACTTTTATGTGAAAATCGTTAGCCCTTGGTCAAAGTCTATGCTCCACTATGTTTGTATATGTGTTCTCGACTTTTCCTAACTAGAAGTAATTAATGTCACATGTTTTAAGCAAAATTTCGTGTTTCGAAAACTCCCGACACCTAAAAAATAGGTCTGCACTTTTCTCGGTGTCCACGGATCGACGACATCAAAATGTTGGTACTGTCTCGTTATGCATTTTGGTACCACAGACTGTGACAAAGGCACCAATTTAAGGGTTCCGCTGTGTAAAGAAATGGTGTCGTGGATACTACGTAAGTTATTGAATTTTACTAAATCCCGCAATCTAATTTGCCAAATCTCGCTTTCTAGGATACTTGTTAATTCATATCTTTCATATCTCACTCAACACATCCTCAATGGATTAACTTAGGATGTTTGACATGATCTTAGACACTTCCATCTCATTAGAAACTACCATCTTTGTATGGATTAACATCAAATAAAACACATCTCTCCGTGAATCCTTAGCTCCATAAATCGACACATTCTGGATGGTCATTTTCACACCTACACTGTTACCTTTCCTTAATCTTAGCATTTCTTAAAGCAAAGTCAAAATGACTAAATCCTCAACCTCAAATAAACCACTAGGATTAGCATTCGATCTTGTTGCTTCATTAAACTTGAACTCTTCATCCTCGGACTCGTTACCTCTCAACATCTCATCACCCATTCAAGATGTGAACTTTCTAAACTTAAGTACTCCAACTCCACCACCAAAATCACCCATCATTATGACTACTTCACAACCATACAAAACACCTTCACAACCAAAGTCTCCAAAACTTATACTTTGTGCAACACCACCAACATCTCCTCACCCGTTTGCGGATGACTTAGATGACATACCGAGACTAACAAATCTGGACTCATTATTTGCAAAGATATTATACACAAGTCTAAGATATGACTATAGATATTGTTTTGTATCCACATGTATTGCCTCACTTGGTTAACATTAAAATAATGTGTCATCCTTCAAGACGATAAGTATTTACATCGAGTCATAATTCACACGTATGTTAAAGACATATTATCAAGTCTTGTTATCCTTGAGTTCAATCTAAGCTTTATAATCTCAACAAATTAGGATTGACAACTTAAGTATTTCATCCGAAATATTCAAGTACATGTGACTTACGATTGTAGTCATTAAAAGTCATATCCAAAAATCAACACCCAAGTATAACAACACATGTTGAAAAACTAATCCTAAAATGAATCGACACTTATCCAAAACAAACAACCCATCGTGCCACTTATCCTCTTTGACACCTACTATCCTCTTCCATCTTTTGGCACCATTAAGCGTGTTGCTCATGAACTTCCAAGAGCATCCTTTAAACCAAACGTGCCCTTTCAAGGTGAACCTACACCTCAGCCCCTAAGCTTCATAGACATGACCAAAATTCAAGCACTTCACCCACTAGTTGTAGCAACCAATGAACCATAAGAATTAGTATCCGTACTTTTGTGTTCAACATCTATGGACAAATAATCAACCTAAGTACTCCCATAGCACAACAAACCCCTACATCACCACATCCTTATTTAGACACACTAGAAGACCTACCACCTAGATCAACCAATCCACCATCCTTACCATCATTTGAATTGCTGAGTGTATTGCTCAAAAGCCCTTGTGTCCAACACTTGTATCGAATCAAATGCACGTTTAAACAAACTCAACCATCCTTTCCCACATATAAGGACTTAGATAATTCATTACGGCTAGAACCTCAACTATCAAATAAGCATGGTGCTCTTGGTAATTGTTGTCAATTTCCACTAGGTATAAGTAGTACTACCTTCACAAATTATCAAAGTATTAGTAATACTTTGTCGTTAAACTTCTGCATAAATTTCGTTAAATCAACATTTTAACAACATATGTTAAAATGCAATCTCAAAGCCAACATCATACACCCCAAGCAACAATGACTCTTGAGAAACTCGAGTGAATTCCTCTTGTCATCATCTAGTGAATATAATCTTGAGACCAAGTTTATTTAGATGGGACTATCCGATTCAAACACTTTGGCTTCATATCTTCATTTAGGAAAACATGATGTTTTGAAAAACATTATGCCTATTGATATGCTTACGCAGCGCGTTCGGGGTCAAAGGAACTTCCTTTCGTCGAAAGAAGTTTTTCAACACCCTAGGCAAAGAACCTAATCGCTGTAGTGTAGTATTAGGGTAAGCCACGGGTATTGATATCGCTTTCTAGGGAATAGGAATGCTAGTGAGAAGTTACTATGCTAAGGTTAAGGTTGAGGAAGATTATTTTTTATCTTTCTATGTTTTTTAGGAAATTGAAAGGTACGAATCTCGGTATTGATTTGGGGGTTGGTATTTCACCCATTACTCTACTATTGTCTAATTATCTAAACTAAGGTGGTGGTAGTCTATGTCTAATTAATGTGTGCTCGTATGATAGTTTAAAGATGTGTTTACTTAGGTTTTACTACTCCTTAATTATGTCTTATTGATGGTTGAGTTGTCACTTCCTTATTCTTAGTTGCGTTGTGTGTCTAAAGTTGTAGGTATGCTTTCTCCCTAACTCTTTGAACTTACCAAAGGGTCTCGCCTACAAAACCCACTAGGATAATAAACTCTTACTCTAAGGCACTTTTGGATGGTTTAGCTTACAACAACTCGTAATTATATTCTAAGGTTCACAAAGATGAATCAAGCATTATACACAACGAATGACCTATCGCATTACTAGATCATTAATCAACTAAGATAAGAAACAACCAATCAATATTTGTAGGATATTAGTTTTCACATACACATCAAACCATAACACAAAGTGGCGTATGAATGGAATTCTAAAGAGAGAAAGTTAGAGGTTTAGGGAACTTAGTGAGAGAAAGTGAAAGATATTATTATGAGCTCCAACTCTACCTTGGGAGGTAGAGAGTATTTATAGTCTTACATAAACGCCACACAACGGGTCAGGATCGACATACAAGGGTAAAGACCCGTCTGTCCTCCACGGTGTTACTTAACTAAATACTACTTGACTTAAAAGAACTACGACTACGAGCTTTCTAACGATTACATATACTTGAGGTGACCGACTTTTTAATACCGGAATTTCTAATTCCTAACAATCTCCCCAAGGAGGTCACCTCAATCATGTACTAAAATTACATTGAATACAAATAGATGTTACATTAACAATTGTTCTTGCATTCTTGATGTAGTCCTTTGCTCCTAAGCTCGTAGTCATTAATTCTTCACATTGCATGTTTGGTTACTCCACGTGGAGGTCTTTACCGATCCACGGATAATAAATTGAGCCACCTTGAGATCATCAACTATCAAAAATCTCGAGACATCCTTTGTGGTGTTGGTATTATGTGATGTTGTGACTTTAGGACCGACATGCTCACATTCGGATCATGAAATCTTCTCATCGAGTAGCGGAAGCTTTCGCTGATTCATGATATTGGCGCAGCAGAGAAGCATGGAGTGAAAATATCGAGTCATTGATGCACTTATCATGATTTCTTTTGAGATGAATGTGTAGTGAGCATGCGGCTATGGATTGACCGCTTCATTCCGATCACCGCAAACGTAGGATGTACCGCATAAAACAGCTTAGCAATAAAGCACACGAAAGTGTCTTTGATCACTTTCGCTGAATTGAGGTACACGCCCACGGTTCCTATTGATCAAGACAAGTATCGCTCGTGATCGTGTAGGATTCCTAAGAATCTCCTTGATGTGGTTTCGCAATGCTCTAGTCGTTCTCAAACCGAACATATCAAAGAAGACAACACGGAGTGAGTGAACCAAATAACTTAAGTCCACCGATTGATGAAAAGAGATTTGAAAACAATCGTATTGCTCAATAGAAGTTGTTTTTGCAATACAACGAAGGTTTTATTGAAAATCAATTAACAATCATAAAACACCTTTGGTTTGAAAATGAGTACACGGTCGATGTGCTAAAGAGAAGAGTTGTTAAGCACAAAGACCGGTTTTTCAAAGGTATCCGTCAATCCATAACTCGAACTGTGATTGATTCAAGAGATTGAATCGCCCCATTGTTTCTGCTCGGTTGTCCCATGGTTGATCTATATAATAGATCTCACATGCCACCTACCAGAGCTTGTTTGATGTTGGCTCCGGTTTTCCATCTTCACCGTGAATATGTTCACATATCACTCGGATGTTCGCAAAACCACAAGGATAATGCGAGGACTCAAGATATAATCTCTTTCCACATTGTGTGAAACAGAGTCTTCATTGAAAGTGTCCTAATGAGATTTATTGATGATCTCGTGGCTCTAGACTCAATTTGTGCATATTTGGATCCCGTGCCGAGACTAGGAGAGGGTCTCTTCTTCACTATCAACAATCTCTAAGAGAAAGTCGATAGATAATGTCGGTTCCTCGTGAGAATGACACAAGTCCTTTTAAGAGGAACTTGAGTCGTTTGGAAAGTTGAAGTGCAAAGGCCACCGGGTCCATGACGCCTTGTCTTCAATACCGATGTTACCATCAAGAGTATATGAATTGAACCCGGTTTCCTCTAAGGTTGAATAAATGGAGGGCTATTTGTTTTCACCCTTTCTCATTCAATTCTTTTAATTCTTCAACCCTTCAAGCTTACCGAGACTTCATAGCAAGAACCTTGTTGGGTTTGTTCCAAGACTTGCTCTGCCTCATCCGCACTCTTCCCATATCTCACTTTTCTCCTTTTATCATCATACCTAAGGACTTCTACACTAACAAGTGGATTGTCCTCGGTAGATCCTCCGCTCGAGGATCATGGGAACCAATACCTAACCTTATCATCCTTATATCACCGCACATAAAGTAAAGTTGGTCGGTCTATTTGGTATTGTTCATCCGCCATTGGAACCTAATTGAAAACCATTTGAAAATCAATCCGATACTTGTGATATATTATCAAAACATTTTGCACGTGAATTGTTTTTGATATTTTTAGAATAAGTGCTCCCCTCAACATGTGCATCAAATGTTTGAAATCGCTTTTGCACACGGAGGCAAGAGGAAGAAATTACTTTGATTACCATTTTCTAAAAGATATCACCATCACTTCCTTGATCAAATCAAGTAGATATAGCATTTCGGGAAGGATGAGGCTTCCATAATTTGCTCCCCTCAATATGTGCCTCGAGGTTTGAAAAGAGTTTTGCACATACTAGAGGAACCCGCACATTGAGATAAATGATCACGTTTCAAATCATAGGTTTAAGATAGATCCTCCCCCGAACATGTGCATTGAAAATTTGAAATCGTTTGTCACATGTGGGAAGGACAAAGATGTACATCCTTATAAAACCATTTACCTAATTATCAATTTAAACCAATTTAAATCACACATTCTCCCCGATCACAATTATCAAATCATTTGAGATTTGTGATCTCTTATAGATTTAAATTGATTTTGAAAGCTTTAAGGAGAATTGTGACTTGATTATGAAAGCGTTTTAATCGATAAGGATCGGATTTTAAGACTTTAAACTCCATTGATAAAACATGCATGTACATCTTTTGAAAACAATTTAATGCCAAATAACTTTTTAATTTAATTGAAATCATTCTCCCTCAATCAATGACATAGGTTGTTGATTGAGAGATAGAGATTTTGACAAATAAGTCCCGATGATTATCAAAAATAGAGACCGAGTTATTTTTCAAAGCGCTTAGTTTTCAAGTAGATAAATGTTTATAGAATCGAGCATTGAATTATGAAAACATGATAAAGTATGGCTCGTTTTTCTTTGAAAAGCGGGTTATCGCTCGAAATGACAATAAGCCATTGTTTCACTTTCTCTCATTTTTTTTTTTTTTTTTTTTTTAACATTCGAACAACATCTAAAGTCCCGTGTCATTCTTTGAATGACAAAGACAAAGACCGTAGATATTATCGAACCGAGAAAAGATGACAAAATGACAATATTTTTGAGGGTTTTCTAATTTTCAAATTTTATGGATTTTGAAAGTTTTATATTTTTCTATTTGATTTTGAGGGTTTTATAATTTTGTATTTTGATTTTCGAATAGATATATACAAGAGATAGATGAAGATAGACCTTTACTCCTCGCCTTCCTCCTCAAGACGCTTTGAGTGTTTCGTTGAAGGCTTTTCAAGCCAAGACGTGAAGAATAAACTCAAAACGTTCTCTTGAAGAGCTTTGGTGAAGATGTCTCGCTAACCGATATTCGACCTCACAAAATAGAGTTCCACCACACCTTTTTCCACTTGTTTCCTCGATGAAATGATGTCGAATGTCGATATGCTTTGCTCTTGAGTGTTGAACATTGTTGCATGAGAGAGCAATAGCACTTTTATTATCACATTACATAGGATTTTGTTGAATTCAAAGCCATAGTCGATAATTGAGATCTCATCCATAAGATTTGAGCACAACAGATGACATGGCTATGTATTCACCTCTGTAGAGGAAATAGAAGTACTCATTTGCTTTTTGAAGACCACTCACAAGTTTATCACCCAAAACCGAGCACCTCCGGATGTACTTCGACGAGTATCTTGACACCGCATGATCAAGATATGCATAGGTCATTAGTGACATGCCGGTGTCCTTCGGGTACCAAAGGCCCATATTGATGGTTCCTTGAGATACCGAAGACCCGCTTAATCGCTTCAAGGTGTTTTTAGTAGGCTTAGCCCGGTATCTAGCACACATGCAAACAACGAACAAGATGTCTCGGTCTACTAGTCATGAGGTACATCGTGATCCAATCATACTACGATATTTCGCTTGGTCAATCATGATCCCCGAGTGGTCCTCATCTAGTTTGGTTCGATCAATCATGGGGTGTCAACAGGTCACTTGAATCAAATCCAAATTTCTTTAAGATCTCGTTGCATATTTAGATTGATTTATGAAAATGCCTCCGGACTTTGTGAAATTTGTAATCCCAAGAAAATGACATTTGTCCCATCATTGACATTTGAAATTTTGAACTCATTTCATTTGAAAACGATCACATTCCATTGGGTCTGCCGAGGCAAAATAATATCATCAACATAAATTTGAACATGAATTAAATGTTTGCTCGACTTCGGTGAACAATGTAGGATCAATCGCCTTTGCTAAATCCGTAGATAGAAGAAACTTTGATGAAGGTATCATACCATGCCCTTGGAGCTTGCTTTAAACCATAAAGAGCCTTCTTCAAACGATAAACGAGTAGGATGCTCTTGATTCACAAATCCTTCAGTTGGTCGACGAGACGACTTCTTTAAGATCTCCGCTCGTAAATGCCGCCTTCACATCCATCCGATAGACTACCATGTTCTTACTAGCAAGATTAGCCGAAAGATTCGATTGCCTCGATTCGAGCAACCGAGCAAAAGATTCTTCAAAGTCAATACCCTCCTCTTGACGGTATCCTTTAGCAACTAATCGAGCCTTGTTCTTCAACACATCACCATGCTCATCAAGTTTCACTTTGAAGATCCATTTAAGAGCAATAATCATAGTACGCCGGAGCGTGTACTAACTCCCATACATCAAGTCGATCAAACTCATGAATTTCATCTTGCATGGCATTGAACCGCCTATCTTCATTCATGGCGGTTTTAACATCTTTGGTTCGATCTTAGATAGTACGGAATTGAAGAAGCACCATAAGGCATCGGTTGCAAGTTGTTTCCGTGTTGATACAGACGAGAGGGATTTCCAATGATGTTGTCTAGTGGATGATCGTGAGTCCATTTTCTAAGGTGTTCATGTGGCGCTTGTTGAGGGACCGAGGTAGCAGAGTCGATGTCTCCTCAAGAAGATGGTTCGATGATGATTCAGAGCAAATATGTTTTCAAATGGAGCATCTTCGTGAGTAGCAAAGGGATTAACTTCATCATTGATGCCGTAAACAGCTCCATGATGTACATTTGAAGAATGATGATTTGTTGATGAGACGGAAGGATCGCAGTAGGCGCTTCTTGACTTAAAGATATTGAGACCGAGGATTGACTTCATTCACGTGAATATGAGCATCCTCTATTGTGGGATCAACACCTCATTAGTACTTGAATCATAAAGTTCATCAAACATAGGATCAAACAATTTCTTTAAATCATCTTCGATGGAGGTACATATGGAGTTTCTTGAGAGGAGTTTGGAACAAGGGATGAACCAATGGGACTGTTTTTGAGCTGGGGTCCCGAATCGGAGTGTCCAGAGCCATTTGACCGTCACCATCAAACGAACGTGAATTGTTTCCATGATATTTCGGGTTCTTTTGTTGTAGATTCGGTATCCCTTTTTGTTTGGTGCATATCCTACAAATACTCCAATGTCGCCTTTAGCCCTAAGTTTGCCTAAGTCTTGACCTCATTAGTTGGATAACACAATGCACCAAACACACGAAGGAAAGAGAGATTAGGTTTTCTTGTGGACAAGTTCATATGGAGTTTTTCCATGAACAAAGTGAATCGTGGAACGATTTTGTGTGTAGCATGCAGTGGCAATTGCTTCACCCGAGAAACATTGGAACCTTTGAGTAAATCAAGATTGTTCTAGCGGCTTCAACAAGAGTTCGATTGCCTTTCAACTACACCGCTCGCTGAGGAGTTCGTGGAACACTTCTTTGATGGTCGATTCCAACGCTTTCATAGAATTCACTAAGTTGTTTGTTGACAAACCCGCCCATTGTCTGCTCGATAATTCGACGGTTTTGTTAAGTCGAACTCGCAATGTTTGATGAGTTTGATGATGATATCGAGTTTCATCCTTTGTCCTTAAGAACTTGACCCGTGTGAATCTAGAGTAATCATCAACCACAACTAAAACATATTTCTTTCCAAAGATATTTTGCACCCTCATTGGTCCACATAAATCCATATGAATCATATGAAGAACTTCGTGATGAGTTAGTAGGTTTGGGTTTATGGGCATACTTCTTGCTTTTTCCCAATTGACATGTCGAACAAATATGATCCTTTTCGACTTGAGTCTAGGTAAACCTACAACTAAGTCCTTTCTCGGTGAGATCATTGATGGTGCCAAGTTCGTGTGATTGAGACGACGATGCCATAACCATGACTTTGTTTTAGAAGCCTTGACAAAGAAGCAAATTGAGAAGACTTCATCATATCTTCGATGGAGATGGTGTATAGATTTGAACCACGCGAACCTCTTAAAATTTCCTTACCATCAAGTTGTCTAACGAAGGTATGTTTTCTCAAGGCTACTTCTAGATCCGAATCGCAGACCGACCAACAGAGAACAAGTTGTGACCAAGACCTTCTACATAGTAAACTCGAGATAACACTTTTGCCAACAACATAGTCTCCATAACCCATAATAGCACCGAAATGATCATTCCTAATCTAATAATCCCGATGAATTTGCTCACGAAGTTCATGAGCCATGACCGATCGCCAAATATATGCTTGGAACAACTGAGTCCGGTACCACGTAACGATTTGAACGATCCGCAGCTGAACACGTACAAGAATGGATAATCGATAATTGCGATCCCCATGCAAGAATGGGTTCCATTTGGTTAGTAACAATGGTTGGAACACCCACATCGTAAATAGAAGCATTTATATCGTAACATGAGGCAATGGAATCATTGTGAATAGATGCGATCGGTGTCTCAGATAGCCTGCTCACAGTGCTGCACTTCTAAGGGAATAGTTCTACCAAGAGGGCATCCATTTTCTAGTGGGCATTATCCGATTAGTCTTATGACCAATGTGTATCCAATAATAGCCTATTTTACCGAATGTTCTTCCCGGGGTTTCCACCGCTTTCTAACTTTCTTCGTTTTGCCTTTTAGCCTTCTTAGCATGAATTTTAGCATTAACAATATTAATCGGACAATTAACATCATTAGGCAAAACATTAACACCACATTCATGATTAGAAATGAAATTCAAGCAGACATCAATACAAGGTTTGCAAATAGTATCGAATTCAATTAATTACAAGACGCCTATTGCTAATACTAGAATCAACACGATTCGCTTTATTCGGTTCAAACTTAAAGTTCCTAGATTGTTCTTCACTCTTTCCAAAGGCACATTCTTAGCTTGCGAGGTCCTATCATTCCTTGTATTGTCTTGAGACTTTGACCGCTCCCTTTAATGTCACCGACACTCTGTAGGGAAATGGAACATTAGTTGGTTTTACTACTCTTTGCATCACTGCTTAGATGTGCCGATCCGAACTACATGCAGCACACTAAGGTTCACTTTCTTAAAACTAGAAGTACCGAGATTTGTACTCCTAGAAGGCACACTTGAGTTCTCTTTCTTAGCATTGATGATCCGAATCGAACTACTTAAAGGCACACTACGGTTCACATTCAAAACATTTGGAATCGAATGAATATCATACTTGGCATTAGGCATCGAGCATGGAATCAAAGGATTAACTCTCTCACCTAATGACTTTGGGCATATTGTGATCAAGCATTCTAAGATTTCTTGAGATCGTTTGGCATATAAGCATGCATGTCCAATTGCATTATCATGAGGTTTCACTAACTTATCCTCTTCAACAATCTCACGCAGACATTCTAGGCAATCCTTAAGGGATGAGAAGTATGTTTGAACAACAAGTTTGTTGTTCCCGAGATGAGGAGGACATATTTCACGACAAAGCATATTTATTACAATAGTGAACCTTTGATACACCATTCTCCCATTGGTCATAGGCATTTTCCTTTTACCGACTCTTCGATTCTCAATTTCCTTTTGCAATGAAGCTATTTGTTCGTTATTTTGTTACGAGTGACCTTTATTGGTTCAAATAACTCATTGAAATGACGTTTAACCTTTTCATTTTCTTCTAGAAAACTTTCATTTTCTTTTTGTAATGCATTTACTAGGTTTTGAAGATGAAACGTTTGAGAATTCTCGAGAGTCTAAAGGAGGAGGAATTTGGGAGCCCGCTATATTGTTCGCTTGACCTTTTAATTGAGATTTGGGCTTTCAACTTTCGATCGTGTTGCAATGAGCTTGAATCTGTTCATCACGCTTTGTTAATTTGAAAACCGCATCAAACTCGAGCATCCGAGGATGTCTTGATATTTGAAGTTTTGACATTTTCTTTAAGATGTTGATATTTTAGTTGTAAATTAAAATGCTCAACTTCTAGTTTAGAAAAATGTTTAACCAAATTGTCGTGATCATCCAGCTCAATTTTCTCGCTTAGTTTAGAATTAGTTTTTCAAGCTCAATGACACGATCATGGAGACTTTCAGGCAATGATAGTTCATGAAATTGGGAAGCATTAATAGAGCAATTTGCAGCGTTGAAAACATATCTTGAGCAACACATTCAAGAATAAGAGTCTCATTTAATGTATGCAAGTTCTTCCTCTCAATCTCATTATATTTTAGTGCACGCCATAGTCACTAACTTCAACTATCATTGCATCAAATTCCTTTTCCATTCCCTTAATATCGCTTTCTATCCCCTTTTAAGACTCTCAAAGTGATCTTTAGAAGTTTAAAGAAAGGCATGACCTCGCTTAAATAACATTCTTTCATTTGCTCAAAACCCTTTCTCCTTCGCTTATACCAATGGGTGTGATCCTTTTCTTGCAAGTTTTCTCAAAATCAACAAATAGTTGAAATATAACATATTGGCTAATTAAGGTCTTGCTTTTAGTGGCAATTGTTCTCGAACAAGATGCATTGGTGTATTAGAGGATACACATCGCTTCTAGGAATTTTCCAAAGGGAGGGTTTGTTTCAACAATATTTTCATTTTCTCGCTTATCTAAATCCATTTTCCGTAAAACTTGTTCGGGAGTCAACAATGTCTCGAGGCTTAAACTTGTTCAAGGAAATCCGTTTTCCTTCTTGTAGTCATGGGAGTGATAATTACTTTTTCTCTTTGCATTTAGGATCATTTAGTTTCTTCTTCATCTTCTCCTAGTGATTTCATCTAATTTCTTATCATCCTCGGTGCACTCAACGCAACTAGGTTTTTGTCTAGGTTTAAGAATCTCATTGCCATCATAGATCACACTTTGAGTCGCTTTTGCTATCTTCCGCACTCGTGGTTGGGTTTATCTATAATGGGAACACTATGCTTATCGCTAGAACTCTATGCTTAGTGATCATGTGAGCAATCTAATGGTGTTTCCTTGTATGTACAACTTGTTTTCAAGTTTGTTTTTCAAAGTTTTCGATTAGAAAATCTCTCAAGAGTTTTGATTCCTTTGCATTAAATTCTTGCTTAAGCATTTTCACATTTTCTTGAAGTTCTTGTTTTTGCTTAGCGCTTTAGAAAGCTTTTTTGCAAGGAATTTAATTCTTGTTTTAATACTTCTTCTAAAATTACTTTTTCTAATGATTGTACGCACTTGGTCATCCATTTCCTGCTCACGAGTGGTCAACTCAAATTTTGCACGTTGTTCATAAATAGCAACACGCTCTTTATAGGCATTTAGTTCGAAATTACGTAATCATCGAGGCACATGCAAAGGTATTCATCAAAACATAGTCATTGTTGATCGCAGAAGATGCATCGCTTGGTACAACTTCACTTTCACTTTGTTTCTCATATTGATCATATGGGACAATATTGATATTACCCATATTTTCAACATTTGATTCAAAAGTTTCGCTTGATTGTACTTTGTCATGCATCCGTTGCACATCGGTCATCGTATAGTTTTAATACCTCCGAGATGAGTTTGTCTTTGGATGAGCCACTTGTGGTGAAGAAGAGACCTTGGGAGAAACCATTGGAGAAATGCTAGCCATAAAATTGTGTGTGCAGAGGGTCCATCATCCACATCGAGTCGTATGCATCACAATCGCCGACTTGAAAGGCATTCGATGATTGTGACCTATCTCTTGAATAGGCCGCTCATCCACATCTCGCATCATAGGTCTTGGCATTGCCCTCGCCTAGAAACAACAATTCCTCTTCATCCAAAGCAAAGACCATTATCCCGAGCTTGTACAAGCAAAGATCTTGTCTCTCGGTAATCGATTCGTGGACGCTTTGAGATGTGCGCCCTTGCAATGTGTCCTCACCACCACGCTTATAACATTTGATCGGCTTAGCTTGACCTTGATTACCATTCCTTCCTCGAATCGATTACCAACATAACCTCTACCACCCACCTCTTCCCCGATCATACTGTTTTTCCCGAATCGGTTGCACCACGATCCTCCCATCTTTAACAAAGAGCTTGATTGTGCGGGTTAGATGTCGCTCGAGGTTGTTGTTGGTTTGTGGGAGAGAATTCATGTTTGACTAATCGGAAGAGCTAGTTGGTTAATGATGTTACCATGTGTGCATCAAAGATCGCCTTGTTTGAACATAGGATCGAAATGAGTTTGTGATTACCATTACCCATGGGTATGACTTGTGAGGCTTTGGTTGTGATTCCATGTTCGAGTAGAAGGCGGTTGAGTCATTAGATGAGCTAGTCTCTCCTCACCTTGGTTTTGAACCGATTAAGAATCATCTTTTCAAACATGGCATGTCTCTCATTCTCAAGAAGGAAGGCATAGAGTTGCTCATAATTCGTATTCTTCAATCCTTTAGTGAGCTTCACGTAAGTAACAAACTTGTGCCATTCGGGATTCATGTTGTTCACAAATTTTGAGTTCAAATTGAATGTTAGGCATAGTCATTCGATGTTCCTCATATCATTCACCAACTTATAAAATCTCACATAGTACTCATAGACACTCTCATCCGGTTTCATCTTGAAGTGTTCAAATTCGCCATAGAGTTGTGATTCTCTCTGCTTCCATAGTTAATCGAACCCGAGAGAAGCATCTTGACGTTATCCCATAACGCCTTTGCTTGGTGTTGTGATTGATCGCCTTGTAGATGTCTTTAGGAAGACCTTGAAGAACAATGTTAAAGCCCCGATATCTCGCATCGAATCTCTTTTTCTCCTTATCATCAAGCTCATCATACATTTTTGGTCCGTCCATTCCGTAAATAGAGTTCCATCTTCATTAGTATCAAGTATATCTCTAGTAGTTTCAACTCGGTAGGGTCCTTCATCGATTGATTTGAGAATGTTAACCCCATTTTCTTTACCAAGACAAGACAATCGATTCGTTGAGCCCAAGAATCGTAGTCGATTCATCAAGCATGGGTGGATCGAGTATCCGAACCACCGCTTGAACATCCTCGGCAATGATGGAGATGATAGTGGAAACGCTGGTAGACATGTTAACATTATACGGATTTTATAACTCTATGATTAAACCGGAAATAGATTCTTTCACGGGATTTTACTAAATCAAGGGAAAACCGTAAAAATCACCCAAGTCGCTAGAAGATAATGCACCAAGTCGCTAACACCTAATTCGCTATACCACTAAGTCGCTAAAGTCCCAAGTCGCTAAACAAAGGCAAGTCGCTAAATAGTAACTCGCTAAGCCTCAAGTCGCTAGCAAAATTTTGGCAAGAATTGCTAATCAAGTCGCTAAATAGCAACTCACATCGACCAAGTCGCTAACCGTCACACCCCAAATTACTGCTTTTGCGTGAATGGAATTCTCGGGATTGATCGTCATAGCATCACAATCACAGCTTATATTGAACGACCTAAAGTGTCGTTTGGAAAACACATCGCTTGATTTAATAAAACAATCGAGTTTACAAAGTATAGGTCCCAAAAGTTTACAAAGTTTATGGAAATATAAATATATTACAAGTCCAAACGATGGTTTTGAAAGAAAGACAAGAATGTACAATGATGTAAGTCGACGCCACACTCAAAAGGTGGTTCCTTAACCATGCCATGATGAGTATGCCTTAGATACCGAGATAAAAACATGCTAAAAGTGTCAACACAAAGGTTGAGTGAGTTCATAGAGTTTGGGTTGAAATGTAAAACCTTTCAAAAATCGTTTATGCAGAAAGGCATTGTAATCCACTCGCCCAAGTTCCGCCATACAAAACTTGCAACCTTGTGTATTCACAACCCATTGCCAAAATGTATATAGTTTATGTTCAAGCGCATGATGTCAAATGAATTCACATAATAATGCATGACTTAATGTATCAATGTTTAATTGACATAATTATACCAAGACATTCATGCTCAATGGAAATCCCAAGACATTCGGTTCAATGATGTTCCCAAGACATTCACCAATGATAATCCCAAGACATTCAAAATTACAATGATAATCCCAAGACATTCAAGACCATTAGCTCAATGATAATCCCAAGACATTCACTCAATGATTTATGATATAGGATATGACTACTCATTAAGTTCGATTAAGCATGTAGTTTCAAATAATCAAGATAGTCATAAAATAGTTGAGCATGTATCTCCCAAAACAGTTTATGAAAACAAGTAAAAGTAGGGGCTATGAAACTCACTTGTGGAATGATGCGAAGACAAAATGAGTACACCGAGATGTAGTGTGACGTTAATCTTGACCTATTATGAATGATATGATACGTAATGAGTTGTGATGTTATGATATGCATGCATTTAGTATGTTATTTATACCATTTGTGAGTTTTGAAAAATAATACTTATCGTCGAAAAATACTCTTTTGACGTCTTGACCATTCAAAAATCACTTTACAAGTATTTACGTCAAAATGTCATCCTACAATGGTTTTATAATGATTTATGGTGAAATTTTCACTTTTCGTCAGAAACAATGTCGCCGGAATTTTTATAAAAGTAACAAAATGGCTTTGGAAAACTAGTCGTAATGGTGTGTGTCGATCGTTAGGAAACGAACTCGACGGTTTTGGAAAGTTTGTATCAAAATCTAGAAGTTTCAGCTCAGAGTTTTCGACATAAAGGTCTCGATCATAAAGATAATAAGGGTTAAAGATGGTGATTTTGTCTAATTGTTGTGTAAAATGAGTTTCGCCAATTTTGAGCAACCGTAATTAATTTATTAAAACTCCGCTATACAAACGGTCGATCGTTTTGAAAAATATGCTCGGTGATCTTGATTTTATTAGAAGACATTTCGCTTCAAAAGTTCCACATCAATGTTAAAACAGCCTCCAACATGGTCGTTTCACCACCGTAACACTTGTATCGTAAAAATAATATAGTTTTTCGAAAATAATAGTTACGGCAATTTTATAAAACGTGCATATCTTTGTCGCTTTCAAACCGCTTTTCACGATAATACGTCCTTAGCTTCGTATCAAAGTATATTAATATATTTTTGACAAGTCGAAATAATTTGTAAAGCTTAAGGCTCGTTTTGACTCGAATCAAACAAAACATGTTGCTGAAATTTCGAAAAAAATATATTTCGTCGTCAAACTTTAAAAATTCATAACTTCTTCGTTATAACTCCGCTTTAATCCGCTCAAGCGCCACGGATTCGCTTTTAAAGTATATTTTCTAAATATCAAGGCCAAAAGTCGTGCCTACCGTCGGATTTTCCAGAAAATCAAAACAAGGACAGAACATATTTTATACGATCGAAAATAGTTTTTCTCGGACAAAACCTATTCTAATCCCTTCAAATCAACTCCAAAGCTAATCTAATCCTACCATACACCTTCTTAGGGTGTCATGGGTTCCTAATCATCATCAAGACCATAGTATACCAAGGGATAATTATAGGATGACCATATATATATATAACTCTAAAAATCATGAAAATGGTATAAACAACATATGTCTTGCATGTTTGCTCCAAAATGAAAAGATAAATATGAGATGATAAGGAAACATGAAAATGAAAGAAACATGCTTACTAGTTAATATGATGAGGTGCAAAGAACAAGGTTTAGCCTAAATACTCTAGATTTTTATTTCAAAATCTTAATAAGAGTATTATCTAGATTGATTATTAACTTGAACTTGAAAATTTGTGATCCCTCTACCCTTGTCATGGCGGTTTTGGATAGAGGAAGACCAAGAGAGAAATTTTATTACTTGTGAAATATGAGAGTGAAGGAAGTGAAGTGATTGAATGAGTTGAATAATAATACATGGAGTATAGACATATACTTTCACAAGAAAATTTTCACCAAACCCATAAATGCTACCCTCAAGGACCGGATTTTGGGGATCTTGGTTCCCAATTCTATTTTTTTTTTTTATAAATTGTATTGTATAATTGTTTGTGTAATTATTGAAAATGTAGAAAATGTATAAGTGAAGGTAAATGGTAGATTTTGGTACAAGTAAGTTTTTAATAGATCAAAATAGAATGTAATGAGATAATAAAAATTGTAAAAATACATTCCTTGTGAAATTTGAGTGATAAAATAATTATCGAGAAATTTTAAGAAAAGTGTCGTAATAATTTAACTTTAACGATTTATATACTGAAATAAATTCAAAACACTAGTTAAACTCAAAATATAGTTTTATAACTAAATGTAAGTATAAAATATGTCGGATCATTTTGAAAGTAACGGATTAAATATTCAAAATAATAACTCACGCGATAACGTTTATTTAATATAAAATTCACGCGTTAATTGTGAAATGCAATGTCATGAATGAACTAACGTGATGCAAATGATGTTAATGCAATGTAGACTAATCTTAGTCCATATGAAATGTTCGTGATGATATGATCATGAATTCGCCGCTAAACCATAAAGGTTACGCGATTTGAAACACGTAAACCTAGTTTACGATAAATGTTGAAATTGTAAGGCATGAATTGTTTTGAGAAATGACCCGAAATTACGAGTTGTCACATTCGCCCACAAAAAGGAATTCAGTCCCCGAATTCGGTTCGTGTTAGTCTCTCGGGTTAGGGTTTGATGAGGCAAGTTTTCCATTCTCGAGCAAAACTCTCAAAAGACTTTTGGTAACCGATTTTTACTTAATCTCACAACTCATCAAACAAGAACCGTCATGAGATTAGGCTAAATCGGTTCGAGTAACGGGTCTTTTGAAAATTTGGCTCGGTCATAGAATTGCTTACACATATAAGCCTCACTACTCCCTTCATTGCATGATTCTTCCCGAATTAGACATAGGTGATCGTGGCTATGTATAATTTAGAGTAACTATGCAATGCTTGGACTAATCGACTCATATGATGTTTGGTGTTAAGTCAACTTGGTGAAAAAATTGTGATAGGGAATGACAGGCATTCACCACATTGAGTCGATGTGAGTATGATGGGATGTGTATTTGAAGGCATCAATGTGACAATCGATTTTGAAATGAGAGTAAATAACTTGAAAAAAATACGTATAAACCGCATGTAAAGTGAATATGCACTTGTGATGAAATGATGAGATGCTATGATGATGTAGTTATAGTCTAGGTCAATGATGCAACCTAGTTCTCTATAATCAAGCTCGATGCCAATCACACACCCCAAATTACCTTTTTGCGTGAATGGAATTCGGGGATTGATCGTCATAGCATCACAATCACAGTATATTGAACGACCTAAAGTGTCGTTTGGAAAACACATCGCTTGATTTAATAAAACAATCGAGTTTACAAAGTATAGGTCCCAAAAGTTTACAAAGTTTGCGGAAATATAAATATATTACAAGTCCAAACGATGGTTTTGAAAGAAAGACAAGAATGTACAATGATGTAAGTCGACGCTGACTCAAAAGGTGGTTCCTTAACCATGCCATGATGAGTATGCCTTAGATACCGAGATAAAAACATGCTAAAAGTGTCAACACAAAGGTTGAGTGAGTTCATAGAGTTTGGGTTGAAATGTAAAACCTTTCAAAATCGTTTATGCAAAGAAAGGCATTGTAAATCCACTCGGTTCCAAGTTCACCCATACAAAACTTGCAACCTGTGTATTCACAACCCATTGCCAAAATGTATATAGTTTATGTTCAAGCGCATGATGTCAAATGAATTCACATAATAATGCATGACTTAATGTATCAATGTTTAATTGACATAATTATACCAAGACATTCAGATTTACCAATGGAAATCCCAAGACATTCGGTTCAATGATGTTCCCAAGACATTCACTCAATGATAATCCCAAGACATTCAAATCAATGATAATCCCAAGACATTCAAATTCAATGATAATCCCAAGACATTCAAATTAATGATAATCCCAAGACATTCACTTCAATGATTTATGATATAGGATATGACTACTCATTAAGTTCGATTAAGCATGTAGTTTCAAATAATCAAGATAGTCATAAAATAGTTGAGCATGTATCTCCCAAAGAGTTTCAGCTTATGAAAACAAGTAAAAGTAGGGCTATGAAACTCACTTGGTGGAATGATGCGAAGACAAAATGAGTACACCGAGATGTAGTGTGATACGTTAATCTTGACCTATTATGAATGATATGATACGTAATGAGTTGTGATGTTATGATATGCATGCATTTAGTATGTTATTTATACCATTTGTGAGTAAATAGCCCTACTTTTACTTGTTTTCATAACTGCTTGAGAGTAAATAACTTGAAAAAAATACGATAAACCGCATGTAAAGTGAATATGCACTTGTGATGAAATGATGAGATGCTATGATGATGTAGTTATAGTCTAGGGTAAATGATGCAACCTAGTTCTCTATAATCAAGCTCGATGCCAATCTGTCACACCCCAAATTACTGCTTTGCGCGAATGGAATTCACGGGATCGATCATCATAGCATCACAATCACAGTTATATTGAACGACCTAAAGTGTCGTTTGGAAAACACATCGTTTGATTTAATAAAACAATCAGAGTTTACAAAGTATAGGTCCCAAAAGTTTACAAAGTTTGCGGAAATATAAATATATTACAAGTCCAAACGATGGTTTTGAAAGAAAGACAGTAATGTACAATGATGTAAGTCGACGCCGCGACTCAAAAGGTGGTTCCTTAACCATGCCATGATGAGTATGCCTTAGATACCTGAGATAAAAACATGCTAAAAGTGTCAACACAAAGGTTGAGTGAGTTCATAGAGTTTGGGTTGAAATGTAAAACCTTTCAAAAATCGTTTATGCAGCAAAGGCATTGTAAATCCACTCAGTTCCAAGTTCCGCCCATACAAAACTTGCAACCTGTGTATTCACAACCCATTGCCAAAATGTATATAGTTTATGTTCAAGCGCATGATGTCAAATGAATTCACATAATAATGCATGACTTAATGTATCAATGTTTAATTGACATAATTATACCAAGACATTCAGTTCAATGGAAATCCCAAGACATTCAGTTCAATGATGTTCCCAAGACATTCAGCCCAATGATAATCCCAAGACATTCAGCCCAATGATAATCCCAAGACATTCAGCCCAATGATAATCCCAAGACATTCAGCTCAATGATTTATGATATAGGATATGACTACTCATTAAGTTCAGTTAAGCATGTAGTTTCAAATAATCAAGATAGTCATAAAATAGTTGAGCATGTATCTCCCAAAATGCTTATGAAAACAAGTAAAAGTAGGGCTATGAAACTCACTTGGTGGAATGATGCGAAGACAAAATGAGTACACCGAGATGTAGTGTGATACGTTAATCTTGACCTATTATGAATGATATGATACGTAATGAGTTGTGATGTTATGATATGCATGCATTTAGTATGTTATTTATACCATTTGTGAGTTTTGAAAATAATACTTATCGTCGAAAAATACTCTTTTGACGCCTTGACCATTCAAAAATCACTTTACAAGTATTTACGCCAAAATGTCATCCTACAATGGTTTTATAATGATTTATGGTGAAATTTTCACTTTTCGTCAGAAACAATGTCGCCGAATTTTATAAAAGTAACAAAATGGCTTTGGAAAACTAGTCGTAATGGTGTGTGTCGATCGTTAGGAAACGAACTCGACGGTTTTGGAAAGTTTGTATCAAAATCTAGAAGTTTCAGTTCAGGAGTTTTCGACATAAAGGTCTCGATCATAAAGATAATAAGGGTTAAAGATGGTGATTTTGTCTAATTGTTGTGTAAAAATGAGTTTCGGCCAATTTTGAGCAACCGTAATTAATTTATTAAAACTCCGCTATACAAACGGTCGATCGTTTTGAAAAATATGCTCGGTGATCTTGATTTTATTAGAAGACATTTCTTTTCAAAAAGTTCCACATCAATGTTAAAAACAGCCTCCAACATGGTCGTTTCAGCTACCGTAACACTTGTATCGTAAAAATAATATAGTTTTAGAAAATAATAGTTACGGCAATTTTATAAAACGTGCATATCTTTGTCGCTTCAAACCGCTTTCACGATAATACGTCCTTAGCTTCGTATCAAAGTATACTAATATATTTTTGACAAGTCGAAATAATTTGTAAAGCTTAAGGCTCGTTTTGACTCGAATCAAACAAAAACATGTTGCTGAAATTTCGAAAAAATATATTTCGTCACAAACTTTAAAATTCATAACTTCTTCGTTATAACTCCGCTTTAATCCGCTCAAGCGCCACAGATTTGTTTTAAAGTATATTTTCTAAATATCAAGGCCAAAAGTCGTGTTTACTGTCGGATTTTCCGAAAATCAAAACAAGGACAGAACATATTTTATACGTATCGAAAATAGTTTTTCTCGGACAAAACCTATTCTAATCCCTTCAAATCAACTCCAAAGCTAATCTAATCCTACCATACACCTTCTTAGGGTGTCATGGGTTCCTAATCATCATCAAGACCATAGTATACCAAGGGGATAATTATAGGATGACCATATATATATATATAACTCTAAAAATCATGAAAAATGGTATAAACAACATATGTCTTGCATGTTTGCTCCAAAAATGAAAAGATAAATATGAGATGATAAGGAAACATGAAAAATGAAAGAAACATGCTTACTAGTTAATATGATGAGGTGCAAAGAACAAGGTTTAGCCTAAATACTCTAGATTTTTATTTCAAAATCTTAATAAGAGTATTATCTAGATTGATTATTAACTTGAACTTGAAAAATTTGTGATCCCTTGCTACCCCTTGTCATGGCCGGTTTTGGATAGAGGAAGACCAAGAGAGAAATTTTATTACTTGTGAAATATGAGAGTGAAGGAAGTGAAGTGATTGAATGAGTCGAATAATAATACATGGAGTATAGACATATACTTTCACAAGAAAATTTTCACCAAACCCATAAATGCTACCCTCAAGGACCGGATTTTGGGATCTTGGTTCCCAATTCTATATATATATTTTTTTTTATAAATTGTATTGTATAATTGTTTGTGTAATTATTGAAAATGTAGAAAATGTATAAGTGAAGGTAAATGGTAGATTTTGGTACAAGTAAGTTTTAATAGATCAAAATAGAATGTAATGAGATAATAAAATTGTAAAAAATACATTCCTTGTGAAATTTGAGTGATAAAATAATTATCGAGAAATTTTTAAGAAAAGTGTCGTAATAATTTAACTTTAACGATTTATATACGAAATAAATTCAAAACACTAGTTAAACTCAAAATATAGTTTTATAACTAAATGTAAGTATAAAATATGTCGGGATCATTTTGAAAGTAACGGATTAAATATTCAAAATAATAACTCACGCGATAACGCTTTATTTAATATAAAATTCACGCTAATTGTGAAATGCAATGTCATGAATGAACTAACGTGATGCAAATGATGTTAATGCAATGTAGACTAATCTTAGTCCATATGAAATGTTCGTGATGATATGATCATGAATTACCGCTAAACCATAAAGGTTACGCAATTTGAAACACGTAAACCTAGTTTACGATAAATGTTGAAATTGTAAGGCATGAATTGTTTTGAGAAATGACCGAAATTACGAGTTGTCACACTAACACTGTCGCTACCCGTAGTGGAGAGTCCACTACTTGTATCGTTAGTCGCTAGGCCTAAGTCGCTAGCTCTAAACCGAACTCGCTACAAAATTGCAAAGCAAGTCGCTACTAAGAAACAACTCAGTAGGTCAAGTCGCTAGCATGAAAACAACATAAACATCACTTTTCAATCCAAAACAACCCAACCAAGATGATTCAAGCTTACCAAATGAAAACCTAAACACTTGTGATGATTCTAAACATAAAAGTACTAACAAAATCCAATCTTTAACACAAGAAATCAACCAAATGATGCACAAACCACTAAACTTTTTCAAACTCAAAACCACCTAAAACCACTAGAAATCCAAAGATGTGCAAGATATGATCTAACCATGGCTCTTGATACCAATTGTAGGATATTAGTTTTCACATACACATCAAACCATAACACAAAGTGGCGATGAATGGAATTCTAGAGAGAGAAGTTAGAGGTTTAGGAACTTAGTGAGAGAAAGTGAAAGATATTATTATGAGCTCAACTCTACCTTGGAAGGTAGAGTATTTATAGTCTTACATAAACGCCACACAACGGGTGGATCGTGCATACAGCTGGTAAAGACCCGTCTGTCCTCCACGGTGTTACTTAACTAAATACTACTTGACTTAAAAAAACTACGACTACGAGCTTTCTAACGATTACATATACTTGAGGTGACCGACTCTTTAATACCTGGAATTTCTAATTCCTAACAATATTCAATAATTAAGTTTCATACTCCCTAAGCAAACACACAAATAAATTAGCCGGACATGGAGAACATGCAAGCATACACACAAATAATCAAAGACATAATTGAATTGATGAAGTAAATACTTACCTTGATGTAAGATAGGGTTTGGAACCCTAAAATACTGTATAAGACACCCTTGGTTCGGTTTTAGGTTTTTACTCCAAAAGACTCTCCTAAAACCGAAAATTCGGATTATATATATATATTACATATGCGACGGCGCCACCTTATGTTTTGTGACGCCGTGTAGCCGCTATTAGGGTTTCGCCTTGGCCACGTTAACTTTGCGACGGCGCCACCTTATGTCCGTGACGCCGTCCTCTTCGCCTTCCGACGTCGTCTGATCGCATCTAGGCCGCCCGAGTAGCGACGACCTACTCTTTAAAGCCCGACGTCACTTGAAAATAGGGTTTTGGCTCAGATCGTCACAAAATCCTCCGACGGCGCCGCAGATAAGCAATGGACGCCGCCGTCCTGCTTTCAAGCAGCTTTGAGTGTCTCGATTCGACTTTGGCCATTTTCTTCAGATATTCGCCTTTTCGTCCAAATAAGTGTCATTCCATCATTTTGCCTTCAAGAGACCTAAAAGTGAAAAGGAACGATATTAAGTAATAACGGATACAAAAGTGATCAAATATGGGTTAAAACGACCCTCAAAATGGTACCTTTTAAAACCTTATCAAATATCCCTACACTTGTTATTTGCTTGTCCTCAAGCAAATGTGCTTTTAGCCAATTAATTTATAAGTTAGGGTCATGAAGCATTGATTTAAAATGGTCCACAACACATATAAGCCCCAAAAAGTCATAATAACAAGCACGGAATTACATACTAGCACCTCACATGGGTGTTTGGATACTCACATATCTCTCGTGTATATATGAAATATAACAAATAGGAAATGGAAGATAAACACTCATTAACCGTCCTAGTACATAGATTACCATAGGCTTGAGAATAGATCAAACCTCCATCGCTTTGGCGTAAGCACCTAGGAAAGACTATCAAAGAGTTCTTTAAAGGGTTGTAATGTTAGGCTTACGGTAGGGAAACAAGGGTTTGGTGGGATAGGCTATTTAGTGGTGGCAAGTCAAAATCTCTATGTTAAATGCATACGAAGAATGGCGCTAAGCCAAGACTCGACACTCTAAAACTCTAGGTAACGGAAATAAACAAACATAAATTTAAAGGATAGATGTAGGATGGTAGCCCGTATGTTGTTTTTTTTAATCACTCGATTTTTTTTTTTTCTCTTTTCTCTTTTTTTCGATTTTTTTTTCATACACTTTTACTCTACCATCCTCTAGGTAACATCAAAATGATAGGGATTTATAGGCACATCCCTACACTTGAGTTTTTATTACTCTAACACTAATTTGACCCGAATTGAAAAGATCAAAACACTTGGGGTACATTATTACGCAAACAAAGGGAATTTGAATTTAACGCTCCTTCTCGTCATTTCATAAACTTTAACTTTTCCATGAATCCCAATCGTCCCAAAACTCAGATACAAAGGATATGACTCAACTTAGCAACTCATGCAAGCAACCGATAATTGAACTAAGGGTTTAGGGTGATAATAAATATTTGCACTAAAAGTGAGTGCATAAGGGGTAGGCTAAGGCGATTTGGGTGTATATTTGGGGATGGGTAAACAATGTTTTCATTGATATTCGGAAAACCAAACATCACGAGAACCGCGAAAAGGATAGGCTCGAGGGGTTAACTAGGGTATCGTGTACTAAAGATGAGTACAACGCAAAGGGTGTGGGGAATTACTCAACCGATGTGGAAGAAGTAATTATATTACGGTATCAAACAAGGGTTATCCTAATGCCTCTTATCATTTAGTTATTCCTAACTACACAAGTGTAGTCTCACTTGCGATCTCGAATGCATCACAAAACAAGTTCTAGAATCTATTATACTACCGGTTCACACTCTAAGCATTGAAGATGAATGCTTTTAATTCCTACTAATCTAAGGCGATCCTCACATTTTGGGTGGAATTTGGGTGGTAAAGGGTTTTTTTGGTGCTAGTCATGCAACTTCCTATCCGTGAGACGCTTTATTAAGACTAATGGCCCACCCTATATATCATGAAAAATTTTAAATTTGGTGCCAAAATTACCCTAACCGACATTTTCTCATGGTTTATTACAAAAGTGCAATTGGACAAAGCAAATAATCAAGGATAAGCATAGTTTCAAAGTTCCCGCTTTATTTTCCTCCTACACTTAAACCGAACATTGTCCCCAATGTTCCCCGAAAGTATCAAAGTAATGATAAAAGAAGGTAATCAAAACAAAAGAAACTAATACTCCCGATTAGCTCGGTAGGATCCGTGTAAAGTGATGGTTAAATCCTTTCCAAGAAGAATTATTGCGTGAAAAGCTCCTTCCAATCTTGTGTAACTTCTTCTTGACAAACTAAACTCGCACACTTGAACAAAACAAACGAAACCTTCACAAAATCGGCGGTAATAATATATATAAGACTCGATTTAAACTAGGATATAATGCTTGTGGAATGGATGTTTACGAATTTCTAAGAAAATTAAGACCGAAAATTCCAAAATTTATAAGTAGCTCGTAAAACGAGAAAAAGTGATCCGATGTTTTACTCCTTCCGATGCCGTCAGTTTGCAATCTCGACGCCGTCAAGTTATCCCGACAAAACCGGTCTCGATTTTCGGAAAATTTACATCTTTAGAATCGGAAAAATTTGTGCAAAAACATCCATTATGACTCGATACAAGCATTTGACTCGAACAAACAAACATATATATCTTTCGGTTAATTGTTATTCTCATATTTACGCTTCTTTTAAAATGTGTAATCCTCCCTACACTTATCCCTTATGTAAAATACCTTTATATGCAATTAAGACGAGGTTAAAAACAAAATAAAGCATTTTTACAAATTTAAACATGAGGATAAACAATTAATAAAAGATATATGACACTAACAAGCAAACAATTAAGCATGGGTTGCCTCCCACGAAGCGCTTTTCTTTATTTAAGAGTCTTGTAGCTAGACTCGTAGTCGTGCCCTACGCTTTTCTCGCTTTGCATTCTCAATGAGAATTCTATCATGTTGACAAAATTTTCATCGACTCTATACCTAGGCCCTAGGGTCAAGAAATCCTTATAATAATGCCTCCTTCTTTCCCACATGAATTTATAACCTTTTCAACATCTTCCTTGCTCTTGTCCTCAAAAGCTTTGATGTTGTCTCGATCATAAGTGGACAAGTGGCCATACTCATTTGTTTTCCAAGGCATCCTATAGGTGATCTCATCGGTTCCTTCCTTAAACCTAACTGCTCCATCATGCTTGTTATGGCTCATTCTAGATATTTCAACAAACGGTTTCCTAGCACTACTTGGGATAAACTATAGTCAATGACGATCCTACATCTTTTAGGACCATAAAATCAACTAGGTAGGTGGAATTTCCTATAAAGACATGCACGCCCTTGACTCTTCCCACAAAGTTGCAAACTCCTCCTGGATACTTAGGGTCTCTCCTAATATTAAGTCGCTCATTCATAATGTCATTGTAGATGCAGATGACATTACATTAATGGGAGATTCCAGATCTATGTAAGCGTGGTCGACACTCCTATATCCAATCATACAAGGGATTTTAGGTTCCGTGGGTTTCTCTCCTAATCTTTGGGCATATCCTAATGATAGGTGATCGGATTATTGATTATGTATTGATGGTACGCAACCTCTTCCTTAGTGGGGTAAATATTGAAGTAAGCACTATTTTCCACATACACGTTGTTGTTTATCATGCCATTGTCCGACCATCACGATCATAGAGCCAACTACAGAGGCTACCGACTACTTTCTCAACAACTTCCCTAATTGTACTATCGAATATTTTCGCAAACTCAAGGTCGGTATTTCTACTCACATAGCGGCTTCGACGGTTGTGTTGGTTATTGGTTTGGGTTTTGAGTGACATTGACTTATTTGGTGTTGGGTTATCAAGTGGTGGTTGGTTATCACCTTCCATGATGAAAAGTGATGGGGTTACGAACAAAGGTCACGAAGAAGGGGATAGACTAAGAGGAAGCTAAAATGAGAAAAATTTTACTTGATAGGAATCAAGCAAAGAAACCTAAACGAGGTGGACTACTAACTAGCTATTCTATTCCCGGCAATGGCGCCAAAAACTTGATACGCTTACGCAGCGCTTTGGGGTCAAAGGAACTTACTTTTCGTCGAGAAGTTTTTCAACACCCCAGCGATGAACCTAATCGTTGTAGTGTAGTATTAGGGTAAGCCACGGTATTGATATCGCTCTCTAGGGAATAGGAATGCTAGTGAGAAGTTACTATGCTAAGGTTAAGGTTGAGGAAGATTATTTTTATCTTTTTATGTTTTTAGGAAATTGAAAGGTACGAATCTCGGTATTGGATTTGGGGGTTGGTATTTCACCGATTACTCTACTATTATCTAATTATCTAAACTAAGGTGGTGGTAGTCTATGTCTAATTAATGTGTGCTCGTATGATAGTTTAAAGATGTGTTTACTTAGGTTTTACTACTCCTTAATTATCTCCTATTGATGGTTGAGTTGTCACTTCCTTATTCTTAGTTGCGTTGTGTGTCTAAAGTTGTAGGTATGCTTTCTCCCAACTCTTTGAACTTACCAAAGGGTCTCGCCTACAAAACCCACTAGGGATAATAAACTCTTACTCTAAGGCACTCTTTGAATGGTTTAGCTTACAACAACTCGTAATTATATTCTAAGGTTCACAAAGATGAATCAAGCATTAAGTACACAACGAATGACCTATCGCATTACTAGATCATTAATCAACTAAGATAAGAAACAACCAATCAATATTCAATAATTAAGTTTCATACTCCTAAGCAAACACACAAATAAATTAGCCGGACATGGAGAACATGCAAGCATACACACAAATAATCAAAGACATAATTGAATTGATGAAGTAAACACTTATCTTGATGTAAGATAGGGTTTGGAACCCTAAAATACTGTATAAGACACCCTTGGTTCGGTTTTAGGTTTTTACTCCAAAAGACTCTCCTAAAACCGAAAAATTCGGATTCTATATATAATATTACATATGCGACGGCGCCACCTTATGTTTTGTGACGCCGTCGTGTAGCCGCATTAGGGTTTCGCTTGGCCACGTTAACCTTGCGACGACATCACCTTATGTTTGCGACGCCGTCCTCTTCAGCTTCTCGACGCCGTCTGATCGCATCTAGGCCATCCGAGTAGCGACACCTACTCTTTTAAAGCCCGACGTCGTCACTTGAAAATAAGGTTTTGGCTCAGATCGTCACAAAAATCCTTCGACGGCCAGCAGATAAGCCCACGCCGTCGCCTGCTTTCAGCTTTGAGTGTCTCGATTCGACTTTGGCCATTTTCTTCAGATATTCGCCTTTTTCGTCCAAATAAGTGCCATTCCAGCATTTTGCCTTCAAGAGACCTAAAAAGTGAAAAGGAACGATATTAAGTAATAACGGATACAAAAGTGATCAAATAAGGTTTAAAACGACCCCTCAAAATGGTACCTTTTAAAACCTTATCACCTATGAAATCATGCGTTAAGTATTTATCTTGTTAAAAGGATATTGTATATCCTATGCATTATTCTCTCCTTGCGACATAAATGGTTGTGTTACAAGAGATTTCATTACACCTCATTGGCTAAATGATCTTGAAACGAACATCTACAAGTTCTATGAACTAGCGTATCCATTCATCTTGTCATACTTATTTTCATAAGCATGATAACTTTATCCCATGCGATAATCTCATTTGTTGAAAGATACTATTTGTATCCATTTCCTTTCAAGCGACATCATAACCTAACCTTGCTCAAACCTTTTGCACATCCAAGGTTAAAACTACATCTCTAGAACATACACATGATCTATTGAAGTTAGTAACCTTATTTAGATTCTTGTCAAATAAAGTTCGAAAGAGCTTTCTTGAGAACATTCTTAATTTAACATATTCCATTCCCTAGTCTTAGATAATCAAATCACTTTTAAAGTATACACTTCAACGTAAAAGATGTCATCCATTAGATCATACAATTAGCTATGTAATTTGAACAACCTTAGATTCTAAACACAAGATTAAAATATATTGTTTATCAACACACCATTGTTAAAATTCATGTGTATAACATGACATCTTCATCACCTTAGTTATATTGCATATTAGTTGCGTCACATTAAGCCAAGTATTGGTAAACTATCATCTTTATGCACTTTAATAGGCAAAAGTAGGAGTTCCCATCTTTCTAACATGAGAATGACTCATCGGAGAACCTATTGCACTAGAAACTCAATTTGACCTAACGGTTGAATTGCTTCCTGGAGAGAAGTTGGGTATGTGGAATCACCCGTAAAAATGGTTGTGTTTAGCCTTAATTGAGCACCGCTAGTAATAATCTCATATTCATTCTCCAACTTGAAAAATCTGTTTTCCTATACTTGCCTAAAGTAAGTGTTAAAACATTGATAGTTTGCCTCACCTTAGGAATACTAATCAAACAAGTAGTATATATGACTTTTCTTTTAAAACCACTTGCATTGCACTTACATGTGTTGATTACATGTTCTTGTTTGATACGATAAGTTGATTTGACATTATCTTAGTGTTTGATAACTAGTCAAATGTGTAAACCTTAGTACGGTTTTATCTTTATAATGCTTGTATTCTTGTTTCATGCTACTAAACATTTAAACCTAAACTTTATTTGCATGATACTTACTTTTGAATTATTTTTAGCATGATTAACATGTTAATATGCCATTTTGATACGTGATAATTTTGATATGATATATTTGTGTTTGAAAGTTATTAGTTGGCATTCATTACATCTATGTGTAGTACGATCCAAATGATACATGCTCCAAATTGTTATGTCTTAAACATGGCTTGCATGAATCTTTCATCTTGTTTCTTTTGCTTCTTGTCACACTATTTTTTTGCTACGTGTGCACATATAATCTGTCAAAGTGCTTTTGGCATGACAAAATTTTTGAAGCCTTTTTATCTTACAAATTAATCACATAGATTATTGTATATCCAAGTATGCTTAAGTGTCTAAGTCTAACGACAAAACAATCTCATAAATGAAATGTCTTGAATAAAGTCGTATTCTTGCATAATATGATTGTTTTGATGCTATCTTGTGTGGTGATTTCTTGTCTACTAAGTGCAATGTGTTATTTTTGCTTATATAATATGTTATCATTTGATTTCTATCATGTTAACATCTTTTGTCACTAACAAATTTGTTTTGTAGGTCGATAACAAATTATTTGTTATCTCACTTGGTTCTAACTTTTATATGCTCATTTTGCATAATCCCTTTATTGCTACGTAGATTTGTACTATGCTTTATGGGACCCCTACACTTGCATATAGTTTAAAAGCATATAGAATTAAGTTCTAGAGGTTGGCTTTGCATTTTGTCTTTCAACCGACCTCTTCCAAATCTCATTTTGCTTCCGCTTTCCAAAAATCATCTCCATCATTATTTAGTTATAACAATACTCTAATCCTCTTCACTTACTATTAGGAAACCACATGCCTCATCATACGATCATCTCGTATTAATCGAGAAGAGGTACGTGACTTTAATGATGAAGTTCATTGTATGCTAACCATCATCCAGAAAAACATCACTAAGCTCACCTCTTTCGTTAACCTGAATAACCTCCTAAATACTTTGTTGTCATTCCTTAATTTATACATTACACATTATGTTGGATGTCCACCAATTAAGGGGGAGAGAAATCCATTCACATAATTGTCTTTTGTCAAAATTTATGTCTCTTAGACTCTAAAATACCAACACATTGGTAAACACCACTTAGCTAAAACCGGTTCACGAAACCACAACCAGCCTCAACCTTTTAACTTTTTATCACAAGTTTGCACCAATACCTCATCAAGTGAAAACGATCATGTGTTTTTACAAACGCCTTCATCTCCACATATAGGATTTTCTTTAAACTAGCACCTTACAACTTCACTATCTAGAACACCATCATAGGATCTTATCCTTTTCCCGATATCATGCATGTCATTGTCAGTGCAAACGATATATTAATCAAAACCGCCATTCCCAACACCTTTTCAACACGTTGGTCTATCCAACTCTCAAATGATGTCATCCTCATATAGGTACTCATTATTATTATTAGTATTTTTCATATTGTCTTCACTTCTTTAAAATCCATTGCAAGATCAGTTACTATCATCCTCGGTCTATTAAGGTCAAGGAATGGTATCGAAGCTACACTAGAGGAAACAAGACTTGAAACTGCTAAAATGAAGAAATACTTGATATCAAGAAATAAAAGAAGTCTTAAACATGTTCAAACATCTGACATAAGTTTCAAACACCAATCTAATCCAACTTAAGGCTGTTTTGGTGAACCAGCTCCAACTCTTTTATTCTTGAGCATAGATATGCTCCATTTGGATGAGCCAGGAGCATTAGACTCCTTTGCTGAACTAGACACTTGACTTCCACCAGCTCCAAGTCTTTCATTCCTTATTGCACTTCTGCTCCATTTTGGTGAAGAACTTCTACTTTCACTTGCAATTCCACTTTGACTTGCAGATGCATCACCAACCACCGAGCTTTGACCACTTTGAGTTGAAGGGATGACTTTAATTTTGTCTTCCAACAGCAGATGCACCTAGTCAAAGGGTGTTGCACCACCAACCACCGAGATTTGACCACTTTTACAAAGATGATAACTCGCTATTTCCACCAGCTGTGTCCTCCAACCGCATTATCAACATTCATATAATTTGGTAACAACAAATGAAAACTAAAAAATAGTAAGACTAAGCGGTTTCTTACATTCTTTTTCTCTTGTAGCTGCTGAACCTTGAATTTCATCATCCAAACAAAACTTGACTCTTTTTAGGGGTCTTGAATTAGCAGATGCACCACTAGAACCATCAACATGTTTCCTTTTTACTTTGCTTGTCTTTTTAGACCCATAACTTGTTTCACTACCTTGACCCTTACATGACTTATTGTGACCCATGTTTCCACAAGAAGAACATTTTATATTTCTCCCTTTCTTACTCAACTTCCCATTACTAACACATGGTGTGTCCTCTATTTCTCCTCCGAGTCTCTTCTTCCTTGGCCTACCAACTTTAGGGTGATGATGTGGATGAGTTAGTGTTGTAAGACATGGAGATTTCTTCAAGTAGGCCTTACCACTAATTGGTTGTATCTTAAAACTGTAAACTTATTTCCATGTTTTTAACCAATAATACTTATCAGTCCATGCTTCTGGTATTTGAACGAGATGGCCATTGACAGTCATATTCCAGTTTGCAGCAACTGCATGCTTACAAAGAATCCCTATAATCTCCCATCTCCTACAAGTACATGTTCTCCTATCAACATCAACTACACATTGTTCTCCAAAACAACCAGTAACCTGGTACTTATGTTCCCCATTCCACTGAACATTATAACTACTAGCATCTTCTTTGATTTTTGACATAATAGTTGTTACAGTAGAGGTTAAAGGACCATGACATTTTTCAATGGATTTTACAACATTCATAATCATTTTCATGCAGTACTCCCTGATGAACTCTAACAAAGTGATAATTGGTTTATCCCTACCATGGACAAGCTTACCATTCAACACTTTACACATATTATTTAGCAAAACATCTGAATGAGCTCTTCCTACATACGTAAATAATATATTATACTAAAGAGTTAATTGAATGCATCATTATTATTAATTCGCATAAGCTATTACAACTTACCCGAAAAGTGTGCTCGACCAATGTTCGTGAAATCTTTGATAACCAAATATGTGCAAAGAACAAATAATTCCTTAAGTGATTTCATTGCGACTTCATATCCAAGAACTGCTGTAGCTATAACACACCTCCATAGTAGTTGCTAAGCAAGTCCATTCCATTGCTTCTTCATGTTTTCATGGATATGCCTTAAGTAATACTCCCTCCGTCCCAAAATTATAGTCCTCTTTTGATTTTTTTTGTCTTTCTAAAGGTATATTCTCCTGAAGACTCTAGTAGGAGCATTAGGCATTTCTACTTGACATTTTGTTAGTGCAAATATTACGATATCAAAGTTGAAAAGAAAAGACCGAAATAGTCAAACGGGGACTATAATTTTGGGATGGAGGTAGTATCCATGTTCTGCACTTGGAAACACTTCATTCATTGCTTAAATGATACTCTGTAACAAAAAATATAATAAAATTAGAACAATTAAAAGACCGATAAAATACTAAAAACCAACCAAACAAAAAAACTTTATTGTACCTTTTGTCTATCTGATATGAAATTAAAATTGGAGTTTCTGTATAGATCTAGGTCATCCCCCAACATGTTCAAAAACCAAACCTAAGAATCTTTGCATTCAACTTCAACAAGGGCATAAGCAACATGATATATGCCATTGTTAGCATCAAGTCCCACAGCTGTTAACAATTGCCTAGGAAATGGCCCACTTATAAAAGCCCCATCCAACCCTAACAGTTCCCTTCGACAAGCTTTGAATCCTTGCTTTAATGCACCAAGACAGATATATATTCTCCTGAAGACTCTAGTAGGAGCATTAGGCATTTCTACTTGACATTTTTTTAGTGCAAATATTACGATATCTAATCTATACAGTCTCTTTTGTTTTGATTGATGACAAACATGTAACTTGTAATACATAACGTAAAATGTACAAGTTACTTGTAATTACATTTGTCTCAACATACATTCAACACCTCTCGATGTCTCAAGTCCTCGTATGTTACAACACAGGTTCGTACATGTTTGTTATGTGGCATTATGATCAAACCCATTAACAAATTATTTAGAATGTTTAAAATACGTTTAGAGTCACTAAGTATTTTAATAGGTTAACCATTCTATTTCGAACCTCATTTTACATTTTGCATTCACAAGTATTTTATACAAATACATCTTTTGTAAAATGTCTAACAAATATATACTTTTATTTGTACAAGTAAACTAACTATAATATTCATACAAATACTAAAGTTTACTTACACTTGACAAAATATATTTTATTTTGACAAACACTCAACTAGATATTTTATTTTACAAAAGGTTACTTACATTTTATTTACAAGTAACTTACCTTTTTAATAAGTATATACATTTGTTTAAATGTATTTTTCATAAAAAGGAAAACACTCTTTTATTACCTCATGCATAGTGTCATCTAAATCTTTAAAAGATTTTGGAAGATATTCTAAGATATCAAATCTAATAAATTATTATATTTTTGATTACCACTTTTGGTTATAAATACCATCCCATGGTTTTCTCATATCTTCATCCCTTCCAACATACATTCTCTCTAATATTCTTTCATCGCTTAGATCTAAAGATAAACATGTAGTAGCATACATCAATCACCCTCACCATCACATGATCATAATGATTATAACATTCATCTTTGTTGTAAGCATATTTTACATTTTGATCAACCAAGGAAAGTTTAGAGATCTAGCCATCCTCATTCACGAAAGCATATCAACATATGAAGATTCAAGATCTCTCGATATCCTCATTGATTGAAGACTTCTTATTTAAGAAGATCATTTAGATTAGTCATTCATATCCATTAGACATTTATGTCATAGATCATCATTGTAAACATTATTGCATCATCACAACACTTTCACCAAAATAGATTAGATGGGTTATGTGTTTGAACCATAAACACAAGGTTTGTTATGTTGGGCCATAAAACATAACGGGAGTGGTTGTACCAAAAAGAACTCGACATCTAGCTTAGTGTCGGAAATATTGTATAGGCGACGTTAGGTTGGTTCTACCTCGAACTAGAACCCGTATTTAGCTTTGTACCGAAAAGTGTAAGCGACGATTGTAAGGTTTTCTCCGCCGAGGAGGAGCTTGTTGATTTAGTGAAGTAACTCTCGAGTTGGGTACTCGGGAGTGGAGTAGGCGGAGAAGATCCGTGACCGAACCACTATAAATCCTCGTGTTCGGTTTGCACTTTCCTTTCTTTATCTCTTTACTTTTATAATTGCTTGTGATGTGGTTTGATGTTTATGCTTGTGTGACAACTTGGTTTACTATGCTTTATATTAGTCACAAACAATAATTGGTACTTTCATATTATAACAAGCTTCATAAACGATTTGATACAAAAGATCTAACGTTTTTAAACGGTAACGTATTCACCCCCTCTATGTTTTCACAATTGGTACCAGAGCCTCGTAGCTCTTATTTTCAAAACAAATGGTTTTTAAAATGGAGCACGATCCATGTATCAAATTACCATTGAAGCGAAATATAATATGAAAATGTTTTGCTAATTATACTTAGAAATTTTGTTGTTAAATGTTTAGATAAATCACATTAGTAAAAATAGAGTAAATTACATCGTTCGTCCCGTGGTTTGCTCCAAATCACCAGTAGTCCTCGCTTTTTTTTGCTTTTGCCCTCGTGGTTTACATATTGCCGTTAGTCCTTATCGCTAACCGTTGTTATCTTTTCGTTATCTCATCGGCACCGTTAGTCCTAACCAGCGATCACTTGCAGGCGTTAGTCCTTTATACTAACGACCGTTAATAACTCTAAAATTTTATTAAAAAATCTTTCTCACGCGGTTTTAATCGTTTTCGCCGCTTTCTTACGTTTTCATGCGTTTTGTCCGCTTATATACGCCGCCTACTTTTCAACGCTTTCTTACGCTTTTGTCCGCTTTTACACGCTTTCCTTCGCGCTCCGCTTTTCTTACGTTTGTGTCCGCTTTATCGTTTCCTTCGCCACGCTTTTGTCCGTTTTCGCGCGTTTTGTCGTTTTGTCCGCTTTTTACGCTTTTGTCCGCTTTTCACGCTTTTGTCCGCTTTACACGTCGTTATTTCGCTTTTTACGCTTTTGTCCGTTTTTTACGCTTTTGTCCGCTTTTTACGGTGTAATTTTAAAAAATGACGCTTTTTAATCGAATTTTTTTCCGATTTAAAAAATACGCTTTTTAATCGATTTTAAAAAGTTTTTACGATTTAAAAAATACGGTTTTAACTCGATTTAAAAATCGAAAAAACTTTTTAAAATCAAGTTTTTAAAAATTACGCTTTTGTAAAACCGAAAACCTTTTTATAAATCGATAAAAACGTAATTTTTTAAATCGAAAAACTTTTTAAAAATCAAATTAAAAACGATTTTTTAAATCGAAAAACTTTTTAAATCGATAAAAACGCAATTTTTTAAATCGGAAAAACTTTTAAAAATCGATTAAAACAACGCTATTTTTAAAAATTACACCGTATAAAACGGACAAAACGTAAGAAAACGGACAAAAGCGAAAACGAAGTAAACGATAAAACGGACAATAACATAAGAAAACGGACAAAAGCGTAAAAAGAAGGAAAACGATAAAAGGACAAAACGTAAGAAAACGGACAAAAGCGTAAAAACGAAGAAAACGATAAAACGGACAAAACATAAGAAAACGGACAAAAGCGTAAAAAGTAAGGAAAACGATAAAACGGACAAAAACGTAAGAAAACGTGAAAAAGTAGACGAAAACGATATAAACGGACAAAACGCATGAAACGTAAGAAAACGCGAAACGATAAAACCGCAGAGAAAATATTTTTTAATAAAATTTTGAGTTATTAACGGTCGTTAGTATAAAGGACTAACGCAAGTGATCGCTGGTTAGACTAACGGTGCCATTGAGATAACGAAAAGATAACGGCATTAGCGATAAGGACTAACAGCTGCAATATGTAAACCATGTGGAGCAAAAAGCAAAAAAAAAAAAGAACAGGATCACCGGTGTGATTTGGAGCAAACCATGTGGACGAACGGTGTAATTTTTCGCTATGAGTATTATATTTTTTCTATCAAATCTAGTAAGTCCTGCACTTTTTCGCTATGAGTAAGTATATTTTTCAACTTTCTGTGAAGACCACGGATTGGGCGGAACCAAAAAAAGGGCTCCTTCCTTGTAAATTTTTGGTTCCTTGGTCTGCACAGTACGCAATTTTTTTTGGCCAACTTAAAAAATTCATAACATATTAACCGTAAGTCCGTAGGAGTCGAGCCACCTATAATTTTAAAGGGAATTGAGTCTACTTTCATTTAAAACTACTCTCATGACCCGAGTCTAATTTTAAATAAGTGAAATAGACCAAATACTACGAGTATGTCCAAGATATTAAGTTTCGCTTTAACATAAAAACTCAAAATTTTGAGTCAAGCAATTTAAGATGGTATTCTTAGAACATTGATATAATTTATTTTGAAACTAAATAATTATGTAATATGTTTAAAGAAAACTAATCAAGCTTGGTAACATCATCACATTTAAAAGATAAATGACGAAAAGTGTTTTTCTTGTTATGCTATGCTAAATGACCACTTGTTTATGTTGTTTGCATATATGTTGGTTGCTTATTTTCAAATTGTTGTTTACACTTGTTTGTTTGCATAATATAAGTGTCAATCTTGCCATGTTATTTATACGCTTGCTTGACGATTTCTTGTTTATGCACAATAGGACATTTGCTAGATTTTGTGCACTTAGTTGGAAAATTGTTTTACCATCACTTATAGACTTAGATCACTTCCTTTGCATAGGTTATACTAACATCTCGCATAACTTATGAAATGTTATGACTCGCTTAGCAATGAGTACTAAGTAAATTAGTCAATTACTTTGAAAAATGGAGGTTTTAAGAGAGTGTTTGGTACAAGGACAAAAACAATGTTGTAAGATGTAATTTATTTGTTTTTACTTTGTAGGATGATAATATGACTTAAAACAATGTTGTATGCTAACCGGTTTATGCAGGTGGATAGCACAAGTGTGTTATCAAATTTTACCCATTTTCACTTTTATGTGAAAATCGTTAGCCCTTGGTCAAAGTCTATGCTCCACTATGTTTGTATATGTGTTATCGACTTTTCCTAACTAGAAGTAATTAATGTCACATGTTTTAAGCAAAATTTCGTGTTTCAAAAACTCCCCGACACCTAAAAATGGGTCTGTGAACTTTTCTCGTGTCCACGGATCGACGACACCAAAGAGTTGGTACCGTCTCGTTATGCATTTTGGTACCGCCATACCAGATAAAGCGGACCAAGCGACACCAATTTAAGGGTTCCACTGTAAAGAAATGGTGCCGTGGATCCTACATGTGTTGTTGAATTTGACTAAACCCGCAATCTAATTTACCAAATCTCGCTTCTAGGATACTTGTTAATGCATATCTTTCATATCTCACTCAACACATCCTCAATGGATTAACTTAGGATGTTTGACATGATCTTAGACACTTCCATCTCATTAGAAACTACCATCTTTGTATGGATTAACATCAAATAAAACACATCTCTCGTGAATCCTTAGCTCCATAAATCGACACATTCAAGATGGTCATTTTCACACCTACATCATACCTTTCCTTAAGCATAGCATTTCTTAAAGCAAAGTCGAATGACTAAATCCTCAACCTCAAATAAACCACTAGGATTAGCATTCGATCTTGTTGCTTCATTAAACTTGAACTCTTCATCCTCGGACTCATTACCTCTCAACATCTCATCACCCATTCAAGATGTGAACTTTCTAAACTTAAGTACTCCAACTCCACCACCAAAATCACCCATCATTATGACTACTTCACAACCATCCAAAACACCTTCACAACCAAAGTCTCCAAAACTTGTACTTTGTGCAACACCACCAACATCTCCTCACCCGCTTATGGATGACTTAGATGACTTACCGAGACTAACAACCTGACTCATTATTTGCAAAGATATCATACACAAGTCTAACATATGACTATAGATATTGTTTTGTATCCACATGTATTGCCTCACTTGGTTAACATGAAAATAATGTGTCATCCTTCAAGACGATAAGTATTTACATCGAGTCATAACTCACACGTATGTTAAAGACATATTATCAAGTCTTGTTATCCTTGAGTTCAATCTAAGCTTTATAATCTCAACAAATTAGGATTGACAACTTAAGTATTTCATCCGAAATATTCAAGTACATGTGACTTACGATTGTAGTCATTAAAAGTCATATCCAAAAATCAACACCCAAGTATTTTAACAACACATGTTGAAAAACTAATCCTAAAATGAATCAAACACTTATCCAAAACAAACAACCCATCGTGCCACTTATCCTCTTTGACACCTACTATCCTCTTCCATCTTTTGGCACCATTAAGCGTGTTGCTCATGAACTTCCAAGAGCATCCTTTAAACCAAACGTGCCATTTCAAGGTAAACCTATACCTCAGCCCCTAAGCTTCATAGACATGACCAAAAATTCAAGCACTTCACCCACTAGTTGTAGCAACCAATGAACCATAAGAATTAGTATCCGTACTTTTTGTGTTCAACATCTATGGACAAATAATCAACCTAAGTACTCCCATAGCACAACAAACCCCTACATCACCACATCCTTATTTAGACACACTACAAGACCTACCACCTAGATCAACCAATCCACCATCCTTACCATCATTTGAATTTGTTGAGTGTATTGCTCAAAAAGCCCTTGTGTCCAACACTTGTATCGAATCAAATGCACGCTTGAACAAACTCAACCATCCTTTCCCACATATAAGGACTTAGATAATTCATTACGGCTAGAACCTCAACTATCAAATAAGCATGGTGCTCTTGGTAATTGTTGTCAATTTCCACTAGGTATAAGTAGTACTACCTTTACAAATTATCAAAGTATTAGTAATACTTTGTCGTTAAACTTCTGATAAATTTCGTTAAACTCAAATCAACATTTTAACAACATATGTTAAAATGCAATCTCAAAGCCAACATCATACACCCCAAGCAACAATGACTCGAGAGTATACATAAGAAACTCGAGTGAATTCCTCTTGTCATCATCTAGTGAATATAATCTTGAGACCAAGTTTATTTAGATGGGACTATCCGATTCAAACACTTTGGCTTCATATCTTCATTTAGGAAAACATGATGTTTTGAAAACATTATGCCTATGAAATCATGCGTTAAGTATTTATCTTGTTAAAAGGATATTGTATATCCTATGCATTATTCTCTCCTTGCGACATAAATGGTTGTGTTACAAGAGATTTCATTACACCTCATTGGCTAAATGATCTTGAAACGAACATCTACAAGTTCTATGAACTAGCGTATCCAATTCATCTTGTCATACTTATTTTCATAAGCATGATAACTTTATCCCATGCGATAATCTCATTTGTTGAAAGATACTATTTGTATCCATTTCCTTTCAAGCGTACATCATAACCTAACCTTGCTCAAACCTTGTGCACATCCAAGGTTAAAACTACACATCTCTAGAACATACACATGATCTATTGAAGTTAGTAACCTTATTTAGATTCTTGTCAAATAAAGTTCGAAAGAGCTTTCTTGAGAACATTCTTAATTTAACATATTCCATTCCCTAGTCTTAGATAATCAAATCACTTTTAAAGTATACACTTCAACGTAAAAGATGTCATCCATTAGATCATACAATTAGCTATGTAATTTGAACAACCTTAGATTCTAAACACAAGATTAAAACATATTGTTTATCAACACACCATTGTTAAAATTCATGTGTATAACATGACATCTTCATCACCTTAGTTATATTGCATATTAGTTGCGTCACATTAAGCCAAGTATTGGTAAACTATCATCTTTTATGCACTTTAATAGGCAAAAGTAGGAGTTCCCATCTTTCTAACATGAGAATGACTACTGGAGAACCTATTGCACTAGAAACTCAATTTGACCTAACGGTTGAATTGCTTCCTGGAGAGAAGTTGGGTATGTGGAATCACCCGTAAAAATGGTCGTGTTTAGCCTTAATTGAGCACCGCTAGTAATAATCTCATATTCATTCTCCAACTTGAAAAATCTGTTTTCCTATACTTGCCTAAAGTAAGTGTTAAAACATTGATAGTTTGCCTCGCCTTAGGAATACTAATCAAACAAGTAGTATATATGACTTTTCTTTAAAAACCACTTGCATTGCACTTACATGTGTTGATTACATGTTCTTGTTTGATACGATAAGTTGATTTGACATTATCTTAGTGTTTGATAACTAGTCAAATGTGTAAACCTTAGTACGGTTTTATCTTTATAATGCTTGTATTCTTGTTTCATGCTACTAAACGCTTAAACCTAAACTTTATTTGCATGATACTTACTTTTGAATTATTTTTAGCATGATTAACATGTTAATATGCCATTTTGATACGTGATAATTTTGATATGATATATTTGTGTTTGAAAGTTATTAGTTGGCATTCATTACATCTATGTGTAGTACGATCCAAATGATACATGCTCCAAATTGTTATGTCTTAAACATGGCTTGCATGAATCTTTCATCTTGTTTCTTTTGCTTCTTGTCACACTATTTGTTTGCTACGTGTGCACATATAATCATCAAAGTGCTTTTGGCATGACAAACTTTAGAAGCCTTTTATCTTACAAATTAATCACATAGATTATTGTATATCCAAGTATGCTTAAGTGTCTAAGTCTAACGACAAAACAATCTCATAAATGAAATGTCTTGAATAAAGTCGTATTCTTGCATAATATGATTGTTTTGATGCTATCTTGTGTGGTGATTTCTTGTCTACTAAGTGCAATGTGTTGTTTTTGCTTATATAATATGTTATCATTTGATTTCTATCATGTTAACATCTTTTGTCACTAACAAATTTGTTTTGTAGGTTGATAACAAATTATTTGTTATCTCACTTGGTTCTAACTTTTATATGCTCATTTTGCATAATCCCTTTTATTGCTACGTAGATTAGTACTATGCTTTATGGGACCCCTACACTTGCATATAGTTTAAAAGCATATAGAATTAAGTTCTAGAGGTTGGCTTTGCATTTTGTCTTTCAACCGACCTCTTCCAAATCTCATTTTTGCTTCCGCTTCCAAAAATCATCTCCATCATTATTTAGTTATAACAATACTCTAATCCTCTTCACTTCCTATTAGGAAACCACATGCCTCATCATACGATCATCTCAGATTAATCGAGAAGAGGTACGTGACTTTAAGGATGAAGTTCATTGTATGCTAACCATCATCCAAAAAACATCACTAAGCTCACCTCTTTCGTTAACCCGAATAACCTCCTAAACACTTTGTTGTCATTCCTTATTTGATACATTACACATTATGTTGGATGTCCACCAATTAAGGGGAGAGAAATCATTCACATAATTGTCTTTTGTCAAAATTTATGTCTCTTAGACTCTAAAATACCAACACATAGGTAAACACCACTTAGCTAAAACCGTTCACGAAACCACAACTAGTTCAACCTTTTAACTTTTTATCACAAGTTTGCACCAATACCTCATCAAGTGAAAACGCATCATGTGTTTTACAAAACGCCTTCATCTCCACATATAGGATTTTCCTTAAACTAGCACCTTACAACTTCACTATCTAGAACACCATCATAGGATCTTATCCTTTTCTCGCATATCATGCATGTCATTGTCAAGCAAACGATATATTAATCAAAACCGCCATTCCCAACACCTTTTCAACACGTTGGTCTATCCAACTCTCAAATGATGTCATCCTCATATAGGTACTCATTATTATTATTAGTATTTTCATATTGTCTTCACTTTTTCAATGTGATAATCATCCATGACGGTCAAAACCATGCTAATACTACCTTTCCCATTGTCACCTAGAATAGGTCATCTTTATAATTCGTGTCAATCAATGAACGAATTTATCTTCATGTTATCACTTTTATATTTTTTGGTATCTTCATTATAATATTCTTAGATAGAACGCATTATTGATTACTCTTGGGTTGAAGCATATGAGAACTTGCTCAAAACAATAGGTTGTTAGCATCAATAAATCATTCAAATCATAACCCTTATGCATCATTGAAATGCAATGTCCATTCATATTTTTTTCCTCTTAGCTTTGGTCACTTGACATGACGAAAGGATTGCATGAATCCATATTTTTATATTTGCTATACATACGAGTTTCTAACTCCTTAATAGCTTCCTACCTAATCACCACCACCTTCCATCACCACTTTCACTAATCATCACCACCATGGATTAGCGAAAACTTACTTTTGTAAATCTCGAGTCATCTACCATCACCACATGAATCCTACTAGTAAACCGACACCAACACTAGCACCACTAGTGGCACACCCGTGGGAGACTCCATATCTTCTTTCTAGGAACTATTTTGTAGGCTTTTATCATATTATATTCTCACTTTTCTTATGATTGTAATTAGAGACTACACTTCATGAGATCTTTGATTATATCATTTATCACATATATACATCTTATTTTTCTTTGTGAAAAGATGAAATATATTGCACTAATGTTTTTCATTGTAGGTTCATCATCATATACACTCGATTGTATATAACTTACTCATCTAAGGATGAAGTTTGCATCAATTATTTTTCTTATTTTAGGTGCTTCTTGACACCCTCGAACAAGGAGGAATATCCTTTAAGCACTCATATTGCATCGCCTATACACTTGTTTGTATATGACATATTTGTCTAAAGACAAAGCTTCTATTATACTAATATTTATTTTGAAGGTTCATCTTGACGACCTAGAGCAAGGGAGCTCACAAGAATTTATCAATGCATCTTATACACACTTTGTTGTATATCACTTACTCGTCCAATGACGAATATAGTTTTGCACTAATATTTGTTTTTAGGTTTTAATCATACCCCGACGCCTCAAACAAGGGGAGCAACCGTCAGGGGAGCATGCACGATTTAGCATCATTCTCACTTTTCAACAAGCATTTTGCTTCGATAAAAAGTGGAGAAAATAGGCTAACATTGCTATGCCTTTTCTTTTTCATATATTTCTCATAATTTTGTTGCATAAAACTAACCTTGATGTAGGTTAAGCCTCTTTATTTGATCCATGGATCCGCTACCAAACAAGGGACGGATTGAAGTAGACGATTTAACTTCACTAGGGATGATGCAAGCTCACCTTTTGGGGAGAAATTAAGTTAAACTCAAGGACACGCCTTTTGTTTCGACAAAAGGGGAGAAGAGTGTAAACGGAGAAGGTAATGTAAAGGTAGTAAGGATACAAGTAACTTTTACATTTTACTTTCTATTACGCTTACATATCTTTGTCATCATCAAAAGGGGAGATTGTTAGTGCAAATATTACGATATTTAATCTATACAGCCTCGTTTGTTTTGATTGATGACAAACATGTAACTTGTAATACATAACGAAATGTACAAGTTACTTGTAATTACATTTGTCTCAACATACATTCAACACCTCTCGATGTCTCAAGTCCTCGTATGTTACAACACAGTTCGTACATGTTTGTTATGTGGCATTATGATCAAACCCATTAACAAATCATTTAGAATGTTTAAAATACGTTTAGAGTCACTAAGTATTTTAATAGGTTAACCATTCTATTTCGAACCTCATTTTACATTTTGCATTCACAAGTATTTTATACAAATACATCTTTTGTAAAATGTCTAACAAATATATACTTTTATTTGTACAAGTAAACTAACTATAATATTCATACAAGTACTAAAGTTTACTTACACTTGACAAAATATATTTTATTTTGACAAGCACTCAACTAGATATTTTATTTTACAAAAGGTTACTTACATTTTATTTACAAGTAACTTACCTTTTAATAAGTATATACATTTGTTTAAATGTATTTTTCATAAAAAGGAAAACACTCTTTTATTACCTCATGCATAGTGTCATCTAAATCTTTAAAAGATTTTGGAAAGATTTTGAAAGATATTCTAAGATATCAAATCTAATAAATTATTATATTTTTGATTACCACTTTTGGTTATAAATACCATCCCATGGTTTTCTCATATCTTCATCCCTTCCAACATACATTCTCTCTAACATTCTTTCATCACTTAGATCTATAGATAAACATGTAGTAGCATACATCAATCACCCTCACCATCACATGATCATAATGCTTCTAACATTCATCTTTGTTGTAAGCATATTTTACATTTTGATCAACCAAGGAAAGTTTAGAGATCTAGCCATCCTCATTCACCAAAGCATATCAACATATGAAGATTCAAGATCTCTTGATATCCTCATTGATTGAAGACTTTTATTTAAGAAGATCATTTAGATTAGTCATTCATATCCATTAGACATTTATGTCATGGATCATCATTGTAAACATTATTGCATCATCACAACACTTTCACCAAACTAGATTAGATGGGTTATGTGTTTGAACCATAAAACACAAGGTTTGTTATGTTGGGCCATAAAACATAACGGGAGTGGTTGTACCGAAAAGAACTCGACATCTAGCTTAGTGTCGGAAATATTGTATAGGCGACGTTAGGTTGGTTCTACTCGAACTAGAACCCGGTATTTAGCTTTGTACCGGAAAAGTGTAAGCGACGATTGTAAGGTTTTCTCCACGAGAAGGGAGCTTGTTGATTTAGTGAAGTAACTCTCGAGTTGGGTACTCGGGAGTGGAGTAGGCGGAGAGAGATCCGTGACCGAACCACTATAAACCTCGTGTTCGGTTTGCACTTTCCTTTCTTTATCTCTTTACTTTTATAATTGCTTGTGATGTGGTTTGATGTTTATGCTTGTGTGACAACTTGGTTTACTATGCTTTATATTAGTCACAAACAATAATTGGTACTTTCATATTATAACAAGCTTCATAAACGATTTGATACAAAAGATCTAACGCTTTTAAACCAGAACGATTCACCCCTCCCCCACGCTTTCACATACTTCATCCATGATTGCATTGATAAAAACTTGTATTTTCAAGCTTTAATGTCCCTTGTCTCAGACATAAATGCTCTCGAATGACTCACTAGTTCACTTCTATGAGTCTTGCAAATCCAAGTTTCCTTACATGACTCTTTAGTACAATAAAGTTCCCATAGACACCCCTCATTTCTAGCATATTCAATTATTCCCTTTCCTTTGCCTTTGTCTGAAGCACCAACTTTTGACTTAGACCTAGTTCTTGGACCAGTGAACTAACTTGTACTTTTGTTGAAGGCCCATCCACAGAAGGCCCATCATTGAAAGTCCCATCATCATTAAGGTAAAAAACAGGGATGATACCAAAATATTTTGCCCTAACTCTAATTTTTTCATTCTTTACTAATTTGATTTTCCATCTAGTTTCTATGGAATACATGTAAACTTTATATTTTATCTCCTTACTTGTACCATATCTATGTCCTGCATAAAAACCAAACTTATTAACTACAACTTTGTCTTTCTCTTTCTCCTTTCTTAACTACCTAAGTTTCAGTTGTAAAACACTATCTACGCCATCCTCTTCTTCACTATCAAATTCTTTGTTATCAACAACATCTAACTTATGCTCATCAAACCATGCTTCTGGAATTTGTTTATTTAGACTTGCCAAAAGAGCAGGTGATTTATTATCAAGTGAAGTCGCACCAAAACAAAAACGTACATCAATATGAGGTTTATGTATAATGTTATTCTCATCATAAAAGACCTCATTATCGTCCTCACTTTCACTAACATCCCTCTCACTATCTCCCTCATAAACATAACTCTCATCGTCATCCATATCACGTGAATACACCTCATAATAAGTATCCTCTAAACCAACATAATCAACACTTACATTATCATTCATATGATTATTAGTTCCATCTAAACCCACATAATCAACACCTACATTAGCATTCATTTGATCATTAGTTCCATCTAAACCCACAGAATCAACACCTACATTATCACTCCCTTGATCATTAGTTTCCTCTAAACTAGTATGACCATCAACTTCCATATGATCCACATTATCAACACGTTGATCATTTTCATGTACGCTCACCTTATCATGAAAACCCATATCATTCAGCTTATAATCCTCTACCCTTAAAGAATCTTCAACTTCATGTTCTCGACTAACATTATTAGCAAACCGACTTAAGTTAATACTAGCAGATACCCCATCGATTTAATCTAGTTCAGATTTAAAGTCGAAAATAAGACTCTTTAGTAGGTAATCGAGTAAACCTTGACTCTCGAGTAGGTATTCCATTTACCATTTCCTTTTGAGTAGGTAACTCAAGAAACCTACTAATTTCATCACTTACTTCTGGCTGGTGAGGTACCACGTATTCCAATAGTGGCCTCCTAGGACGATTTCTTCTAGAACTACTACTACCAATACGACTAGGGTTACTACACTAACATCATTATCCTCATCTATTTCATCATGTCTGCTTTGGCTTGAAGTAAGTTCCTACTTTGGACACAACAATGTTCTATGTACACTTCGATGACCTTATGCTCACCTATAAACTGACTTAAAAAACGTACATCGTTATCACTGTAAGCCTACATCAAGATTCTTACCAGGTTCAAGAAAATTATAAAACATTATCTTTCTATCTGTCCAACCCAGGTCCTGAACCATATCATCTAACTCGTGATTCGAGAAAGTTTAAATATCGACCATATAAACAATACCTTTCTTACCCCCATGGTATACCCTTCCAGGAAAAAAGATGAACTCACCACCATGGTGTATCCTCATTGTAAACACAGTAGGATGAATTTCTGCAAAAAGTCAAACCATAATTAGAACCTAATATTTTAAATGTCAACCAAATTACACCAAATGGAACAAAATTAAACGAACAAAACAACATACAACACTTACTATAATCCTCCTTTGAAAATGCATACAAAACTTCATCACCGATCCGAAAGTCGAACCTCAGATCTTCCATTTTAGAGTACCCATTTGGGAACAAGCATAACAAAATTACGAACCAACAATTGAGGAAAAGATTGAGGTTTATATGTGTGCAATTGAGAGAAGTTTTGAGATGATTTTGTCAAAGAATTATGTGAAAATGTGTTGAAAAGGGGGATATAATGGGCGGGAACATTGATATGACAAGTAGTCAAAGGGTAGCTGGGAAAATACAAAAAAAGTGTTCTGAAAAAAAAACCCTTCGTGTGACATGCACGTGAGGACCGAGATAACGAGCGTTAGAAATTTGACCAGCGGCGTAATATTTTTGCGATCGTGGACTAAAAAAGCAATAATTGCCGTTTTTGGATGTCCTATGAAATCTAGCATAACTTTAAGGACCAACGGTGTAATTTACTCATTATATATTTATCATCTTTGATGCAAAATAATATTTTATTCATTTATACTACATTATAAAGTATTTGAGACTTTTATAAAAAAAAGTCTTAAAATTTTCGATAAAAATATTACTATAAAAAGAAAATTATTAAATTAGTATAAATTTTAAAATTTAAGATCATTTAAACCATATAGTAACCCTCCAATAATTTTATATTTTAATAGAATTAAAAAAACCTCACTAGACTTATAGCCATCAATTTAATGTTAAAGTTTGAAAATAAAAGTGCAAACTATTTATACTATTAATAATCTAGACGTTCTACTTAAAAATACATATATCTATGTTAAAGTATATAAGACATGCTAAATAAGAAAGGTTTTAAATGAAAATATTTGCTCACAATAAAATAATCACCAAATACTCATCAACGATTACATGGATACCCTTCTAATCACATAAAAAGTGATTACAAGAGATAAGACACATTTTTAAAAAGTAAGTTTTAGAAAAGTGAGTTTCAAACGACAAGATATCACTATTAAGTACTTTTTAAAAGATTTTTGATCGGTTAAAATTTGAAGACAAATATTGTAATTATCTATATTTATATTACATATAATGGAAGATATATTTTTTCCATTAATAACTAAAACAATCTTATTTTTAGGGAATACAAAATTAATATGCAAGATGTATAAATGATTAATGTTATGTATAATATGTTAAACAATAATTCTTCTACACATAGTTATTTAAAATATTCATTAATATAAGTTTAATGCTAAATTTTTGTTTGGTTATGAACATTTAAATATTTTAAAAGTTGCATATTCAAAAAACGTTTATCATCTATGTATGTATTTTAGTACAAGTTTAGAAAATCCTAAATCATCTTGTTAATAAATTCGATTGAAAGCTATCGTATATGTTAAAGTACGAAGATTTTCGTGTGATTTATAAAGTGTAAAACGTAAATATATAAAGACGAAGATTTTCTATGTTTACACGTTATATAATATTTGACTAATATTACACAACATCTATCGATTAACAAGTACTTTTCACCGTCAATCAACACAACCTTGTTATATCACCGACCACCGCTTTCATATCGCCTTGCATCGTAATGCATACGTACTTGACATTTTAATATGAAACAATGTGCGATAAAGTTATTTTATAAATTTTGCCATCCGTAAAGTCATTATCACAATACTCATATGATCGAAAATATTGCTCCCGCTTTTTTATTACACGATACCCACAACGCACGAAGATTCTCGCTTGTTTTAATACAAAATGAAAATATTAAGCTAAAAGCTAATTGGTAGCCCTAAAAGAGGCTTAAATCGATGCTAATATCCTCCAACATGATGTCAAAGAGACTCACTTTAACACGTCACCAATCAAATAACGACACCTCGCTTTAATGATCATTGCTCATAACTTATTATCATTGCTCAAAAACTTATTATCATAGATCAAGGATCACGCGGGTGAACTCCAAAACAACAGTAGTCCAATGAGTCAGCAATAATGATGCACCAGAAGAAAAAGCTAGATGGATTAAATTAAAGTTTGAAACTGAAGAAACCAAAAGACAATATGTAATCAAATAATTTGGACACAACACGCAAAGCAATAAACATACATAGCGTTACGTTATCCCACCCACCCCACCCCACATTTTACACTCACCCTGGCTAGGTGTAGTTATTTTTGTGTGATCTCATGATGATGGTAGCGTGGTTCAGAAACAAACACAAACATTGTCATGTGTTTTCTACCCTTGTGTGCACCTATATATACCCACTAGTATTACCCAATGGCAACTCACTATAAACTGAAATTCTCACTTAAAACACTTAAATGTATAGGTGATCGATCTTTGCTGGAGAAGCAGGGTACGTGCAACAATAGAGATGTGAATAGAATACATTCTCAACTCGGTTTATTGCGCGTACTCTACCTCTCCAACACAGATTTGCTCACCTTCTTACTACTTGTGCTTGTATCCTATGCGGCTATGCTTAATTTTTGTTTCATATAGTTTGATGTTATGTTTGTGGTACCTTCGAAGTACACCTCTCTTGTAGCTTAGAGGGGGGTTATTAAGTGTTTTTATCAAGATGGTAAACTTTAAAGGTTTATAATTGTGTTAGTTCTTGCTAATCACCAAAATATAAACATTTTTGTTTCGAACTTTTTTCTTGAACCTCTCTAATAATATTTTTGACAAGAGTCCTAAGTCTAAGTTCGTTAACTCTATACATGTTACGTGATATAGTCATTATTAGTGATGTCAACCGTATGCATGTTATATGTAAACTCTTTTAATTTATGGACATGTTTTTTCTCTCGACCCATCATGGATTTAGAGTGAAAGTTAATCGGTGCACTATGACCAATAGAGTCGGACACTTAGCTACATTTGCACAATTGCACACAAAAGAAATGTGGAGGTCAACCTCTTTTAAATATACAACATGGATTAGGGGTGTTTAGTGTTTGGTTTGACGCCAAACAAATCGAAAATAAATCGGATCAAAACTGAATAAAACCAAACTGAAAATTTTAATTGGTGTATGGTCCGTTTGAAACCGAACTAAAGTATTTAATTGATGTTTGGTTTGGTTTGGGTTTGAAAAATATATAACCAAACCAAACCCAAAATATCCACATAAAAAATTTAAACAATATATATGCATATTTGGGTCCGATTAGGTGACGTCGCAGTGAATTTGAAAAAACACATTGATAAACTTGAAATTTTTGAAGATGGTAACTTACTATTTTCATTTTTTTTATAGGCATAGCCCTTTTATTTATGTATTTATCTTATGTACACATTTGACACATTTATTTCCATTGCTTTTTCAAAGATGAAAACAACATCAAATGCAAACATTGAAGAAGATGAGTGAAGTTGCAAGGGTTTGGATGATTGAAAATGGAATATTCAAGCTAACAAGACTTCTAAAGACTTTTGTCGAAGAACATTTTATCGTTTTTATTTACTTTTGCTAAGTTCTGAAACATTTTGGTTTCATAAATTTTTGTTTTGTTGATTTCCTTGAGCACTTTGTGGGACCTTTTGATATGTTAATTTTATTTGAACTTTTAGATTTTTTATTTGTGACTTCTAAATTATACTTTTAGGGTTTACATGAATTTAGTTTTCTTGGTTTTAACCGAAATCAAACTGAATTCTAATTTGGTGTATGGTTTGGTTTTATTCATTCTATAATTAGTTTGGTTTGGTTTTGATTTTGATTTTGACAATTTTAAACCGATAAAACCTAATCATACAACCCACAAAACCAAAAACCAAACCGATCAACACCCGTGACATGAATTATAGCAATGCAATATATTTGAACTTTCATGTTGATTCGAATGAATCTTATTTTCCACAAAGGTAAAGATTTACATGTTAGGTAAAACGATAGCACGTTACAAATTTCGTCTCATTAGGATTTTTTATTATTATTTTTAATTATGATAGAAGGAGTTTAATTTAAATTGAGTCTACTTTTACTATTAATTGACTACCTAAAGAAGAACTAAAATACAAAATAAACTTTTTAGAGTGGGTATACCTAAAAAAATTAAGATATTTTCATAAAACTAACATTGCGAATCAAAATTTCATTAGTGTCTAGTAACATTTGACTTCTTGGGATTTTAACAATCATTTTATCAAGAAGATACTGCAGACTTTGTTTGTTGACAGTTTTAAGTAACATCATATGACTAAAAGCATTTTAATGGCATAAATTGTGAATGTTACCGGGTAACTGAATCTCGCAAATTAAAACTTAGTTGTAACTTTATAGCTAAAAAATAAAAAATAAAAATAAAAATCTACTAACATAAAAGTCATATATTGCATCCTGTATAGTGGCACTAATTACGCACGAGATTTTGACATAAAATTTTAATAAAGTATTAATTATGTGATACAAACTACTAGTACAATTAATAATTATATTTTAACTATGTTTGTTCGGTATGAATATAGTATAAGTTTTATAATATATAAACTTGATTATTCCTATAGCCATCATAAGAGGCAAAGGAACATGTGCACATGGTTTTTTATCTTAATTAAATTTAGTTTAGTATACATGACATATATAATTTACCCATATTTAATTTTTAGATCGTGTACGCGGAGGTTATTAAACACGGATTATAAAACATAAAATAGTTTTTTTGAATATATCCTCTCGAAACGCAAATTATATATCCAAAACACGCATAAAACCATCAGATAATAAAAACTCAGACAGCCGATATATATGCAATTATTCACTTGGAATATATATGCATTTTTGCCAATAGTTTTTTTTTTTTTTTTTTTTTTTTGATATTTTACTACACTTTAAAGAAAAGTTACATTAATCGTATATGTACAATCTCGTGATTTACCTATCACATTAACTCGTACTTGCATTTTGATATAAAATCTCGTGCATACATATTAATTTATTATAATAACGATGATAATATATATAAATAGTAACAAAAATAATAATGAATGTTGCTTTAAAAAAATATACAAAAAGTAGGTTTGAAAATTTTGTAAAGTTATTTGAAATTATGAAAAGTGAGAATTTGACGCTTTTAAGTCCACAAAATTTAACTCAAAAATTAGATTTTTTTTATAAAATTAAATTTAACAATAGGTTCTTTTATGTTCAACCCTTAAATTTTTTTATTTTTATTTTTGAAATTTGATATTATTTTTTATAACTTTCTTTTTCACTACAACTTAATACAGTTATTGTGATATTGACCAAATGATCTTGAATTTTGACTTTTATTAACTAATTAAAATACTCTATTTTAAATCAAGCTATCTCACAAATATAGTATCCACCACCTGTTATGCGAATTTCCTTTGCACGATGTTTTTTTAGTATCTACTCACAAATTAGACACACACTCATACTATACATATATAGAAAGCATCTAATAGTATTCAAAGTTGCTAGTATGATGATTAAATTAATAACAAATCACATAAATATTTTCTTTATGTCCAAACTATGAGAAACTAACGTTGATTAAACAACATAAGTAGTTTAACCAGGCTGCTTTAGCCTTTAAGTTGCGGAAACAAATCCTTACTTATTGTCTCGTTGAACACATTCTTGCTAAGGAAAGGCCTTTCAAGCTGTATCATCGACCACACGAACAAACTTGGAGTAGTATTCTAAACGGAGCTAATGTAATTACCAGAATTGAGGCGAAATTCAAAGGAAGAATGTATTCATGCCAATCAAACTATCTATTGATATACATCTAGGGGTGGAAATGAGCCGAGCTCGAGCTTTTAAATGAGCTGAAAAATATATATTACGATCCGAGCTCGAGCTCGAGCCAAGCTTTAAATGAGCCGAGCCCGAGCTTATATAACACACCAGCCGAGCTTTCGAGCTAACATTTAAGCTCAAACGAACCAAGCTCGAGCTCAAGCTTTTAAAACTTAAAAGAGCCAAGTTCTATTCGTTTCCACCCTATTTACATCCATAAGCATAAAATAAAAGAAAGCCTCATTGTAAACTACCACACAAATCTCTTCGTAAAAAAGGGCAAACGACGAAGACTCTTTTATTTAGAGATGACAATATTTGTGAGGAGAAAAGATCAACATAAATCTCATATTTAACCTATATTCAATGAACCAATTATTTTCATTCATTTTTTTATCAAAAAAAAAAGAAAAACTTTCACTCTTTTTTAAAAATTAAATATATCTCAAAACCGTTAATGTTACGAAAAAAATTATTATCATTTAATTAAATTATTTTTCATAGATATGTATTTATATACTTTCAACTATTTTTTTTAATTTCCGCCAAAAAGAACATGTGATTCGGAAAATCATATGTGATTTTTAAAATGAATCACATGTAATTTCTTCTCGTCGGAAATTTTGAAAAAAAAAATCATCGAAAGTTTATAAAAGTGCATATCTATAAAAAGATAATTTAATTCTCGTCGCGATGATGTATTTTTCGTAACTTGAAGATTTACTGTAAGATATGTTTGTTGTTTAAAAAAAGTGGAACATAGTTTTTTATTATTTTTGATGAAAAATGGATGGCTAAGATTGGTTCATTGAATTTTTGACAAATATTGAATCTATATTGATCTCAACTCTATTTGTGAGTTAACCAGCTGCCTAGCGCAGTTGGCCACAAGCTACCTTAGAAACCTGAACCCATCCATGTGATGTCTTGATCTAACAAAGGAGGCGAGTTCGAATCCGTTCCGCAACATAGTTGGGTATTGGGTGGAGGTATTTCACAGGCATCAAACCTTTTTTGAGAATGGTTGATGAGTACCATTATGATACACAGGGTCAAGGTGTCCCTGCCAATCTACACTTTTGATCCAACTCTATTTGTGAGTTGTCAAATTGCTTTTAGTTTATGGTTATATCTCCAACGGGTCAAATGGGAAGATTCATAAAGACTAGTTAAAAAGATATCATACCTTCCCAAGATAGATAAGTATTGGTTATGCTCTAGTTAAACCAGTAACTATATAGTCGAGACTACTTAATCCTATCGGGGACACACATTTATACACTCGAGAACGCTTATTGATGTAATTAATATATTTATTGGTTATATTGATATGATTCACGAAATGATTTAACGATCGTTATTTAGCCGTTAGACGCGTATTTAATTAACGGCTAAAGTAATTATTATGTAATTGACTTAATTAATTAGTAAAAGTACAAAACATGCCATAAACCTATGAAGGGTTATGGGTCAGCCGTATAAGGCTTGTGAGGAGGGTTTATGGTTTCAAACTTGTTCACCAACTTATGCAAACACTATATAATGAACCCTTTGAATCATTATTAGTCATTTCTAGAAAAACTAAACTCCAAGAAAAGTTATCCTCCCCTCGTAACCCTTAAACCGATCGACCCTATTTATCCCTTATGGAATTTCGATCCAAATCAAGAACTAGCCAAGAGAACCTCGTTTGTTCAACCGTGAATTAAGCACTAACATCCTAACGTCCTCATTATAACGTGTAGTGTATGCAACGATAGAGATCAACTCACTATAGTTGATATTGTTTCGTGTGATACAAGATCCAAGGAAGATTCAAGAACACATCAATTGTCTTAGTAATTCAATTGATTCGAGGTTAGTACTTTTATGTGGTTTACTTATTTACTCATACACATCAAGCTAGACCCATCCGTTGCGTACTCGTAGTTATAATGGTTATCTACTTGTTAAATCCCAATAATGGCATCACGAATCATTCCTTTGATGTTATGGGGTGCACCACTTTAAAAATGTAAAATTGACCTAAAAACCTGTTTTTTTTATAATACTCTTGATTCGTTTTTTAAAGCCCTATTGGCGTTTTTTCTTAATCAACCCATATGGTCTTTGAAAATTGTTTTAAGAATAACCTAGGACTTAGGTTTACGTGTCTAAAATCAAGATTTTTACGTGTTACAAATCATTGATTTTTTAGCTTATTTTTTTGTATTACTTGTTACTGTTATAATCCATGTTTAAGTACATGCATACTTGTCATGGATGATAAGCTAAAACTTCTTGTTTTTGACATATTTATTAATTAGTTAATTGTTTAAGGTGATCTATTTCGATAATCAAGGTCTACGCAATCAAGTTTCTCGATGTCTGTGGTGTACTTATCTAGATTTATAATTTTTTTTAAATTTCCCCCAAAAATTTTTTAAACCCATTTTGGGAAATCAAATTCCCCTTTTCCCAAAAAAATTTTTTTTTTTTTTTTAAAATTTAAATTTTAAAAATTAGGGAATTTTTTTTCCCCATTTTAAACTTAAATTTTTTCCCAAAAAAAAAAATTTATTTTTTCTTTGGGAATTTTGTTTTATTTTAAAACTTTTAAAAATAGGTTTTCCCCAAAATCATTTAAGAAAAATTGGAAATTTCTTTTTAAAAAAAATAAAAATTTTGTTTTCAAATTTTTTGCCCAAAAGGATTTTTAGGGGGGCATTTTAACCCTTTAAGAAATAAAATTTCCTTTAAAAGGGGAAACCCTTTAAATAAAAAAAATTTTTTGGAAAAAATTTTAAAACTTTGGGTTTTAAAATTCAAATTTTCCAAAATTTTAAAAGGAAGTCCGGGGGAAAATTTTGGGGGCAAAATCCCAAATTTTTTTTAAATTAAATTTTTTAAAAAAGGGTTTTCCGAAAAAAAAAAAAACTATGAAAATTTAGAAAAACCTTTTCAAACCCAAAATAAAAAAAACTTCAAAAAAAAAAAATTTTTAAAATTAAAGGGCCAAATTTGTCAAATTAAATGATGGGTTAAAATGTTTTCCCATTTTTTTTAAAATTTTTCATTTTTAAATTTTAAATTTTTTTGGGAACCAAATTTTAATCAAAATTTTGTTATTTTAAAGGGAAAAAGCCCCAAAACTAAAAAATTAAAAGAAAAACCTTAAATTAAAATTGCATTTTTTGGATTTTTTTTTATAAAATGTTTTTTAAAAAAATTTACTTAAAAGGGGTTTACTTTTTTAATTTATAAAAATTTGTTTAAATTTAAATTTTTAAATTGTTTATTTTTAAAAACTTGGTCATTTAAAAAATAAGGATAAACCTTATTAAAAAAATTGATTTATTTTTTTAAAATTTTCCTGGGAAAAAAATTTTAAAAATTTAAACCCAAAAAAATTAAAAAGGGAAAAAAAACCCCTAAATTTTATTAAAATAAAAATTTAATTTTAATTTTATTTGAAATAATTTTAACAAAGGAGAAAAAGGGTAGGAAAAAATTTAATTAAAAAATTATTATTAATTTACTTTTATTTTTTTTATTTTTTTTTGAAAAGGGTTTTTAAAACCCAAAATCTTTTTAAAAGGAAATTTTTTTTAAAAAAAAAAAAAAATAATACTAACCCGGGAAATTAAATTTATTTAAATTTTTTCCCCGGGTTCCTTTTTTTAAATATTTTTTTTTAAAAACCAAATTTTTGGTTTTTAAATTTAAAACCAAAAACCCCAATAAACCCAATTAAATTTAAAATTAAATTAAAGATAAAATTTCATTTTAACTACAAGAGTACCAAAAAATTTTTGCAATTTTTTTAAAGTTTTAAATTTTTAAACTTTTAAAAGAGAATTCTTTTAAAAATATTAAAAAATAAAATTTAAACAAAATTTTTTTTTCCCTTTCTAAAAGTGCGTAACATGTTGTGTCTGGGTTTGGCCAAACAAAGCAGTATCTGAGTTCGTTGTTGATGGAGGTTGATGGTAAGAGATTAAGTAAGCTGGGCGGCCATATTAAGCGCTTCAACCCAAAATGTTGGTGGGAGGTTGGCTTGAAAAAGTAAGGTTCGAATGAGGTTATTGATGGTGCGAAGCATTCGTTCGGACTTGCCATTACATTGTGATGTTTTGGGGGCGGAGAAAGCGAAGCGTATGCCATTATCGGCAAAAAGTTTTGTAAGGTTCGGTTGTCAAACTCTCCTCCATGATCACCTTTGGAGCGACCGAATTTCACACTTAAATTGAGTGTGAACATAGTTCTGAAATCGAGAACTTAGACAAAGCATCGGTTTGTTAATTAAAGGATAAGCCCAAACAAAATGCGAATAATGGTCCAAGAACAATACATAATACTTAAAACCCGAAAATTTGGGAATAGGTGAAGTCAAACATCGGATGAATAATATCAAAACATGCATTAACGACATGATCAGAACTAGTGAATGGAAGTCGGCGTGTTTGCCATTTGTAAGCATGGCGCAACCACGGGAGGCTTCTCTTTATTACACGAAATGAAATTGTTGGAAACAAGGCGAGCGTAGCTTAACTTCTGGATGTCAAAGCGATGCCACGTATCTTGACTAACAAGAAGAGCTTGGGAATGGGAGATGGGTAATGTGGCAGGTGAGGTCACGAGCTATCACATCGGAGAAGAACCCGGCGTCATGAAATCCTTAATGAAAAACCAAAGGATCAAACTCAACTGTACAATTATTATCGCGAACAAATTGGCGAACATATATTAAGTTTTGACAATATGGGGTAATAAGCACATTATTTAGGTGAAGAGGTCGAGATGGAGTTGGCAAACGCTATGACCGTATTGATGATGGGAATAGAGTACCCATCACCAACCGAGAATGACGGATACATACGTATTAAAAACATTACTAAGACTATTGTGGATGCATTGAGATGTAAGCTCGCTTTTGTATCCATGTTCCGAGCTTTGTTGTGGGGTCGTGAAGAGTGCCGTGGCGAAAGCATGAGGCATCGATGTCGGTGTCCCGAGGCATCTAAGGGGTGGCCGGTGGAGCCGATGGTGGAGCCGAGCCACCTTTAGTAACCTGAGGTACCAAAGTAGGTGGGTGCACGGGCGCTTGTTGGACGGATAAAATGAGTGAGTGGAGGATAGTAGAAGCCGTGTGTATGCAGGGCGGGCTTGGTGGGCTAAAGATTGTACCATGTTTTGGGCCGGCGATAAAACAAACTGTTGGGCCCAATGGAGAAGTAAAATAACTGGTCCGACTTGTGTGGTGGTAGGCTACGGTGAATACGCTGGTTGTGAACTGGAACTAATACTGTATTTGGCCTATTAACATGCTTGAATCATTGACTGACTTAGATAATAATTGAGACAACAAGACATCGGTGGTATTAGTCTTGAAATTAGAGCTAGTTGAATCACCACTTTTAATATTATGGTCATGCACAAACTTACATTCGTGACCAAACCGACACGAACCTTTCGCAAAATGGAAGCATGGCCTCCACGACTTAACTTTGTGGAGAAGAGGCGTGAGGCGTGCAGTTGTGTCATGAGGACCAAAGGAGACGAGGCGAGGCGTGTCCGTGGGAGGGCAAGCAACCGATTTTAAGCGCATCTCTTGATTATTAGCATAGAGCGAAAGCGGTTTTAAAGTCGGGAAAGGATCCGATGATGCATAATTCCACATACTTGATCATATTTATCCGAAAAACCTTGAGGGCATAGTGGACAAGGTCCTCGCCGCTAATAGGAGAGTCAAGGCTTGCGAGAATGGTAGCGATGGACTCTATCTTGCCAAAATATGTTTCTATACTAAGTTCCCAGAGCTTGAGTGATCTCGACTCGACTTTAATGCGTTTGTCTGGGAGCGTTTGTTGTCCTTGACGATAACGATAATAAGATCCCGCCTCTTTAGTAGGCCGAGGCGTGCCAAAACCAACCGAGATTGAGCGTTTCAGAGGGTTGTAAAAATCCATGAGAGCATTATTTTATCAACCTTAAGCTCCTCGGTGTTAAAGGAGCGATCGATGAAGACTCGGAGCGGGGACCATGTATGTCGAATCACCTCGTAGCTATGGCAAAGTTGCTCGAAAAAAATTCCCACGAGCCATAGCTCCGGTTGTCGAGATCGAGTTTCCACGGGAACCGAGTGAGAAGATGATGATGGGTAACAATGAAAGCTTACGATAGTGGGATAAGCTGGAAGGTTTGGTGCACCAGTCATGTCTACGTATGATAGGGTTTATCTAGGAATTTTTGATATGGTTTGTATGGTAGCGAGAAAGAATGAAAGTAAGCAAACAAAACAAGATACCAAGCTCGTGACCTATACGACGAACAACAACGAAACAAGGTGTGGATTTGTGACCTTAGCACAAATCACCAACACACTTATAATTAGGGTTTATGAACAAGGAGGCCATTGCAGTTGTAGGGTTTGTTAAGGATCGGTATTTTTGACTCGATACCATGTTGAATATTAAAGGTATTGAATGGAATGTTAATCTTTGATTGCTTCAACTTCGAGATTACATCGGTTTATATAAATACATCTGAGTGATCCATATTCTAATGAGTGGGCTGAAGCCCATTACAAATGAAACTATGAAACAGGCTAATAAAAACTTCTTGTTTTTGACATATTTATTAATTAGTTAATTGTTTAAGGTGATCTATTTCGATAATCAAGGTCTCGCAATCAAGTTTCTCGATGTCATGGTGTACTTATCTAGATTTATCAACAAGTAGGGACCTTCGCCGTTAGGATTTGAAAAATCCATATAGAAGAGTCGGTCACCCCGAGTTTAGTCTAGCTTGTGTTAGCTCGTACACTTAGCTATATTTATTAGTAATTAGATTAGTTAAGTAACATCGTGGAGGACGGACGGGTCTTTACCCACTGTATACCTGATCCACAGCCCGAAGGAGGGCGTATTTGTAAGAACTATAAAAGCCTCTTCCCACTATGGGAAGGGGTGGAGCTTCTCATTTTCTCAATATAATCTTTCACTTTCTCTATCTAGAAAAGCTTCTAACTCTCTTTCTCTCTCTAACACCTCAAACTATTCAATCCATACATATTAGATTTGTGTGTTTATGATAACCAATCTCTTACAATTGGTATCAAGAGCCATGGTTTGATCATCTACTTGTGTGTGCTCGGTTTTAAAGATTGGTTTAGTTTTAGTAGTGGGTCAAATAGTATTTTCCTATATCACGAGTTTAAGCTTGTGTTGTGGTTAAATTTGTTATTTCTTCGTACTTTCTTGTTTAGGTTTGTTAGATTTGCTTAGTTTGGTGCTTGGATAGGTTAAATCATCGTGTTTGTAGAAGATTTGATGATATTCGAGTTGTACTAGGGTTTATTCTTGGTTGAGATTTGGCAATTTCTTCCCTGCGATTTGACACATTCGTAACTGCGGTTTGATGATTTAGAGTTGCGGTTTGATTTTTTAAAGATTAAACAGCTTGTGATTTGATAATAAAAACAAAGTTGTGTTTTGAAGTTTAGCCAAAAAGGGACAAAAGGACAAAACAGTGTGAAAGTGACTTGTGTACTTGCACAAAAGTGACCTGCGGTTTGTCCTCTAGCATTGCGATTTGAGTCTTATGGTTTGCCCTTTTTCTACGGTTTGAAGATTGCGGTTTAAGATCTACGATTTGAGCTTTCTGCGATTTGATCAAGTTGCGTTTTGATTCTTGCGGTTTGAAGACTTGCGGTTTGAAAAGCTGCGATTTGGTTATTCACGGTTTGAAGATTTTGCGTTTGAAGTCCTTGCGGTTTGAGCTTGCGATTTGACTAAAATGCGTTTTGTAATCTTGGGATTTGAGGAATTGCGGTTTGTAGAATTGCGGTTTGAAGAATTACGGTTTGAGGTTTGCGTTTTACTCAAGAATGCGGTTTGGTGTTCGATTTGATTTGTTTGGAGTTGCGATTTGCGATTTGATATTGCGGTTTGGAGTTGCGATTTGACTTTTGTGTTGACTTTTGACGACAAAACTTCAAAAGGCCATAACTTTTGATCTGTAACTCTGTTTTCGCCGTTCTACCCATCAAGCGGTGTGAGAGCGAGAAGAGCGACACGCCAAATGGGCTAAGGGTCAACCTTGAGGCCTAAAACCCTCGAGAGAAGTTATTGAGTTTTTAAGTTTTTGACTAAATTTTCACTACAACAACCGTGCTTAATCTTCATCAAACACAACCCCTTTAACGTTTAATCAACCTACATCGACTTTATCACAAATACCTTCATCGGTGACAACTCAAAGAAGACTAAAGTCCATTCGGGTCAACCTTTGAGGCCTAAAACCGTTCTAGAAAAAAGATATTGAGGTTTTAAGTTTTGAAATCAAATTTCCGCATCAACAACATACAACCAAGCAACATTTCATTAATCCTTCAAACAATCATCACTCTAACACACTTCTTGATTTTGTAAAATCTCGCGAAAGATTCTATTTCTCGGTTAAATCATATTTCTCGGGTAGTGGGACAACCAGCCCAATCAGCATCAGAGTAAGCAAGCAACTCAGTAGGAGATGAAGAATACAACTGCAGGCCATAATCAAGCGTACCCTGAACATATCTCAATATCCTCTTGAGAGCAGAGAAATGTGGTTCCCTAGGATCATGCATGAAGAGACAAACCTGCTGAACAGCATAAGATATATCTGGTCTGGTGAAGGTAAGGTACTGTAGAGAGCCAGCAAGGCTCCTGTATAAAGTAGGATCGAACCGGATCTCCTCATTTGATTTAGACTCAGTATCAACAGGAGTCCGACAGGGGTTACAAGCAAGCATATGAGCTCTCTGCAAAACCTCGATAGCATATTTCTTCTGCGATAAAAACAACCCAGTAGAATCCCGTGTAACCGAAATGCCCAAAAAGTAATTAAGAGGCCCTAAGTCAGTCATGGAAAATTCTTGATGCAAGGAATGAATAATCCATTGTAATAGTGTCTCAGAAGAAGCGATAAAACGATATCATCAACATATAGTAACAGATATGCGAGTGTCCGTCCCCATGCGTATAAAGCGATGAATCACAACGACTATGACCAAATCCAACCCAGGTGATATAAGAGGCAAACCGCTGAAACCATGCTCTAGGGGCCTGCTTAAGCCCATAAAGAGACCGCTGAAGTAAACACACATAGTCAGGATGCTCAGGATCCCGAAACCCCGGGGGCTGATGCATATAAACAGTCTCAGATAAATCCCCGTGCAAAAATGCATTCTTGACATCAAGGCGATGAATCGCCAATGTCTAGAAGCGGCTAAACTCGGGGCGGTCCGGATGGTGCCCGATTTTACAACCGGACTAAAGGTCTCATCAACATCAATCCCTTCTACTTGATTGCTGCCATTCGCCACAAGGCGAGCCTTGTAGCGACTAAGAGTACCATCGACTAAATACTTATGGCGAAAAAGCCACATGGAGCGGATAATGTTCTTGTTTTGGTCGTGGTACAAGAGTCCAAGTTTTGTTTTAATAAGTGCGGTATTCATCAATCATAGCATTTTGCCAATTTTGATCACAAGATGCATCACGATATGATTTGGGTAACGGAGACACCGAGGAGACATGCAAGTTGAGGCGCTTCGGTGGGACGGTTAGTCCGACACGATATCGTGTGACCATGGGATGAGTTGAGACAGGGTTTGGGTTGTGAGGTGGTTCCGGAATAATAAGTGGGTGTTGATGTTGGTTAGTTGTTGGGTTAGGTGTGTTTTGTAGAGTGGTTGGTGAGGGAGGTGTATTGTGAGCTGGTTCAGGTTGAAGAGTATTGGTGGGTGTAGGTATAATGGAATCGATATTGGGTGTAGTCACAGCGGGTTGAAGAATGGGATTTAATGGCGGAATAGGGGGGTTTATGTCAGGTGAGTCATCAAGGAAAGTGTATGTAGGTGTTGAGGAAGGTGTAGGGGTACCATATGGGAAGACCGTCTCATCAAAAGTTACGTGGCGAGATTATGATTTTGTTGGTGTGTAAGTCAAAGCGTGATATCCGCGGTGGTTTGATGCTTGGCCCAAGTAAATGGAAGGTGTAGCACGGGGTTCAAGTTTGTGATTTGGGTATAGGTGTGGGTAACATAAGCAGCCAAAAGTGCGTAACATGCTGTAGTCTGGGTTTTGGCCAAACAAACGAGTATACGGGATTTCGTTGTTGATGGAGGTTGATGGTAAGAGATTGAGTAACTGGGCAGCCATATTAAGCGCTTCAACCCAAAATGTTGGTGGGAGGTTGGCTTGAAAAAGCAAGGTTCGAATGAGGTTATTGATGGTGCGAAGCATTCGTTCGGACTTGCCGTTCTGTTGTGATGTTTTGGGGCGGGAGAAAGCAAAGCGTATGCCATTATCGGCAAAAAGTTTTTGTAAGGTTCGGTTGTCAAACTCTCCTCCATGATCACACTGGAGCGACCGAATTTCACACTTAAATTGAGTGTGAACATAGTTCTGAAATCGAGAACTTAGACAAAGACATCAGTTTGTTAATTAAAGGATAAGCCCAAACAAAATGCGAATAATGGTCCAAGAACAATACATAATACTTAAAACCCGAAAAGTCGAATAGGTGAAGTCCAAACATCGAATGAATAATATCAAAACATGCATTAACGACGATGTCGAACTAGTGAATGGAAGTCGGCGTGTTTGCCAAGTGGCAAGCATGGCAAAGCACGGAGGCTTCTCTTTATTACGAAATGAAATTGTTGGAAACAAGGCGGCGTAGCACTTCGCTTCGGATGTCCAAGGCGATGCCACGTATCGACTAACAAGAAGAGCTTGGGAATGGGAGATGGGCTGTGACGGGTAGAGGTCACCCGAGCTATCACATCGGAGAAGAACCCGACGCGTCATGAAATCCTTAATAGAAAAACCAAAAGGATCAAACTCAACTGTACAATTATTATCGCGAACAAATTGGCGAACAGATATTAAGTTTTTGACAATATGGGGGGTAATAAGCACATTATTTAGGTGAAGAGGTCGAGATGGAGTTGGCAAAATGCTATGACCCGTATTGATGACAGGAATAGAGTACCCATCACCAACCGAGACAGACGGATACATACACGTATTAAAAACATTACTAAGACTATTGATGATGCATTGAGATGTAAGCTACTTTTGTATCCATGTTCGAGCACTGTTGTGGGGTCGAAGAAATCCGGTGGCGAAAGCATGAGGCATCGATGTCGGTGTCCCGAGGCATCCGAGGACCGAGCCGAGCCGATGGTGCCGAGCCACCGTTAGTAACCCGAGGTACCAAAGTAGGTGGGTGCACGGGCTGCTTGTTGGACCGGATAAAATGAGTGAGCTGGAGGATAGTAGAAGCCAGGTGGTACGAGCGGGCTTGGTGGGCTAAAAGATTGTACCATGTTTTGGGCCGGCTGATAAGGCAAACCTGTTGGGCCCAATGGAGAAGTAAAATAACCTGGTCCAGCTTGTGTATGGTAGGCTACAGGTGGTACGCCTGGTTGTGAACTGGAACTAATACCTGTATTTGGCCTATTAACATGCTTCGAATCATTGACCCCCAACTTAGATAATAATTGAGACAACAAGACATCAGTGGTATTAGTCTTGAAATTAGAGCTAGATGAATCACCACTTTTAATATTATGGTCATGCACAAACTTACATTCGTGACCAAACCGACACGAACCTTTCGCAAAATGGAGCATGGCCTCCACGACTTAACACATGGAGAAGAGGGCGGCGAGGCGTGCAGTTGTGTCATGAGGACCAAAGGAGGCGAGGCGGGGCGTGTCCATGGGAGGGCAAGCAACCGATTTTAAGCGCATTTCTTGATTATTAGCATAGAACGGCGGTTTTAAAGTCGGGAAAGGATCCGATGATGCATAATTCCACATACTTGATCATATTTATCCGACAAACCTTGAGGCATAGTGGACAAGGTCCTCATCGCTAATAGGAGAGTCAAGGCTTGCGAGAATGGTAGCGATGGACTCTATCTTGCCAAAATATGTTTCTATACTAAGTTCCCCGAGCTTTAGTGATCTCAACTCTGACTTTAATGCGTTTGTACGGGAACGTTTGTTGTCCTTGACGATAACAGTAATAAGATCCCACGCCTCTTTAGCCGACCGAGGGCGTGCAAAACCAACCGAGATTGAAGCGTTTCCGAGGGTTGTAAAATCCATGAGAGCATTATTTTATCAACCTTAAGCTCCTCCGGTGTTAAAGGAGCAGTCGATGAAGACTCAGAGGCAGGACCATGTATGTATCGAATCACCTCGTAGCTATGGCAAAGTTGCTCGAAAAAAAATTCCCACGAGCCATAGTTCCAGTTGTCGAGATCGAGTTTCACAGGAACCCGAGTGAGAAGATGATGATGGGTAACAGCGGAAAGCTTTTCTGATAGTGGGATAACTGGAAGGTTTGGTGCACCAGTCATGTCTACGTATGATAGGGTTTATACCGGAATTTTTGATATGGTTTGTATGGTAGCGTAAAGAATGAAAGTAAGCAAACAAAACAAGATACCAAGCTCGTGACCTAGCACGAACAACAACGAACGAGGTGTGGATTTGTGACCTTAGCACAAATCACCAACACACTTTATAATTAGGGTTTATGAACAAGGAGGCTACTGATTGTAGGGTTTGTTAAGGATCGGTATTTTTGACTCGATACCATGTTGAATATTAAAGGTATTGAATGGAAATGTTAATCTTTGATTGCTTCAACTTCGAGATTACATCCGTTTATATAAATACATCTGAGTGATTCATATTCTAATGAGTGGGCTGAAGCCCATTACAAATGAAACTATGAAACAGGCTAATAGAAACTTCTTGTTTTGACATATTTATTAATTAGTTAATTGTTTAAGGTGATCTATTTCGATAATCAAGGTCTCATAATCAAGTTTCTCGATGTCGTGGTGTACTTATCTAGATTTATCAACAAGTAGGGACCTTCGCCGTTAGGATTTGAAAAATCCATATAGAAGAGTCGGTCACCCGAGTTTAGTCTAGCTTGTGTTAGCTCGTACACTTAGCTATATTTATTAGTAATTAGATTAGTTAAGTAACATCGTGGAGGGCGGACGGGTCTTTACCCACTGTATACGATCCGGCCGAAGGAGGCGTGTTGTAAGAACTATAAAGCCTCTTCCCACTATGGGAAGGGTGGAGCTCTCATTTTCTCAATATAATCTTTCACTTTCTCTATCTAGAAAAGCTTCTAACTCTCTTTCTCTAACACCTCAAACTATTCAATCCATACATATTAGATTTGTGTGTTTATGATAACCAATCTCTTACAATTGGTATCAAGAGCCATGGTTTGATCATCTGCTTAGTGTGCTCGGATTTTAAAGATTGGTTTTAGTTTTAGTAGTGGGTCAAATAGTATTTTCAACAAAATGCATACATTGGGGTACCCCTAATTGTTCAACAAAATGCATCTGCGTATCGATATTTTTGACACCAGAAATCAGACACGGCGTATCGACATTTTTATCGATACGGCGTATCTAGATTCTTTTTATTTTTCTTAAAAGAAAAAAAAATGTTTGGCCGTTTCATGAGGTCACTTTAATCAAAAATTTTGACAAAATTCAATAAAAATTGTAATTCATCATTCATATTTTGGCCTTTAGCTCTATTTAAATGAATCCATTATAGTTTAGCATATATGTTTGTGCACTTCCAGAAATAAAAATAACAAAAATAAAAAATACCTAAATAAAATGAAGAAGTTTAGGTCAGTTCATGCCAATTACCATCACTCTTGAGCAATAACACAAATGTTAGTGATCGTGGCACCTCTTGATACACCGATAGAAACCTAAATCACAATCATAAACACACGCAAAATGAATTACACGGTGTTTTAGTAATACATTCGATTTCACAACCTTTTGCTTAAATGTAATGTTTAGTAATCTATAACACCTTCTAGTCTTTTGTTGTTAATCATTAAAACAATGGTTCCATGGGTTGAAGTGTTTTAATCTTTAGCCACCAACACTTATATTATTTAATCATCGCCTCTTTCATTTATCACGGAACCTAAAATTAATATTACAAGAGGAGGGTTATATGATTAGAAAATCTTCAAAATCTCGCATCAATCATAATACTTCCATATTTAACAAAATAAAAATAATAAAAAAAAAACTAGGAGAATACTTCATGTTGGTGAAGGTAAGTGTAACATAATCAAAACCTTACCTAATATGAACTTTGTTTTCTTAAGATTAGCTTTTCTCGTGTATAGAATGAAAAAGCGTGTGAACTGCTTTTAACTTTAAATAACATCTCTATCCATGGTTAAGTTATATATTGTATTTGCCTACAATTTAATTACATACACCCATTCATTTACACGTATTAAACATAATAGCCTAATAGGTGCTTATGTACATTTTGTCAAGAAAATAAAATGTCTAAATTGTTTTAACTTTAAATCCAAATACCCTATTCATTTAGAAAATTAAACATGATATCTAATTAGCCCCGAACAAAAATTTATCCATTTTCCCGACACACTTTTGGTTCTAGTTATTTGAATCTTACTAAACATCATACGAGTCTTATGCTTTCAAACTTATAAAACATCATGGTTGCTTAAATTTTAACTCAATATACTCAATGATGCATTGTTGAAGTTATTGCTCACGGCAATCGATTAGGGAACTTTAGTTTCTATATACCGTCCCATCAGAAGTCTACATCCACGATTTTATTATCTATCGATAGATTGTTGGCGTCACTTCCTTACTACAAAATGCAAATTACTAAGCGACCATCTCGTTATTCATGATAATCTACAATAAAGCGCAAAATCCTACTCTCATAGCTAGATTAGGTATTGTTGATTTGGTTATTAACACAATAGTCAATATCCTCATACCCCAATTCCATTCTAATTTGTTAAAAAATGTATATCTTTCCATTCTCATATCAAAATTTACATTGAAGATCCACAAATGTATAATGTTTAAGTTTCTACCATCTTGATGCAGGTTAAGATTATAAGACATGGTTTCTATACTTCACTACATGAGCAAACAACTATCTCATTTTTAGGTTCGATTTTAGTGGCAAGGAGCGTGTATGATAACTTGCTTAATGAAACCCTCTTTCTAGAACTAATTATCATTAATAACACAATCTCCTCAACTTAAAGAGATTTCATGTAATTATATCATCACAGACCCCTTCGACTTACCCATTAACTTTTAGGATTATGTTTTGCTCATACATAGAAACTTTTGACCATCGATATAAAATATGATACCTATAGCCTTAAAAGTAAACCACATCGGTCTTGGTTTATTCAACTTTTAAACAAAAGTGGGTTTAGTATACCATCTCTAAGATGGAAAAGTTCCATTACCCTATAGCTAACTTTTCATTCATGCTTAAAAGTTCAACAAAACATCAAAACACATAATTTACCTTAAAAAAATCATATATACAAAACATGAATTCTAACATGTTAACATATTATAATAAGATCATATAAACTTCAAAATCAAAAAATCAAATGCAAGTAAAAGTTATGTTTCAATCTTTAAAGAGTACACATACAACACCTATAAAACTTCAAATTATATGATTTTTGGTATATAACCTAGTGGTGAAGGGTGTTCCGGCACAAAGGAACAAACTCAAAACACAATTGTAATGCTAAACATCATATTTCTTTATTGTTCTCAACATCAAATATATGCCATATAAAAAGTGTTGTTATTACTGAAATGGTGAATTATGAGATGAAAGAAGAAAAAAGTAACTTTCACTATCCTTGCTCTAAGATGTTGTATATGCATGATCTTAGTTCAAGATACTAATTTTTACGATGTAACGATTTTATCAAATCCAACAACTTTTAGTCCAATTAACATAAAACTCAATAAAAGTTTCGAATCGGTTTCATCAATAAAGAAATAGAATTTGTTCAAGCTGCAAGAAGGAAAAAATAGATAAACCCCAAAAAAAACTTCTTACAAAAATATATACATATAAGCGATAAGCAAATTAATACCTTTCAAGTTTCATCTCTTCATCGTTTTCAACCTAATAAAACTTTCACCTATATTACCCTTTATCAAGATGTTCAAAACCCTTCAATTTTCGGGTTTTAAGATAGTTTTGATAGTTTATCAAATGTGTATGTTAAAAAAATGTGTTTAGTGTGTGTGTATTTGGGGACGGCAGTGAGCAAGTTTTGTTAGTAAGCTGTTTTTTGTCTAAATGTTAAATATGACTCACAAAAGTGTTTTTAACTAATCTTGCTTTTTCCGCTTTTTTTCTCACATAATTGACACAGTGATTTGTATACACAATTTGTTGGTGAAATAAAATTAATCAACGACCAACTTAAAGCCAATTTTACTTTTATTAACCACTCCGTCATTCAATGTTACCATGTGGCAAGATTATGCAATATGATTTGTCCATTTTTCAATAACATTGTTTTGACAAAATCTTTTCGAAATAATGTAATTGTTTTGTTATATAAAAGATAATTTATAAAGATATGTTTTCTTTTACAATGAATTTCGTTCAAAGCAGTTTAATAGTGTGTGAGCAAAATAGTAGTGATTTTCTTCATAAAACGGAAGAATAATCGATTAATGATTTTCCAAAAAAGATATGTTAAGTAGATCAAAGGCATATTTTACAAAACTAAACGTTATCTATAAGTTTTATTTATTTATTATTATTATTCTAACTACAAATATTATACACCTATACCTCACATAATATCTCACAAATGTTTAAAACGAATTGAACCCAATCTCTTTGTAGATGCACCATTCATATCATTATACTAAAGGTCTCGGTGTCGACACATAGTTAGCGGCGAATGATAGTTGTAAGATAATAAATGATACCTACTAATGTTAGCTTCTTATAGATAATTAGATTAAGTGTTGTTTAACAAAACTAAATGTAAGTTGTAAGTTGTAAGATGATAACAGACTAAACATTGTTTATTTTTATAGGATGAACTAGTAGTGTTTATTTTCTTAAAATAAAATATTGTTTAATATAATGTTTCTTCTTAATAATATTATATTAATCAATTTATTTATTTTTAAATAAAAACAAATTATTATTTTCATTCAATCACAACAAGAATATATATACCATTCTTTCTTTGCACTATTATGATAATTCATTATCGATGGGTTGCAAAAATCGTCCATGTAGTATGTTAAAATTGCATGTGCGGTTCTTATCTTTTCAGAAGTGCGGTGTCGTCCATGTGAGAAACTTTTGGTGCAGATTTAGTCTACATCTCGAGTAAAATGACTAAAATTCCCTTGACTTGACGTCTTTCACTTTGTGGCATTTTAGTCATTTCACTTCGGGCCGAGGCGATATCTACACCAATAATTTCCATAAGAGCGACACATGCACTTCAAAAGGACACGCATGCATTTTGAACTATACTACGAGGAACGATTTTGTAATTTAGATTAAATTGCAAAAATCGTCCTTGTGGTTTGGCCAATATACAAGTTTCATCCTAACCTTTCAAAAGTGCATGCACCGTCTCATGTGAATTTTGGGTTGCGTTTAGTCCCATTTTTTGTAAATAACAAATTATTCTTTTCATTCTATCACGACAAGAAAATATATACCATTCTTTCTTTGCACTAGTATGGCAATTCATTGTAAATTGAAAAATCGTCACATGTTAAAATTGCATGTGCAATCTTTACCTTTTCGAAAGTCTGCGTCGTCCATGTGAGAATCTTATGGTGTAGATTTCTTCCTTCTTAGAAAAGTGAAATAAGCGAAATGCCCTTGACTTCAACGTCTTTCACTTTGGGACATTTTAGTCATTTAATTTTAGGTCGGGGCGATACTACACCAATAGTTTCCCACAAGGACGACGCTGCCTTCGAAAAGGCAAGGACTCACGCAATCTGAATATACTACGGGGAAGATTTTTGTAGTTTAAAGAAAATCATAAAATCGTCCTTGTGGTTTAGCCAAATTGCGAGTTTAGTCCCTAACATTTTAAAAGTGCAAGCTCCGTCTCTGTATGGAATTTTGGGTTGCAATTTTCATCCCTATCTAAAGTAAAATGACTAAAATGCCCTTGTCAAAAGCGCAACACGTGGCCTTAAGCGCAACCCAAAATTTCACACAGATCGGTATGTACACTTCGAAAGGTTAGATATGAAATCGCAATTTGTCCAAACCACATGAAATATTTTGCGATTTACTCATAAAATTAAAATCAAAACATTATGAATAGTAGGGTTGTGTAGATGGCCAAAATTGTCTACTTGGGACCATGATGTCTCAAGTTCAACACTTGGGGCATCCTCGTTACTCCAACGACCATTTTTTTCTTTCTTAAAATTAATAACATTATTAAATTGACGAAGTAACTTTTCACGTAAACTCACGTTAGCAGATAACGAAAAAAACTATAGTATCATTAATCTCTAGGGATACATATTGTTTCACTTTTATACTAACATTATTAAAATGACGAAGGGACTTCTCACAAAAACTCACGTTAGCAGATAATGAAAAAGAAAGTTTATCATTAATCTCTAGAGATATAAATTGTTTCACTTTTGCTCGTAAAAGGATGGTGACAGCTGATGAGGTGTCATTTTATCGTTTTAAGGGTCATTTAGCTCTAAATCCGTTACATGTGTGATCATTTATTACATAAATCATTTCTATTTGATTTTTAGGTACTTGGGAAGCAATTCTTTGAAATTGACATACTTTGGACTCGATTAGATGGAAAAACAAAGAAAATGACAACAACGTGAAAACATGGAAAAAGGGATTGGGACGGTGACATTTACAAAGTGGCGACATCACTTGAAGATTAACGAAGATGACCAAATTATAAATTTTCAAGTGATGGTTCGAGCGATAGAGCGACCTTAAAATGATGGCGTCATGACCAAGATGATGAAGAGCGTGACGTCACAACCCATAAGGCGACACCTTCACAATAAGGCGGCTACAATTCTCGAAACCATAATGACGGTGACGATGTCACAATTACTAAGTGATGCCGTCACAATGTAATCTATATATATTTTCATATGTTTTCATTGTAAAGGGTGAACTTTTGGATACACATTATGTGCGATAGAAGGTCCAAATTTTACGATTATTGTAGGGTTTTAGCCACCCAAACTCCATGTTTAATTAAAGATAAGTTATTCAATCCTTAATCATTACAATATGTCTATGTGTTGTGTGATTACTTGTTTTTCCTCTCTTCGATCTAACATGTTTGGCTAAATTTATTAGTGTTTACTTAAGATTGTATGAACCTAGTTATTGATTATTAATTGTCGTATCTTGTTTAATTAGTTGTGATTTTGTGAATTGCGTTAGGTGTAGAAAAACTGGCTAGGTCAAATATATTACTAGCTTTAACGTCCGACTAAACGCTTAGTTATTAATTTACTTGATGTTCATTGTGTTTAATGCGTGAGCTTCGTTTGCCGACCTTGAGAACTTAAAAGCATTCTTAGGCGCCACTCAAAGTAATCTTAGTTCATAGGAGTTAAGGAGTAACCAACCCTCGATTGTTATTAAGAATACAACGCTCTAATTAAACAATGAAATGACAATACGACTAATCAATAGGAGATAACTAGAGTAGTAAGATTCAAAGTAAATACACTTTTACCTATCATCGAGTTCACCTATTTACTTTTTGCATATTTTGTTTTGTTTAGTTTTAATTAGGTTTAAAACCAAAATCTTTAAACCTCGAGATTTTACATTCCTTTCTATAAAATATAAAAATACAAAATAATCATCCTATACCTTTAGACTTAAATCATTATACATTTCGAACTGCCTCACTATTCCTCTGAGAAACGATCGATCCTCGTGTCTTGCATATCTTCTGTTCTGATGGTTGGGTCTCTTCCTAGGAGGATTGTAAAACTTGGTGTTGCAATCCGCCCATCAACATTAGCGTTATTAAAATCTATTAACAGTAGTAAAATGACGAATTAACTTATCACGTAGACTCACGTTAGCGGATAACGAAAATGAAATTGCATCATTATTCTATAGAGATGTAAATTGTTTCACTTTTGCTCATAAATGGATGGTAATAGCTTAACGTTTTGACAAATATGTAAACGGTAAAAATTTGCAAACCAAATAAATGTGTTTTGTCGTTCCCTCTTTTAAAAACAACATATGATGAAAAAAGGTAATATTTCGTTGTAATAAATAAACTATGTGTATCAAACATATTTCACATGAATAACAATGGTTTCTAAAAAAAGTCTAAAGCACACAAGACAAACATTTTTTTTTGCTTGCATGTAAGATTTAAGACTTTGGTTTTACATGAAAATACTTTTTAGACTTTTGAGTTGAGTTCAATATAAACTTTATATTCATTAAAAACCCAATGAACAAATCATGACCACTAATTCTTTTCATCAAAATTAGAAAAAGCCAACTTTCACCTTTTTTCTGATAAAATATCTTGCGAATGGTAAATCGTTAAGCGACAAAATCGTCGTCGCGACGAAATTTTTATCTTTCGGAAGATGGGACGATATAATTTTGTGATTTTTTCCGAATTTTGTTTTAGTGTTAAAACTTGCATCCGAAAAATCACGTCATTTGTATGTTTCGAATCACGTGTGATTTCACAAATCACATGTAATTTTAAAATAATAATGTGATTTTTCACGTAAATTTCAACACCACAAAAGAGTCGAGAAAAAGTTCGTAGAAAGTATATGAAAGTTCCATATATAGAAAATGATTTAATTAAATCGTAATGGTAATGATTCTTTTGCTTAAAGATTGAGAATTTGTGAGATATTTAATTTTATTTAAAAAATGTTTAAAGTGGGTTTTATGTTTTAGAAAACATGAATCACTATAATGGTACATTGAGTCTTTAGAGAATTTGAGGTCTACATAGATCTTTTCTCACATGTTTTATATTTTTAAATCTTTAATAATATAATTTTATGTTATAATGGAAAAAGTAATGTTTCGTTGCAATGACTAAACTCTATGTATCAAACATATTTCATATAAATAAGAATGGTTTCTAAAAAAGATCTAAAGCAGAGTAGCACACAAAACGCAAATGGTTTTTTTCTTGCTTGCAAGATTTAAGACTTTGTTTCACATGTTTATGTCTTTAAAGCTTTAATAATATAATTCTATGTTATGATTAAAAAAAATGCAAGGTTTCGTTGCAATGAATAAACTCTATGTATCAAACATATTTTACACGAATAACAATGGTTTCTAAAAAGGATCTAGAGCACACAAAATGCAAATAGTTTTTTGCTTTCTTGTAAGAATTTAAGACTTTTGTTTCACATGAAAATAGTTTATAGGCCTTTTTTCACACGTTTTATGTTTTTAAAGCTTTAATAATATGATTCTATGTCATGATGAAAAAATGTTTCGTTGCAATGAATAAACTCTACGTATCAAAGATACTTCGCATGAATAACAATGTCTTTTAAAAAAGATCTAGAGCACACAAAATGCAAATGCTATTTTTCTTGCTTGTAAGATTTAAGACTTTTTCACATAAAAATAGTTTCTAGCCATTTGTTTCACATGTTTTTTTTTTTTTTTTTTTTTTTTTTATTTTATTTTATTAAAGCTTTGATTACATGATTCTATATTATGACAAAAAAAGTAATGTTGCGTTGCATTGAATAAACTCTATGTATCAAACATAATAAGAATTGTTTTTAAAAAAATATTTAAAGTATCAAAACGCAAATGGTTATTTTTTTTCTGGCTTGTAAGATTTAAGACTTTTGTCTCACATGAAAATAGTTTCCAGCCTTTGTTTCACATATTTTATGGATTATTTCTTGTTATAATGAAAAGGGTAATGATTCGTTGCAATGAATAAACTCTATGTATCAAACATATTTCACATGAATAAAAATGGTTTCTAAAAAATATCTAAAGCACACAAAAAGCAAATGGATTTTTGCTTGCTTGTAAGATTTAAGGCTTTTGTTTCACATGAAAATAGTTTCTAGGCCTTTGTTTCACATATTTTATGCTTTTAAAGCTTAAAAAATATGATTATATGTTATGATGAAAAAGTAATGTTTTGTTGCAATTAATATACTCTATCTATCAAACATATTTCGCATGAATAAGAATGGATCTAAAAAAGTTCTTTAGCACACAAAACATAAATGGTTTTTTTCTTGCTTGTAAGATTTAAGACTTTTGTTTCACATGAAAATAGTTTCTAGGCCTTTGTTTCACATGTTTTATGTTTTTACAGCTTTAATAATATGATTCTATGTTATGATGAAAAAGGTAATATTTCGCTGCAATGAATAAACTCTATGTATCTAACATATTTCACATGAATAACAATGGTTTCTAAAAACGATCTAAAGCACGCAAATGGTTTGTTTGCTTGCTTGTAAGATTTTAAGACTTTTGTTTCACATGAAAATAGTTTATAGTACTTAGTTTCACATGTTTTGTGTTTTTAAAGCTTTAATCATACGATATATGTTATGATGAAAAAAGTAATGTTTACTTGCAATGAATAAACTCTATATATCAAACATAATTCACATGAATAAGAATGGTTTCTAAAAAAATCTAAAGCACAAACAATTTTTGTCTTGCTCGTAAGATTTAAGACTTTTGTTTCACATAAAAATAGTTTATTGGCCTTTGTTTCACATGTTTTATGTTTTTAAAGCTTTAATAATAATTATATGTTATGATGAAAAAAGTAATGTTTTGCTTCAATAAATAAACTTTATGTATCAAACATAATAAGAATTGTTTTTAAAAACATCTAATGCACACAAAACACGAATGGTTTTGCTTGTAAGATTTTAAGACTTTTGTTTTATATGAAAATAGTCTCACATGTTTTATGTTTTTAAAGTTTTAATAATAAGAATCTATGTTATTATGAAAAATGTAATATTTCGTTGCAATGAATAAATTATACGTATCAAATATATTTCACATGAATAAGAATGGTTTCTAAAAAAGATCTAAAGCACACAAAACGCAAATGGTTCTTTTTGCTTGCTTGTAAGATTTTAAGACTTTTGTTTCACATGAAAATAGTTCCTACGACTTCGTTTCACATATATTATGTTTTAAAGTTTTAATAATATGATTCTATGTTTTGATGAAAAAGTAATGTTTCGTTGCAATGAATAAACTAAATGTATCGAACATATTTACATAAACATAAGAATGGTTTTAAAAAGATTTAAAGCACACAAAACACAGCTGTTTTTTTCTTGCTTGTAAGATTTAAGACTTTTGTTTTACATGAAAATAGTTTCTAGGCTTTTGTTTCACATGTTTAATGTTTTTAAAGCTTTAATAATATGATTTATGTTATGATGGAAAAAGTAATATTTTGTTGCAATGAATAAACTTTGTGTATCAAACATAATAAGAACTGTTTTTAAAAAAGATCTAAAGGACACAAAACGCAAATGATTTTTTTCTAGCTTGTAATATTTAAAACTTTTGTTTCACGCGAAAATAGTTTCAAGGCATTTGTTTCACATGTTTTATATTTTATAGCTTTAATAATACGATTCTATATTATGATGAAAAGGTAATGTTTCGTTGCAATGAATAAACTATATGTATCAAACATATTCAACATGAATAAAAATGGTTTAAAAAAAAGATCTAAAGCACACAAAACACAAATGGGTTTTTTCTTGCTTGTAAGATTTAAGACTTTTGTTACAATTGAAAATAGTTTTTAGGCATTTGTTTCACATGTTTTATGTTTTTAAAGCTTCAATAATATAATTCTATGTTATGATGAAAAGGTAATGTTTCGTTGCAATGAATAAAGTGTATGTATCAAACATATTTCACATGAATAACAATGGTTTCAAAAGATCTAAAGCACAAAAAACACAAATGATTTTTGCTTGATTGTAGATTTTAAGACTTTTGTTTCACATGAAAATAGATTTTAGGCTTTTGTTTTACATGTTTTATGTTTTAAAACTTTAAAAATATGATTCTATTTTATGATGAAAAATGTAATGTTTTGTTGCAATGAATAAACTCTATGTACCAAACATATTTTACATGAATAACATTGGTTCCTAAAATCTAAAGCACACAAAACGCAAATGGTTTTTTTGCTCGCTTGTAATATTTAAGACTTTTATTTCATATAATAGTTTTTAGGCCTTTGTTTTACATGTTTTATGTTTTAAAGCTTTAATAATATAATTCTATGTTATGATGAAAAAAGAAATGTTTCGTTGCAATAAATAAACTCTATGTTAGCATTATTAGAAGTGATGGTTATTCTACGGTTAGGAACCTTATAACGTTATTATAGTATTTGTAATAGATTAGTTAACGGTACGTGAACTTGTAAATCTAATATGTTAGTGGTTATGTTTAGTTAGCCTAGTAAACAGATGTAAACAAAGTCCAACCCAATTATGAAACCCGAGCCCAACACAAGGCCCATCTAGAGGGCGTGTTTGGAAGTATAAATAGCATGCAAATGGTTTATTTGTGTGTCTGATTGTAGGTGAGATTGTATGTGCAATGCATGTGTTTTAGATTTAAATATCAAGTTCTCATTTTTCTCTCTTTCTCTCATCTCTACCTCACGACACTACCATCAAGTCACCTTAGATTGTGTTTAGTTGATCAATAGTGGGTGCCTATACTCTATGTATCAAACATATTTCACATGAATAACAATGGTTGTTAAAAGATTCAAAGCACACAAAACGTAAATGGTTTTTTGCTTGTTTGTAAGATTTAAGACTTCTGTTTCACATAAAATATATTTCTAAGCCTTTGTTTCACACGTTTTATGTTTTAAAAGTTATGAAAATAAGTCTGATTGCAAAGAATATGTAAATGCAGAACTTTCCTTAGAGTGAGTTAGCACATGTCGTTCAAAAATAGTTAGCACATGATTTTATCAAACCTACGACTAGTTTCACTTCGAATCTCAACTCTAGATGGATGGACGGACTTAGGCGGTTTTCGGGTTCATGAAAACGATGGATGTTTAGGCGCTAGTGTAAATTTTGGTTAAAAATATTTATTTGTTTGAATCGAACCTGGTTTGAAAATTTTGCGTGACACAAAAAAACATGTATTTTTAGTTAGTTCTTTAATATGTCAAAAGAAATACACGTCTTCTTAATTATTTATTTATACTCGTAAAAAATTGTGCAACTGATGACTTACAGTCTTGGATCCGCTCCATACCTAGAATTAGTACAATAAGATTACTCATTTGATACATGAACTGCTATTTTATATTAGTGTGCTCATCTTACTTAATGTTAATGAGAAAAGTTCTTTGTTGGCCCGAAATTCTTCCTAGATGATGCAGGTTTTACTGACCATGTTTTAATATTTATATTGTCTCGTTATACCTATGGTTTACCCTAATGCACTAACAGGCGGTGTGCCGGTCGTGTGTAGTGTAGTATTCGGTTAACGAGGTCATCCCAAGAGCTATGTGTGCGAATTTAAACTAAGTCTAGATGTCACAGATTTTAATAGACTTTAAGGTGGAAATGATTAACTACTAAAACAAGAGAATAAAGAAAGCAAATAGAGGTGAGGTTGTGATCGATAGGGAGAAGTGTGCTAACCTACTTATTCATCCTATCAAGCTAAGTTCATGTTTGATTACTTCCAACTACTTCAGTGGGGTCAAAGTCGCAAGAACAACATTTGGTCGGTTCGTCTAACCTATCAACAAAGGGTTCCACTGGAGATGTCGGGTGACCCGTCGAAAGTCGATTGTTCTTAGTCCCAAGCCAGTCATTAAGTACCGCTACATGCAAGATTTGTAACAATGAGTGCCCGGCGCTAGCATCTTAAACACTCATCCATGACTTCTTAAGTTCATCCAAGCGGTGGGTGATCGGTTGGTCGAATCGCGCAAGTGAAGAAGGGTCTTGGTTGGTCATATCTTACCTTTCCAACTCGGTCTACCTACTTGGGGTCGGTTGGTCATATCTCTAAGTAACTAGCCACTACCGCCATTCAAAACTATTGAAACAAGGGTAGCTACCAACAAACTATGCATGCATACACTAGAAATAATTATCTGAAGCAATGTAAAAATAAACAAAGCAATTAAGGAATCATAACTAGGCTAGCATCGGAGGTGCTTAGCCGCTCATATTAACAAACAATCGATTCAATGTTTAACATTACGAAATACATGAATTGAAAGTAAAAAAAAGATAAAATGCTAATGCTTATCGTGGGGAGTGATTTCTCCGCGGAGATGGCTCAAGTATGCTCCTTAAGATCTGCCTTCAACCTTCTACTCACATTCACGATGTTGTGTGTGAAATGGGATGATTAGAAATCTTTGAAAATCGAGTGGTATTTAAAGGCGGATCGGTTCTGGCATAACAAGTTGAAAGTTACACTATAACACCATTATCTTCGTAATTTGCACTAAAAATGTTGGTTCTGGCGTAACATCGGAAGGAGTTCGCCGTATCTTCAATAAATCCTTGTCACGCCATAGTTGAAACAATAATTACGGTGTAACTTGCGGGTGCGGAACCTCATTGACCTAGTTAGTTACGTCGTAATCTTTGGAGGAGTTACGTCGTAATCTTGATTGAGTTGGTTTTCCGAGCCACGCTTACATTACGGCGTAATGTGAGAGGGAGTTCGCGTAACATCTTCAAAATGAGCATACTATCATATATCTTCATTAAACTCTCCAAATTCGCGTCTCTTTAGCTCCATGCTTGTAATTTACCTAAAAGTGAAATATAGAGGAAAACAAGCGTAAATCCATATAAATGATATAACATCGAGCATTATCGGAAATTGACACTTAATATTCGGGCTATTTGATGTTATCAAATATCCCCGACGAACTCTACTTGCCCTCAAGTAGACCTTATTAGATAGATTCCTAAAAGATATCTCCCATTACCTAGAAAATATAAGTTTACAAATCCCTTATGCTAGAATAAAAAAGCCGAACACCTCACGAAATGGGAACAAAACACTCAAATCTCTCAACTATTCTAAGTGTCAATTTGGGTGATCACTCATTACTGCAGTCATAGCATGTATTCTATCATAAGCTTGGCGATTACACAAATCTCGGCACTAGAGTTAAGGACAAAACAATTCTCGAAGGAAATATGGGTAGACACGACAAAGGTTAAGGGTGATTTGTCATTACTAACATGTCACAACGAAGTGGACAAAATCAATGATACATGACCAAATCCATGGCCAAGACACCAAAGATTGCTCACTTCATCACCTAGACACGCTTCATGACTAAGGGTAAGATAAGACATGGGATAAAATTGGTGTAAAATAAAATCAAGCAGATAGTCTAAATATATAACCAAGTCATCACCACTTACCGTTCGCCCAAAATTCAAGTTTCGAAGTTAAGTAACCGGATCATGATATTACCAGGTAGATGTGCCATTAGAGGACGTCATGATGGACACACTTCCAACTTCATTCTTCAAATGTTACCGAGGTGGCCTCCTCGATACTAAATCTATAATAAGCTCATAACAATAGTGCTTATAACATCGCACTTTACAATCAAATGAATAACAATAACTTTTTTTTCCGAATCACATTTTTTTTTCAACATAACATAATAAATAAACATAACATCCCCACTTAAGATGAACAATATTAGAATTTGGGGGTCTTCAATGATCTTTAAGGATATGTCGTCGTCGAAAGCGTGATTCGAACCATTCCACTTAAACTTTGAACTTAGGCAAATAATGACTTCCTAATTACAAATAAAGACTACGGGGAAGGCTAGGGTGTAATGGTGTAACGAACAATATTTTGGGTGAATAAAATGAAATAAATGGCTCGGAAGGGTGTATCTAGGGGTATCTTGCACTAAAGGTGAGTGCAACAAAGGGTTTAACATGGGGGTCGAGAAGTCGAGGTGACTAATCGATAGACACACAATGATAGGCTATTTGGGTGATAATCCTATAATACTGCATTCTTAAACTGAAAAATCCAAATACATCGAGCTAACTCAACATACCTCGTTTATGGTCTCGAAATGATGAAAGGCCAAGTTCTAAAGTGTACAAGCTACCGGCACACTCATAATTAGGTGAATTTGGGGTAAAAATTTGGAAATGGATAAGGCTAATCTCACCATATAATATCAAGGGTTAAAATGTGCTCGGCTAAGGTCTAATCTAGTTAGGTTAAGAAAAACATGTCAAAATTTTAAAAATGGCATAATTTTTCAAAATAAACTAGAAAAACGAGGGCAAAATAAAGTTCATGAGACAATTCTACTCTCGTCCCCCACTTGAAATGTACAAAGTCCCTTTTGTACTAAGCATTAAATAAAAGTGAAGAGAAAAGTAGAATTAGAGCAAGAACTTCCCTGAAATTTGCTTCAAAAAGAAAGAAGGCTCACGAAAAGAGTCGTACCTTCCATAAGCATCCATGAGCAAACTTCAATCCTTGAAATCACACTACCGACAAGCATAATTCTTAAAAAAAATGAAAAAAGAAACCTAACTCACTTTCGTAGGAATCACGGTTGCATTTAGCGTATGCAACAAGCCTTTTAAACCACTTGGTGTCCCAAGTGGATGAGTGTAGTCTCGTGAGGACTTACAGAACATACCCACAAAGTTCATTTGAAAACTAATACAAGGTTATTGTGTTTTAAAAGAAAGAAGTGTTACAGAGGATAGTTACGTCGTAACCCTATAAGGAGTTCTGCCAGTAATTAAGCAAAATCTGGCGGAGGCTACAGAGGTGTAGCTACAGGCGTAACCATTGCATGGGATTACACCGTAATTGGTGATGCTCGAAAGGGCTGCGCAAAAAAGTATGTTATGGCGTAACCATAAGAATGAGTTCTGTTGTAGCTATGGACGGATCAGTCCCGTTCGACATCTTGCAACAACTTTTCTCCATTTTCTTGCAAAATGGTTAAAAACACAAAACCAATGAAATGGAAATAAAACAAGTGAAAGGGATAATTGGGTTGTCTCCGAAAGAGCACTTCTCTTTATTCTGAGTCTTTAAGTTAGACTCAAAGCCTTGGGGCTTTATGGTGGCCTTGGTTTGGCCAACTTCCTCTATATCCTTAATCAAGTTATGCACGACCCGGCGACATTAGTAGCGATCGGAGGTACTCTCTAGTCGATCTTCCGAATTTTGCAAAAATTTTCGTCCGGCCCAAATGATATCTAGCGAACTCATATTTTTCGGCTAAAATCGGTGGCGGCCTCTTATCTGAAATGCCAAAAGTTTGCACCTTATTTGCTCCTATGCTTCATCATCGGTCGGTGAATCCATCTTCACCTTGTAGTTGAAGGTACTCTATATCATCGTCGTCGGACTCGGTATCTTTAAGCCATTTATTGTCGAGTAAATCTTCCACGATGCACCTTGCATGCCTCTTTCTCTTTCCTCGGCGAATCCTTGGCATCATTATGCGATTCTTTATTTTCATTAGGAATTTCTTCGCTTGGGTCGTCTTTACTCATACATCCGTTCTAGATCTTCTCCTTAGTTAGCGTATCTACCTTTCCATATTTGATTTTGACCCAATTGTCGAATCCTAAATCATCCAGCCAAGGCAATTATGTTCTTCCCGAGTCATTAGTTGAGGTCCATAAGAATTCATCTTCCCGAACTCTCTCTATACTACTTACCCCATTACATTCATAATCAAAAGGATTGCAAGATGCCCAAAGATTTCCGTCAGGGGTTTTTATTTTCTCACACCAATGACTTCGATTTCCTTCGTCATCGGTGTTGCTAGAAGGAATATCGTTGAGTGGTTTAATGGTCTTTCCTTGAAGAATATGTTTTTCATATTTGAGCTCCAAATTTCTTAACAAAACCGAATTAATGATTGCGTCCCCGAACCTCACTGAATACCAATCACTGAAGGATAGGTTTCCAAAATCAACGTTATGTCTTTCCAATTCATGAGGACATATCCATACTTCATCCTTCACATTGCCACCCCGTTACAATACTCACGAAAGGTTGCACGTTGGCCATGCTCGTGTGGACTCATCTTCCGTGATCATTAAGGGACTGCAGACAATGCACGATGGGTGGTTCCTCCTCTTCATTAATCGAGAATTTAGCTAATCTTTCTTCATCGTTAAGTGCGGTCCACATATATCGTCATCATTAACCCTTTCTTTATCGACCCCTCCATCGTAGGTTTCGTTCAGGATCGCATGAGGCCCATAAATCATAACACTTTCCATTATCAATTGCAATAGCCTTATACCAATGATTCTTCCTTTTAGATTCGTCTAACTTTCGGAGACTTGTCACTCCTCGTATCACAGTTCTGCCAGTAACTCGATGTTGGTTCTGGCGTAACTCTCTTCATCCTCGGCATCATTATTTTATTAGACTCATCGATTGGTTTGTCATTTTCGAAAACACGGCCTTACATCTGTTGATTTGTTCTTTTAGCCTCATTTCTTCTTTGTACTTCGTCAAGCTTCCCAATCATGGTTTACGATAAGGTTTTAAAATGTACCTTTTGAGGGTCGTTTAAGCCCTTATTTGATTACTTTTGTATCCATTATTACTTAATATCGTTCCTTTTCACTTTTATGTATCTTGAAAGCAAAATCTTGGAATGACACTTATTCGAGACGAAAAGGAGCGAATATCTGAAGAAAATGGCCAAAGTCGAGAATCGAGACACTCAGTGCTGGGCCCGAAGGTGGCGTCGGGCATAAAGCAGTGGCCGTCGGACCACTTTGTAATGACTCGGTAGCCAAATGCTCATTTAAAGTGGCGGCGGGGTTTTAAAAGAGTAGGCGTCGACTCGACGGCCTAGATTTGATCAAGACAACATCGAGGCCCGAAGGGACGGCGTCACAAGCATAAGGTGACACCGTCATAAGACTAACGTGGCAAGGCGAAACCCTAATGACGACGACCCGGCGTCACAAATCATAAGGTGGCCGTCGCATGTGTAATCTTATATATAGAATCCGAATTTTTAGTTTTCGGTGTGTAGTCTTTTGGGTAAAAACCTAAACCGAACCAAGGTGTCTTATACGATATTTTAGGGTTCCATACCTATCTTACATCAAGATAAGTGTTTTACTTCATTAATTCAATTATGTCTTCAATTAATTGTGTGTATGCTTGCATGTTTTTCATGTCCGGATAATTTACTTGTGTGTTTGCTTAGGGAATATGAAACTTAATTATTGAATATTGATTGGTTGTCTCTTATCTTAATTGTTAATGATCTAGTATTGCGATAGATCATCCGTTGTGTAGTTAATGCTTGATTAATCTTTGTTGAACCTTGGCTTATAGTACCTAGAGTCATTGTAGGCTAAACCATCCGAATAGTACCTTAGTGTTAAGTTTATAAATCCTAGAGATTTTGTAGGCGATAACCTTTGGTAGTTTCAAAGAGTTAGGGATAAACGCATACCCTACGACCTTAGACACATAACGCGATTAAGAATAAGGACGTGACAATTTAACCATCAATAGGAGATAATTAAGGAGTAATAAAACCTAAGTAAACACATCTTTGAATCATCATACGAGCACACAATAATTAGACATAGACTACATACACCTTAGATTAGATAATTAGACGAATAGAGTAATCGGTGAAATACCAACCCCAAATCTAATACCCGAGATTCGTACCTTTCCATTTCCTAAAAACATAAAAGATAAAAAAATAGTAACTTCTCACTAGCATTCCTATTCCTCAGAGAGCGATATCAATACCGTGGCTTACCCTAATACTACACTACAACGATTAGGTTCACCGCCTAGGGTGTTGAAAAACTTGCTTTCGACGAAAGGAAGTTCCTTTGACCCCGAGCGCGCGTGTAGCGTTATCAAGTCTCTTGCTTGATTCCTATCAAGTAAATTTTTCCAATTTTTAGCTTCCTCGTAGTCTATCCCCTTTCTTCGTGACCTTTGTTAGTAACCCCATCACTTTTCATCATGGAAGGTGATAATTTGCCAAACAACACTTCACTACCAAACAAGTACCCACCGTTTGACCCAGCCTTTGCCAACCAACTTCGAGCTCGCATTGTTAGTGAAACTGGAGAGCTTAGGAAACTAAATAGGAAAATTGAAAATACACTTGAGGAAGCCCTTAAGGAATCTACTAACACTTTAGATAGTGATTCGAACTCAAGTGATTCGGATGATGACCTAGAAGATGGAGATTATAAGGTGTTAGAAATTATGGATGATAGTAAGGAGGAGGAAGAACTTAGGGGTATTTCGACTCATACCTAAAGGAAGGAAACCGCCTATTACTATAACGTAGTTAACTTCCGAGACCACCTTCGAGCCTCGCATAAGAAGGGTAACCTAAAAACATCAAGATACCGTGTATGATTGGATACCTATATGGGATCACACCTACATTGTCTAGGCTCTATTACAATTGGATCATGAGCAAAAGCTAGAACCTATGAGGACCCCTTCGCCCTAGGAAAGCAAGTAACTATGTTGGGAGGGTTAAAGGATTGCATGTCTTCGTAGGTAACTTCACATATAGGTGTGATTTCATGATTTTGGAGAATGTTAAGGGCATCATTGATGGGTTTTAGGGATGTAATACTTGGGAGACCATTTATAGAGGAGTCTAAGATGGTTTATGATCGAGAGGAAGGCTTAGTCGAGTTCTCAAATAGAGCCGAGAGTGTTAAATATATAATACCCCACAAAAATAAGAAGTTTGAGAGTATTGATAATTTAGATGTGGACAACATTCCGGAATTTGAAGTAGACTGGAAGAACAAGGTTTACTACACTGCTTGTCTTGAATTAGGCCCTGGATATATTCGTGATGGGAGAAGGGTTAAGGAGATTGAATGGGCCTTTAAGATTAGGACAACGTAGGGGCACGACTTCGAGTCTAGCTACAAGACTCATAAATAAAGAAAAGCGTTTCGTGGGAGGCAACCCATGCTTAATTGTTTGCTTGTTTGTGTCGTGTATCCTTTAATGATTGTTTATTCTCATGTTTAAATTTGTAAAAATGCTTTATTTTGTCTTTAACCTCGTCTTAATTACATATAAAGGTATTTTACTTAAGGGATAAGTGTAGGGAGGATTACACATGTTTTCAAAAGAAACGTAAACATGAGAATTACAATTAATTAAAAGATATACATGTGTGTTTGTTCGAGTCAAATGCTTGTATCGAGTCATAATGGATGTTTTGCGGAAATTTTCCAGTTCTAAAGATGTAAATTTTCGAAATTTTTCAAGAAAATCTCGGACCGATTTTGTCAAGATAACTGATGGCGTCGGAAGGAGCAAAACAATGATTACTTTTCTCGTTTTACGAGCTACTTATAAATTTTGGAATTTTCCGGTCTTAATTTTTGAAATTTTGTAAACATCCATTCCACAATCATTATATCCTAGTTTAGTAGAGTCCTATATATATTATTACCTCTTGAGTGTGGGTTTAATTTACCAAGAAGAAGATACATAAGATGAGAAGGAGCTTTTAACGCAAACATTATTCTTGAAGAAAGATGTAACCACCACTTTACAAGGATCCTACCGAGCTAATCAGGGGAGTATTAGTTTCTTTCGTTATTAGTTACCTTCCATTATCATAACTTTGATACTTTCGGGGAACATTGGGGACAATGTTCAGTTTAAGTGTAGGGAGGGAAAATAAAAAGGTAACTTTGAAACTATGCTTATCCTTGATTATTTGCTTTGTCCAATTGCATTTGTGTAATAAACCATGAGAAAATTTCGGTTAGGGTAATTTTGGTACCAAATTTAAAATTTTTCATGACATATAGGAGTGGGCCATTAGTCTTAATAAAGCGTCTCATGGATAGGAAGTTATATGACTAGCACGAAAACCCTTTACCACTTAAATTCCACCCAAAAAGTGAGGATCGCCCTTAGATTAGTAGGAATTAAAGCATTCATCTTTAATGCTTAGTGTGTGAACCGGTAGTATAATAGATTCTAGAACTTGTTTTGTGATGCATTCCGAGATTGCTAGTAGACTACACTTGTGTAGTTAGGAATAACTAAATGATAAGAGGCATTAGGATAACCCTTGTTTGATACCGTAATATAATTACTTCTTCCACATCGGTTGAGTAATTCCCCACACCTTTGCGTTGTACTCATTTTTAGTACCACGATACCCTAGTTAACCCCTCGAGCCTATCCTTTTCGCGGTTCTCGTGATGTTTCGGTTTTCGGATTATCAATGAAGAGCATTGTTTACACCCCATCCCCAAATGTACACCCAAATCGCCTTAGCCTACCTTGTATGCACTCAGTTTTAGTGCATTATTGTTATCACAATAAACCCTTAGTTCAATTATTTAGTTGCTTGCATAAGTTGCTAAGTCGAGTCATATCCTTTGTACACGTTTTGGGACGATTGGGACTCATGGGAAAAGTTAAAGTTTGTGAAATGACGAGAAGGGCGTTAAATTCAAATTCCCTTTATTTGCATAATAATGTACTCAAGTGTTTTGATCTTTTCAATTCGCGTCATATTAGTGTTAGAGTAATAAAACTCAAATGTAGGGATGTGCCTATAAATCCCTATCATTTGATGTTATCGTAGAGGATGGTAGAGTAAAAGTGTATGGAAAAAAATGGAAAAAATAGAAAAAAAATAGTGTTAGAAAAAAAAAATATATAATATATATATATATATATATATATATATATATATATATATATATATATATATATATATATATATATATATATATATATATATATATATATATATATATATATATATATATATATATATATATATATATATATACTACCAACCTACATCTATTTTTAAATTTATGTTTGTTTGTTTGAGTTATCTAGAGTCTAGAGTGTCGAGTCTTGGCTTAGCATGCCATTCTTCGCATGCTTGTAACATAAAGATTTTGACTTGCCACCACTAAATAGCCTATCCCACCAAACCTTTTGTTTCCCTACCGTAAACCTAACATTACAACCCTTTAAAGGACCTCTTTGATAGTCTTTCCTAGGTGCTTACGCCAAAGCGATGGAGGTTTGATCTAGTCTCGGGCCTATGGTAATCTATGTACTAGGACCGATTAATGAGTGTTTATCTTCCATTTCCAACTTGTTATATTTCATATACACCCGAGAGATGTGAGTATCCAAACACCCCATGTGAGGTGCTAGTATGTAATTTCGTGCTTATTATGACTTTTGCGGGCTTATATGTGTTGTGGATTGTTCTAAACCAATGCTTCATGACCCCTAACTTATAAATTAATTGGCTAAAACACATTTCCTTTAGGACAAGCAAATACCAAGTGTAGGGATATTTGATAAGGTTTTAAAATGTACCTTTTTGAGGGGTCGTTTAAGCCCTTATTTGATTACTTTTGTATCCGTTATTACTTAATATCGGTCCTTTTCACTTTTAGGTATCTTGAAGGCAAAATGTTGGAATGACACCGATTCGGACGAAAAGGCGCGAATATCTGAAGAAAATGGCCAAAGTCAAGAATCGAGACACTCAGTTTTAGAACTGAAGGTGGCGGGCGCCAGCACAAAACAGTGGCGTCGGACCACTTTTGTGACGGCTCGAGTAAAATTGCTCATTTACAAGTGGCGGCAGGGTTTTAAAAGAGTAGGGCGTCGCAACTCAAACGACCTAGATTTGATCCGGACGATGTCGAGAGAAGGAAGCGCGGCGTAACAAGCATAAGGTGGCGTCGTCGCAAGACTAACGTGGCCAAGAGCGAAACCACAATGGCGGCGACCGGCGTCACAAATCATAAGGTGGCGCCGTCGCATGTGTAATCTTAAATATAGAATCCGAATTTTTAGTTTTCGGTGTGTAGTCTTTTGGAGTAAAAACCTAAACCGAACCAAGGTTTGTCTTATACGGTATTTTAGGGTTCCATACCTATCTTACATCAAGATAAGTGTTTTACTTCATTAATTCAATTATGTCTTCAATTAATTGTGTGTATGATTGCATGTTTTCCATGTCCGGCTAATTTACTTGTGTGTTTGCTTAGGAATATGAAACTTAATTATTGAATATTGATTGGTTGTCTCTTATCTTAATTGTTAATGATCTAGTATTGCGATAGATCATCCGTTGTGTAATAATGCTTGATTAATCTTTGTTGAACCTTAGCTTTTAGTACCTAGAGTCATTGTAGGCTAAACCATCCAAAGAGTACCTTAGTGTTAAGTTTATAAATCCTAGAGATTTTGTAGGCGATAACCTTTGGTAGTTTCAAAGAGTTAGGGATAAGCGCATACCTACGACCTTAGACACACAACGCGATTAAGAATAAGGATGTGACAATTCAACCATCAATAGGAGATAATTAAGGAGTAATAAAACCTAAGTAAACACATCTTTAAATCATCATACGAGCACACAATAATTAGACATAGACTACATACACCTTAGATTAGATAATTAGGCGAATAGAGTAATCGGTGAAATACCAACCCCAAATCCAATACCCGAGATTCGTACCTTTCCATTTCCTAAAAATATAAAAGATAAAAATAATCTTCCTCAACTGAACCTTAGCGTAGTAACTTCTCACTAGCATTCCTATTCCCTGAGAGCGATATCAATACTGGTGGCACACCTAATACTACACTACAACGATTAGGTTCATTGCCTAGGGTGTTGAAAAACTTGCTCGACGAAAAGGAAGTTCCTTTGACCCGAACAACGTGTAGCGTTATCGAGTTCAAATTTTTAGTGATTCGTCATGGCTAGAAAGGCTCTTGTTTGTATTATCTTGTAAGTTTTCCACCATTCCTTTTGCTCCTTACATCTCTTAGTTGAATCTACGAGGTACTTGTTAATTGTTTCCTCCAAGTTAGCTCTTCTTTCACCACGATCATAATATGGGGAGGTCCTCCGATAGCCATTTCCATTATGATTATCCCGTAAAGCGGTCGATTTTCTCCATATTTAGCTTCTTGACGGTGCTATCTTTGTCAATGTGAGGACAATTTTTGGTGAGATGTCTGCTCATGACTTCGTAACCAACTTGGATGGCATGAGCAGTTTCTCGATCTTGAGCATATCGACCAAGATTTTCTAGCTTGTTAGTGATGGCGGCAATTCCATCAAGACTTACGCGACTTCTCTTGCTACCTCCATCGTGCCATTTTTGGGAGTGATCGGCCATTTTTTGGATGGCTTCAATCACGAGAGTAGGAGTTATGCTCGGAATCGGTCCTTGGTAATCCAACATCTATCTTGTAGTCACGTTGATTCCTTTGTAAAAGATGTTGACCTTTTGCTACATGTTTAGATCATGTGTAGGACACTTGTAGAGGAGATCGTTGTATCTATCCCAGGCTTCATACAACGTTTCATCGTCATCTTGCTTGAAATTATGGATCTCCATGAGCTGATTAGATATCTTTGATGGAGGACAATATCTTTGAATGAAACGCTTTTTTAGAAGAGCCCATGTATCAACTGCCCGGGCAGGCAATCTTTCGATCCATCTTGTGGAAAACTAGAAGGGGGGGTTGAATAGTTTTACCAATTAAAACATTCTTTTAAACAAATTAAAAATTTTAAAAAATTTGGGTTTTTATTTTAAAAAAATTTTTCTTTTTTGGGTTTTTTTTAAAATTTTTTTTTTTAATAATTAATTTTTTAAATTTTTTTTTGAAAAATAATGTTTTTCAAAATAAATTAAAAAAATTTTTAAAAAAAATTTTTTTTAAAAAAAGAAAGGTTTTTTTTAAAAGTTTAAAAATTTTTTTCTTTTGTTAAAAAAAATTTGTTAATTTTAAAAGTTTTTCTTTAATTTTAAAAATTAAAAAAAAAAATTTTGTTTTTAAGAAAAACCTTTTTTTCCTTTTTAAGTTTAAAATTTTTTCCCAAAAAGTTTTAGGCCTTTTAAAATTTTTGTTTTTTTTTGAATTTTAAAAAATTTTTTCAAAAAATAATAATTTTAACAATTTTTTAAAAGTTAAGCCCAAAAAATGAAATGCTATTTTTTTCTTGAAGAAAATTTTCCTAAAATATTTTAGATTTTTAATGTTTTTTTTTTTTTTTTTTTTTTTTAAAAAACTTTAAAGCAATTTAAAAAAATTTAAATTTCTTCTTTAAAAATTTAAAATTTTTAAAAAAAAAATTTAAAAATTTTTTTTTTTTTTTGTTTTTTTTTTTTGGTTTTTTTTTTTATTTTTTTTTTTTAAAAGTTTAATTTTTAAATTTTATTTCAAAATAAATTTCAAAAATTAAAAAAACTAAAACCAAAAAAATTTTTTTTTTAAAAAATTTTTTTGTTTACAAAAAAGTTATTTTTTGTTTTAAAAAAATTTTTTTCTTAAAATATTTATTTTTTAAAAAATTTTTTAAATAAAATTATTTTTTAAAAAAAAATTTTTTAAGATTTAAATTTTTGACAAAAAAATTTTTTTTTCAAGTTTAAATTTTGTTTTAAAAAAAAAATTTTTTTTTAAAAAAAACTTTATTTTTTTTTGAAAAAAATTTTTAAGAAAAAAAGTTTTTCCTTTTTTAAAAAATTTTTTCTAAAAAGTTAAAAAAGTTTTGTTTGTTTTTAAAAAAATTTTTTTGAAATTTTTTACTTAAATTTATAAACTTTATTTCCTTTTGTTTTTTAAAATTAAAATTTTTTTTTTAAAAAAAATAAAATTTTTTGTTTGAAATTTTTTTAAACTTTTTTTTTTAATAAAAAAAATTTTTTTTAAAAAACTTTTGTTTCACAAAAATTTTTTATTTCGAATTTTTTTTTAAACTTTTTTAATAAAAATTAATTTTTTTAAAAATTTTAATAAAAATTTTTTAAAAAATAAAAATTTTTTCAATGAAAAAACCAATTTTTCTTAAAAAGTTTTAAAAGGAAAAAAAAATGGTTTTTCTTGTTTAAGTTTTAAGGTTTTTTTAATAAAATAGTTTTTGATTTTTCAATTTTTGTTTTAAATTTTAATAAAGAATGTTTTAAAAAGAATTTCTTGCAAAAAAACCTTTTTTCCTTTTTAAAAATAAGAATGGTTTTAAAAAAAAAAAAGCTTTTTTCCAAATTTTTTTTTTTTTTAAATTTGCTTTTTTAAATAAAAATTTTTTTTGTTTAAAAAAAATTTTTTTTTTAAAAACATAAAATTTTTTAAAAATTAAAAAAAAAAAATTTTTTTTTAAATTTAAATTTTTTTTAAAAAAAATTTTGGTTTTGTTTTTTTAAAAAATTAATAAAAAAAAAGAATGGGTAAATTTTTTAAATTTTTTGAAAAAAATTAAAAAAAGAAAGGGAAAAAGAAAATTTTTTTATTAAAAAAATTTTTTTTTTTTAATGTTTTAAAAAATTTTAATAAATTTATTTTAAAGAAAAGGGAATGGTTTTTAAAAAAACTAAAGAAAAAACAAAGTTTTTTTTTTGGAAAAAAAATTTTTTTCCTGAAATTTGTTTTTACTTTTTTAAGTTTTTTTTTTTAAAATTGTTTTTTTAGTTTAAAAAAATTTTTTTTGAAAAAATTTTTAAAAAATTTTAATAAACATTTTTTTAAAAAAGAAAAAACAAACCCTTTTTTTTTTTCTTTTAAATTTTTAAGCTTTGTTTCCATGTAGTTTTATTTTTTTTTAATTTTTAAATTTTAAAAAAAATTGTTTATTTAATAAAATTTAATTTTTTTGAATGAATAAACTTTGTTAAACTTAAGAATTTTTTAAAATTAAAGACACAAACCAAATGTTTTTTGTTGTTATTTAAACTTTTTTCAAAAAATATTTAAAGGGTTTTAAAAATTTTGGGAAAAAATTTTTGGGCAATAAAATTTAATTTATTAATTTTATTTTTTTTTTTTTTAAGAATAAACCTAATTTTGTAAACAAAAAAAAAAAAAACAAAGAAAATTTAAAAAAAAAGGTTTTTTTTAAAAAGTTAAAAACCAAAAAAATTTTGTTTTTCGTTTTGTAAAATTTTAAAACTTTTTTAAAATTTAAAAAATTTTTATTTTTTTCCATTTTTATTTTAAAAAAAAAATTTTTATTCAAATTTTAATTGATTTTTAAATTTTTTTAAAAAAAATGTTTTTTTTTTTTTTAAAATTCCAAAATTTTTTCAAAAAACCCAAAAAAAGGTTTTTTTGTTTAAAAATAAGTTTTAAATTTTTTAATAAAAATTTTTGGTTTGTTTTAAGTTTAAAAGTTTTAAAAAACAAAAAATGTTTTTTTATTAAAATGAAAATTTTTTTGGGCGAAAAATTTTTGTAAAATTTTTTTTAAAATTTTAAATTTGTTTTAAAATTTTTAAAACCAAAAAATGTTTTTGTTGTTTTTAAATTTAAATTTTAATTTTTTAATATTACTTTTTTAATGGGTTTATTTTAAAAAAATTTTAAAATAATTTTTTTCATTTTTGGGGGAAATTTTTTCAATTTAAAAAATTTTTTAAAAATTTTTTTAAAGGAAAAATTTGGTTTCCCAATATAAGGGATGAATTCGGGTGACGTTCCCATTTTTAGGAGTTTATTAAATAGTAACAAGATTTTAAAAAGTAAAAAATAAACCCAAAAAAGCCCAAAAGAGGGGGGTTTTAAAGAAATGAAATATTTTTTTTTTCTGGTTTTAATTTAATTAATGCCCCTTTTTAAATTTAAAAACCCAAAAACCCAAATTTTTTAATTTTTAAAAGCAAAATTTAAAAAAAGGAAAATGGTCCCCGGTTTCAAATTTAAATTTAATGAAATTTTCCCAAGGGTAAAAAGTTCCCAAAGGGAAAAACCCTTGGTTTTTTTTTTAAATTTTGTTCCCTTTTCCAATAAAATTTTTTAAAAAAAGGGGAAAAACATGGAAAATTTTTGGAAAAAAAATTAAAAAAAATTAAAATCAAATTTTAAAAGGGGGTTAGGCCATTTTTCAAAAAGTTAAAATGAAAAACCCTTACAATTTTAATTGAATTAACTTGTTTGGTGGGGGTTTTCGGGGGTTTCTCTTAAAACCCATATTTTTTTTAAACCCAAAGACTCTCCACACATAGACCGAAAAATTGGATTCTATATAAAGATTACAATTGCGACGGCACCTTATGTTTAGTGACGCCGTGCCGATTGGGTTTCGTCTTGGCCACGTTAACCGCGCGGCCATTATGTCCGTGACGCCATCCTCTTTCCCCCCGTCGGATTCATCAGGCCCAGTATGACCTACTTTTTCACAACAGCGCCTCCTTGAAAATATTTTTGGGTTCCCCGCCAATATTTTTGGGACGGCCATTAATACCCGCCTTCTATTTCAAGGAGTGTCTCGATTTTGACTTTGGCCATTTTCTTCATATATTCGCCTTTTCCAAATAAGTGTCATTCCGGATTTTGCCTTCACGAGACCTAAAAGGAAAAGGAACGATATTAAGAAATAACGGATACAAAAGTGATCAAATAAGGACTTAAACGACCCTCAAAATGGTACCTTTTAAAACCTTATCAAATATCCCACCTTGTTATTTGCTTGTCCTCAACAAATGTGCTTTTAACCAATTAATTTATGTTGGGGTCACGAAGCATTAATTCAAAACGTCCACAACACATATAAGCCCAAAAGTCATAACAAGCACGAATTACATACTAGCACCTCACATGGGGTGTTTGGATACTACATCTCTCCGGTGTATATATGAAATATAACAATATAGGAAATGGAAGATAAACACTCATTAACGGTCCTAGTACATAGATTACCATAGGCTCGAGAATAGATCAAACCTCTATCGCTTTGGCGAAGCACCTAGGAAAGACTATCAAAGAGGTCTTTTAAAGGGTTGTAATGTTAGGCTTGGTAGGGAAACAAATGGTTTGGTGGGATAGGCTATTTGTGGAAGTCAAAAATCTCTATGTTAAATGCATATAAGAATGGCTGCCAAGACTACACTCTAAAACTCTAGGTAACTAAACAAACATAACTTTAAAAGATAGATGTAGGATGGTACCCATGTTTTTTTTTTTTTTTTTTTTTTTTTACTTTATATATTTTTTCTTTTTCTTTTTCTTTTTTTTTTTTTTTTTTTTTCAACACTTTTACTCTAATCCTTTATGATAACATCAAAATACTGGGATTTATAGGCATATCCACACTGAGTTTTATTACTCTAACACTAATTTGACCCGATTTGAAAAGATAAAAACACTTGGGGTACATTATTACGAAACAAAGGGAATTTGAATTTAACGCCCTTCCCGTCATTTCATAAACTTTAACTTTTCCCATGAATCCCAATCATCCCAAAATTGTAACAAAGGATATGATGACTTAGCAACTTATGCAAGCAACTAGATAATTGAACTAAGGGTTTAGGGTGATAACAAACATTTGCACAAAAGTGAGTGCATGGGGGTAGGCGATTTGGGTGTATATTTGGGGTGGTTAAAAATGTTTCATTGATATTCGGAAAAACCAAACATCACGAAACCGGAAAGGATAGGCTCGAGGGGTTAATGGGGTATCGTGTACTAAAATGAGTACAACGCAAAGGGTGTGGGGGAATTACTCAACCGGGTGGAAGAAGTAATTATATTAAGGTGTTCAAACAAGGTTATCCTAATGCTCTTATCATTTAGTTATTCCTAACTACAAGTGTAGCCTCACGGATCTCAATGCATCACAAAACAAGTTCCGAATCTAATATACTAGGTTCACCTCTAAGCATTAAAGATGAATGCTTTAATTCCTACTAATCTAAGGGCGATCCTCACATTTTGGTGGAATTTGGGTTAAAGGGTTTGTGCTAGTCATGCAACTTCCTATCCATGAGACGCTTTTGATAAGACTAATGGCCCATCTTATATGTCATGAAAATTTTAAATTTGGTGCCAAAATTACCCTAACCGACATTTTCTCATGGTTTATTACACAATCACAATTGGACAAAGCAAATAGTAAAGATAGTTTCAAAGTTCCTTTATTTTCCTCCTCATTAAACCAACATTGTCCCCAATGTTCCCAAAGTATCAAAGTTATGATAAAAGAAGGTAATTAAAAACAAAAAAACTAATACTCCCCGATTAGCTCGGTAGGATCCGTAAAGTGGTGGTTAAATCTTTTCAAGAAGAATTAATGCGTGAAAAGCTCCTCCCAATCTTATGTAACTTCTTCCCGACAAACTAAACCTCGCACACTTGAAGAAAACAACGAAACCTTCACAAAATCGGCGGTTAATATATATAAGACTCGATTTAAACTAGGATATAATGCTTGTGGAATGGATGTTTAATTTCTAAGAAAATTAAGACCGAAAATTCCAAAATTTATAAGTAGCTCGAAAAGGAAAAGTAATCGATGTTTTACTCCTTTTCCCACGCCCGGTTGCAATCTCGCGTCAGTTATCCCGACAAAAAGCGGTCCCGATTTTCCGGAAAATTTTACATCTTTAGAATCGAAAATTTATGCAAAAACATCCATTATGACTCGATACAAGCATTTGACTCGAACAAACAAACATAAATATTTTTAGTTAATTGTTATTCTCATGTTTACGCTTTTGAAACGTGTAATCCTCCTACACTTATCCCTTATTAAAATACCTTTATATGCAATTAAGACGAGGTTAAAAACAAAATAAAGCATTTTACAAATTTAAACATGAGGATAAACTTAATAAAAGATATAAGACACTAACAAGCAAACAATTAAGCATGGGTTGCCTCCCAAGCGCTTTTTTTATTTAAGAGGTTGTAGCTAGACTCATAGTGTCCCACGTTATCTCATTACCGCCTCTTGACGGTCTCTAATGGGGATTCCATGTTGTAAAGTGCCCTAACATGCACTTCTTTAAGAGTTCATCCCTCCCCAATTGGTTCTATATTCGTCCTAGGCTCAACAACCTTATAGAACCGAAAATCTTAGCCATAACATAATCAACACCTTTTCCCTATCCTCATCATTCATAATAGACCGACATTAAGTTCCTTTTCATCATTAGAGTGATGAAAATTCAATCTTAAACGGTATTTGGTAAGCTATGTCATCGGTCTCATTCTTGAATCGACTACTCCTAACGAGGGGTCATAGGTCATCCGGTGCTTTTATGAAAGGTTTTCCTAGAATAAATGGGACAAACTAGGGTCATGGCCCGTTAATATCATCCAAATTATGAAGTCCAGGAAACGTGAAACTACCTACAAAACGGGCAATCCCTTAACTCTACCAAGAAAATTGCAACCTTAGGATCATTGGGGTCTTGCCTAGTTGAAATAGGCTTCTATCCAATTGTAGTAGCAGTATTATGTTGATTGGGGACTTGCGATCAATGTAAGCTTTACACAAAAGGTGTCCTATGACACATGGTATGTTAAGATTCCGGGTTCCGAACTTGATTCGAGGACTTTTCCTAACATACATGTGACGGAGGTCACGCACAAGAGGGTGGCGAGATAGTTCTTCTTGTAGGAAATTTGTTGAAATAGTCAATTCTACTTCATCTACTTCTGGTATTTCCTCATCCGCAAGTGTATAGTTCTTCGTCATTTGTTTCATCAGTTCAACGGCGATGGCATTGATGAATTGGACATGCTTTAGCTTGCTTGGATCCTTAATCTCTATGCCCGG